>OZ012619.1:12975965-13515965 GCA_963942555.1 Aleiodes leptofemur
AGCTTATAAGCTCCAAAATAACAATTCTAGAGCTTATAAGCTCTAAAATAACAATTCCAGAGCTTATAAGCTCTAAAATAACAATTCTAGAGCTTATAAGCTCTAAAATAACAATTCTAGAGCTTATAAGCTCCAAAATAACAATTCTAGAGCTCATAAGCTCTAAAATATCAATTCTAGAGCTTATAAGCTCTAAAATATCAATCCCAGAGATTATACGCTCAGAGATATCAATTCTAGAGCTTATAAGCTTCATCATATTAATTGTAGAGCTTATAAGCTCTAAAATATCAATTCTAGAGCTTATTAGCTCTATAATATCAATTCTAGAGCTTATTAGCTCTAAAATATCAATTCTAGAGCTTATAAGCTCTAAAATATCAATTCTAGAGCTTATAAGCTCTAAAATATCAATTCTAGAGCTTATAAGCTCTAAAATATCAATTCTAGAGCTTATAAGCTCTAAAATATCAATTCTAGAGCTTATAAGCTCTAAAATATAAATTCTAGAGCTTATAAGCTCTAAAATCTCAATTCTAGAGCTTATAAGCTCTAAAATATCAATTCTAGAGCTTATAAGCTCTAAAATAACAATTCTAGAGCTTATAAGCTCTAAAATAACAATTCTAGAGCTTATAAGCTCTAAAATAACAATTCTAGAGCTTATAAGCTCTAAAATAACAATTCTAGAGCTTATAAGCTCTGAAATAACAATTCTAGAGCTTATAAGCTCTGAAATAACAATTCTAGAGCTTATAAGCTCTAAAATAACAATTCTAGAGCTTATAAGCTCTAAAATAACAATTCTAGAGCTTATAAGCTCTAAAATAACAATTCTAGAGCTTATAAGCTCTAAAATAACAATTCTAGAGCTTATAAGCTCTAAAATAACAATTCTAGAGCTTATAAGCTCTAAAATGACAATTCTAGAGCTTATAAGCTCTAAAATGACAATTCTAGAGCTTATAAGCTCTAAAATAACAATTCTAGAGCTTAGCTTAATTAGAGCTTATAAGCTCTAAAATAACAATTCTAGAGCTTATAAGCTCTAAAATAACAATTCTAGAGCTTATAAGCTCTAAAATAACAATTCTAGAGCTTATAAGCTCTAAAATAACAATTCTAGAGCTTATAAGCTCTAAAATAACAATTCTAGAGCTTATAAGCTCTAAAATAACAATTCTAGAGCTTATAAGCTCTAAAATAACCATTCTAGAGCTTATAAGCTCTAAAATAACCATTCTAGAGCTTATAAGCTCTAAAATAACAATTCTAGAGCTTATAAGCTCTAAAATAACAATTCTAGAGCTTATAAGCTCTAAAATAACAATTCTAGAGCTTATCAGCTCTAAAATATCAATCCCAGAGATTATACGCTCAGAGATATCAATTCTAGAGCTTATAAGCTTCATCATATTAATTGTAGAGCTTATAAGCTCTAAAATATCAATTCTAGAGCTTATAAGCTCTAAAATATCAATTCTATAGCTTATAAGCTCTAAAATATCAATTCTAGAGCTTATAAGCTCGAAAATATCAATTCTAGAGCTTATAAGCTCTAAAATATCAATTCTAGAGCTTATAAGCTCTCAAATATCAATTCTAGAGCTTATAAGCTCTAAAATATCAATCCCAGAGATTATACGCTCAGAGATATCAATTCTAGAGCTTATAATCTTCATCATATTAATTGTAGAGCTTATAAGCTCTAAAATATCAATTCTAGAGCTTGTAAGCTCTAAAATATCAATTCTAGAGCTTATAAGCTCTAAAATATCAATTCTAGAGCTTGTAAGCTCTAAAATATCAATTCTAGAGCTCGTAAGCTCTAAAATATCAATTCTAGAGCTTATAAGCTCTGAAATATCAATTCTAGAGCTTATAAGCTCTAAAATATCAATTCTAGAGCTTATAAGCTCTGAAATATCAATTCTAGAGCTTATAAGCTCTAAAATATCAATTCTAGAGCTTATAAGCTCTAAAATATAAATTCTAGAGCTTATAAGCTCTAAAATATCAATTCTAGAGCTTATAAGGTCTAAAATATCAATTCTAGAGCTTATAAGCTCTAAAATATCAATTCTAGAGCTTATAAGCTCTAAAATATCAATTCTAGAGCTTATAAGCTCTAAAATATCAATTCTAGAGCTTATAAGCTCAAAAATATCAATCTAGAGCTTATAAGCTCTAAAATATCAATTCTAGAGCTTATAAGCTCTAAAATAGAAATTCTAGAGCTTATAAGCTCTAAAATATCAATTCTAGAGCTTATAAGCTCTAAAATAGAAATTCTAGAGCTTATAAGCTCTAAAATAGAAATTCTAGAGCTTATAAGCTCTAAAATAGAAATTCTAGAGCTTATAAGCTCTAAAATAGAAATTCTAGAGCTTATAAGCTCTAAAATATCAATTCTAGAGCTTATAAGCTCTAAAATAGAAATTCTAGAGCTTATAAGCTCTAAAATATCAATTCTAGAGCTTATAAGCTCTAAAATAGAAATTCTAGAGCTTATAAGCTCTAAAATCTCAATTCTAGAGCTTATAAGCTTCATCATATCAATTGAAGAGCTTATAAGCTCTAAAATATCAATTCTAGAGCTTATAAGCTTCATCATATCAATTGAAGAGCTTATAAGCTCTAAAATATCAATTCTAGAGCTTATAAGGTCCCAAATAACAATTCTAGAGCTTATAAGCTCTAAAATAACAATTCTAGAGCTTATAAGCTCTAAAATAACGATTCTAGAGCTTATAAGCTCTAAAATAACAATTCTAGAGCTTATAAGCTCTAACATAACAATTCTAGAGCTTATAAGCTCTAAAATAACAATTCTAGAGCTTATAAGCTCTAAAATAACAATTCTAGAGCTTATAAGCTCTAAAATAACAATTCTAGAGCTTATAAGCTCTAAAATAACAATTCTAGAGCTTATAAGCTCTAAAATAACAATTCTAGAGCTTATAAGCTCTAAAATAACAATTCTAGAGCTTATAAGCTCTAAAATAACAATTCTAGAGCTTATAAGCTCTAAAATAACAATTCTAGAGCTTATAAGCTCTAACATAACAATTCTAGAGCTTATAAGCTCTAAAATAACAATTCTAGAGCTTATAAGCTCTAAAATAACAATTCTAGAGCTTATAAGCTCTAAAATAACAATTCTAGAGCTTATAAGCTCTAAAATAACAATTCTAGAGCTTATAAGCTCTAAAATAACAATTCTAGAGCTTATAAGCTCTAAAATAACAATTCTAGAGCTTATAAGCTCTAAAATAACAATTCTAGAGCTTATAAGCTCTAAAATAACAATTCTAGAGCTTATAAGCTCTAAAATAACAATTCTAGAGCTTATAAGCTCTAAAATAACAATTCTAGAGCTTATAAGCTCTAAAATAACAATTCTAGAGCTTATAAGCTCTAAAATAACAATTCTAGAGCTTATAAGCTCTAAAATAACAATTCTAGAGCTTATAAGCTCTAAAATAACAATTCTAGAGCTTATAAGCTCTAAAATATCAATTCTAGAGCTTATAAGCTCTAAAATATCAATCCCAGAGATTATACGCTCAGAGATATCAATTCTAGAGCTTATAAGCTTCATCATATTAATTGTAGAGCTTATAAGCTCTAAAATATCAATTCTAGAGCTTATTAGCTCTAAAATATCAATTCTAGAGCTTATTAGCTCTGAAATATCAATTCTAGAGCTTATAAGCTCTAAAATATCAATTCTAGAGCTTATAAGCTCTAAAATATCAATTCTAGAGCTTATAAGCTCTAAAATATCAATTCTAGAGCTTATAAGCTCTAAAATATCAATTCTAGAGCTTATAAGCTCTAAAATATCAATTCTAGAGCTTATAAGCTCTAAAAATATCAATTCTAGAGCTTATAAGCTCTAAAATATCAATTCTAGAGCTTATAAGCTCTAAAATATCAATTCTAGAGCTTATAAGCTCTAAAATATCAATTCTAGAGCTTATAAGCTCTAAAATATCAATTCTAGAGCTTATAAGCTCTAAAATATCAATTCTAGAGCTTATAAGCTCTAAAATATCAATTCTAGAGCTTATAAGCTCTAAAATATCAATTCTAGAGCTTATAAGCTCTAAAATATCAATTCTAGAGCTTATAAGCTCTAAAATATCAATTCTAGAGCTTATAAGCTCTAAAATATCAATTCTAGAGCTTATAAGCTCTAAAATATCAATTCTAGAGCTTATAAGCTCTAAAATATCAATTCTAGAGCTTATAAGCTCTAAAATATCAATTCTAGAGCTTATAAGCTCTAAAATATCAATTCTAGAGCTTATAAGCTCTAAAATCTCAATTCTAGAGCTTATAAGCTCTAAAATATCAATTCTAGAGCTTATAAGCTCTAAAATATCAATTCTAGAGCTTATAAGCTCTAAAATAACAATTCTAGAGCTTATAAGCTCTAAAATAACAATTCTAGAGCTTATAAGCTCTAAAATAACAATTCTAGAGCTTATAAGCTCTAAAATAACAATTCTAGAGCTTATAAGCTCTAAAATAACAATTCTAGAGCTTATAAGCTCTAAAATAACAATTCTAGAGCTTATAAGCTCTAAAATAACAATTCTAGAGCTTATAAGCTCTAAAATAACAATTCTAGAGCTTATAAGCTCTAAAATAACAATTCTAGAGCTTATAAGCTCTGAAATAACAATTCTAGAGCTTATAAGCTCTGAAATAACAATTCTAGAGCTTATAAGCTCTAAAATAACAATTCTAGAGCTTATAAGCTCTAAAATAACAATTCTAGAGCTTATAAGCTCTAAAATAACAATTCTAGAGCTTATAAGCTTTAAAATAACAATTCTAGAGCTTATAAGCTCTAAAATAACAATTCTAGAGCTTATAAGCTCTAAAATAACAATTCTAGAGCTTATCAGCTCTAAAATATCAATCCCAGAGATTATACGCTCAGAGATATCAATTCTAGAGCTTATAAGCTTCATCATATTAATTGTAGAGCTTATAAGCTCTAAAATATCAATTCTAGAGCTTATAAGCTCTAAAATATCAATTCTAGAGCTTATAAGCTCTAAAATATCAATTCTAGAGCTTATTAGCTCTATAATATCAATTCTAGAGCTTATTAGCTCTAAAATATCAATTCTAGAGCTTATAAGCTCTAAAATATCAATTCTAGAGCTTATAAGCTCTAAAATATCAATTCTAGAGCTTATAAGCTCTAAAATATCAATTCTAGAGCTTATAAGCTCTAAAATATCAATTCTAGAGCTTATAAGCTCTAAAATAGAAATTCTAGAGCTTATAAGCTCTAAAATCTCAATTCTAGAGCTTATAAGCTCTAAAATATCAATTCTAGAGCTTATAAGCTCTAAAATAACAATTCTAGAGCTTATAAGCTCTAAAATAACAATTCTAGAGCTTATAAGCTCTAAAATAACAATTCTAGAGCTTATAAGCTCTAAAATAACAATTCTAGAGCTTATAAGCTCTGAAATAACAATTCTAGAGCTTATAAGCTCTGAAATAACAATTCTAGAGCTTATAAGCTCTAAAATAACAATTCTAGAGCTTATAAGCTCTAAAATAACAATTCTAGAGCTTATAAGCTCTAAAATAACAATTCTAGAGCTTATAAGCTCTAAAATAACAATTCTAGAGCTTATAAGCTCTAAAATAACAATTCTAGAGCTTATAAGCTCTAAAATGACAATTCTAGAGCTTATAAGCTCTAAAATGACAATTCTAGAGCTTATAAGCTCTAAAATGACAATTCTAGAGCTTATAAGCTCTAAAATGACAATTCTAGAGCTTATAAGCTCTAAAATAACAATTCTAGAGCTTATAAGCTCTAAAATAACAATTCTAGAGCTTATAAGCTCTAAAATAACAATTCTAGAGCTTATAAGCTCTAAAATAACAATTCTAGAGCTTATAAGTTCTAAAATAACAATTCTAGAGCTTATAAGCTCTAAAATAACAATTCTAGAGCTTATAAGCTCTAAAATAACCATTCTAGAGCTTATAAGCTCTAAAATAACCATTCTAGAGCTTATAAGCTCTAAAATAACCATTCTAGAGCTTATAAGCTCTAAAATAACAATTCTAGAGCTTATAAGCTCTAAAATAACAATTCTAGAGCTTATAAGCTCTAAAATAACAATTCTAGAGCTTATCAGCTCTAAAATATCAATCCCAGAGATTATACGCTCAGAGATATCAATTCTAGAGCTTATAAGCTTCATCATATTAATTGTAGAGCTTATAAGCTCTAAAATATCAATTCTAGAGCTTATAAGCTCTAAAATATCAATTCTATAGCTTATAAGCTCTAAAATATCAATTCTAGAGCTTATAAGCTCTAAAATATCAATTCTAGAGCTTATAAGCTCTAAAATATCAATTCTAGAGCTTATAAGCTCTCAAATATCAATTCTAGAGCTTATAAGCTCTAAAATATCAATCCAGAGATTATACGCTCAGAGATATCAATTCTAGAGCTTATAATCTTCATCATATTAATTGTAGAGCTTATAAGCTCTAAAATATCAATTCTAGAGCTTGTAAGCTCTAAAATATCAATTCTAGAGCTTATAAGCTCTAAAATATCAATTCTAGAGCTTGTAAGCTCTAAAATATCAATTCTAGAGCTCGTAAGCTCTAAAATATCAATTCTAGAGCTTATAAGCTCTGAAATATCAATTCTAGAGCTTATAAGCTCTAAAATATCAATTCTAGAGCTTATAAGCTCTGAAATATCAATTCTAGAGCTTATAAGCTCTAAAATATCAATTCTAGAGCTTATAAGCTCTAAAATATAAATTCTAGAGCTTATAAGCTCTAAAATATCAATTCTAGAGCTTATAAGGTCTAAAATATCAATTCTAGAGCTTATAAGCTCTAAAATATCAATTCTAGAGCTTATAAGCTCTAAAATATCAATTCTAGAGCTTATAAGCTCTAAAATATCAATTCTAGAGCTTATAAGCTCAAAAATATCAATTCTAGAGCTTATAAGCTCTAAAATATCAATTCTAGAGCTTATAAGCTCTAAAATAGAAATTCTAGAGCTTATAAGCTCTAAAATATCAATTCTAGAGCTTATAAGCTCTAAAATAGAAATTCTAGAGCTTATAAGCTCTAAAATAGAAATTCTAGAGCTTATAAGCTCTAAAATAGAAATTCTAGAGCTTATAAGCTCTAAAATATCAATTCTAGAGCTTATAAGCTCTAAAATATCAATTCTAGAGCTTATAAGCTCTAAAATAGAAATTCTAGAGCTTATAAGCTCTAAAATATCAATTCTAGAGCTTATAAGCTCTAAAATAGAAATTCTAGAGCTTATAAGCTCTAAAATCTCAATTCTAGAGCTTATAAGCTTCATCATATCAATTGAAGAGCTTATAAGCTCTAAATATCAATTCTAGAGCTTATAAGCTTCATCATATCAATTGAAGAGCTTATAAGCTCTAAAATATCAATTCTAGAGCTTATAAGGTCCCAAATAACAATTCTAGAGCTTATAAGCTCTAAAATAACAATTCTAGAGCTTATAAGCTCTAAAATAACGATTCTAGAGCTTATAAGCTCTAAAATAACAATTCTAGAGCTTATAAGCTCTAAAATAACAATTCTAGAGCTTATAAGCTCTAAAATAACAATTCTAGAGCTTATAAGCTCTAAAATAACAATTCTAGAGCTTATAAGCTCTAAAATAACAATTCTAGAGCTTATAAGCTCTAAAATAACAATTCTAGAGCTTATAAGCTCTAAAATAACAATTCTAGAGCTTATAAGCTCTAAAATAACAATTCTAGAGCTTATAAGCTCTAAAATAACAATTCTAGAGCTTATAAGCTCTAACATAACAATTCTAGAGCTTATAAGCTCTAAAATATCAATTCTAGAGCTTATAAGCTCTAAAATATCAATTCTAGAGCTTATAAGCTCTAAAATATCAATCCCAAAGATTATACGCTCAGAGATATCAATTCTAGAGCTTATAAGCTTCATCATATTAATTGTAGAGCTTATAAGCTCTAAGATATTAATTCTAGAGCTTATTAGCTCTGAAATATCAATTCTAGAGCTTATAAGCTCTAAAATATCAATTCTAGAGCTTATAAGCTCTAAGATAACAATTCTAGAGCTTATAAGCTCTAAAATAACAATTCTAGAGCTTATAAGCTCTAAAATATCAATTCTAGAGCTTATAAGCTCTCAAATATCAATTCTAGAGCTTATAAGCTCTAAAATATCAATTCTAGAGCTTATAAGCTCTCAAATATCAATTCTAGAGCTTATAAGCTCTAAAATATCAATTCTAGAGCTTATAAGCTCTAAAATATCAATTCTAGAGCTTATAAGCTCTAAAATATCAATCCCAGAGATTATACGCTCAGAGATATCAATTCTAGAGCTTATAAGCTTCATCATATTAATTGTAGAGCTTATAAGCTCTAAAATATCAATTCTAGAGCTAATTAGCTCTGAAATATCAATGCTAGAGCTTAGCTCTAAAGATCTAAATATCAATCTAGAGCTTATGAGGTCTAAAATAACAATTCTAGAGCTTAAAATCTCTAAAATATCAATTCTAGAGCTTATAAGCTCTAAAATATCAATTCTAGAGCTTATGAGCTCTAAAATATCAATTCTAGAGCTTATAAGCTCTAAACTATCAATTCTAGAGCTGATAAGCTCTAAAATATCAATTCTAGAGCTTATAAGCTCTGAAATATCAATTCTAGAGCTTATAAGCTTCATCATATTAATTGTAGAGCTTGTAAGCTCTAAAATATCAATTCTAGAGCTTATTAGCTCTGAAATATCAATTCTAGAGCTTATAAGCTCTATAATATCAATTCTAGAGCTTATAAGCTCTAGAATATCAATTCCAGAGCTTATAAGCTCTAAAATATCAATTCTAGAGCTTATAAGCTCTAAAATATCAATTCTAGTGTTTATAAGCTCTAAAATATCAATCCCAAAGATTATACGCTCAGAGATATCAATTCTAGAGCTTATAAGCTTCATCATATTAATTGTAGAGCTTATAAGCTCTAAGATATTAATTCTAGAGCTTATTAGCTCTGAAATATCAATTCTAGAGCTTATAAGCTCTAAAATATCAATTCTAGAGCTTATAAGCTCTAAGATAACAATTCTAGAGCTTATAAGCTCTAAAATAACAATTCTAGAGCTTATAAGCTCTAAAATAACAATTCTAGAGCTTATAAGCTCTAAAATAACAATTCTAGAGCTTATAAGCTCTAAAATAACAATTCTAGAGCTTATAAGCTCTAAAATATCAATTCTAGTGCTTATAAGCTCTAAAATATCAATTCTCGAGCTTATAAGCTCTAAAATATCAATTCTAGAGCTTATAAGCTCTAAAATATCAATTCTAGAGCTTATAAGCTCTAAAATATCAATTCTAGAGCTTATAAGCTCTAAAATATCAATTCTAGAGCTTATAAGCTCTAAAATATCAATTCTAGAGCTTATAAGCTCTAAAATATCAATTCTAGAGCTTATAAGCTCTAAAATATCAATTCTAGAGCTTATAAGCTCTAAAATATCAATTCTAGAGATTATAAGCTCTAAAATATCAATTCTAGAGCTTATAAGCTTCATCATATCAATTGAAGAGCTTATAAGCTCTAAAATATCAATTCTAGAGCTTATGAGCTTCATCATATCAATTGAAGAGCTTATAAGCTCTAAAATATCAATTCTAGAGCTTATTAGCTCTGAAATATCAATTCTAGAGCTTATAAGCTCTAAAATATCAATTCTAGAGCTTATAAGGTCTCAAATAACAATTCTAGAGCTTATAAGCTCTAAAATAACAATTCTAGAGCTTATAAGCTCTAAAATATCAATTCTAGAGCTTATAAGCTCTAAAATATCAATTCTAGAGCTTATAAGCTCTAAAATATCAATTCTAGAGCTTATAAGCTCTAAAATATCAATTCTAGAGCTTATGAGCTCTAAAATATCAATTCTAGAGCTTATAAGCTCTAAAATATCAATTCTAGAGCTTATAAGCTCTCAAATATCAATTCTAGAGCTTATAAGCTCTAAAATATCAATCCCAGAGATTATACGCTCAGAGATATCAATTCTAGAGCTTATAAGCTTCATCATATTAATTGTAGAGCTTATAAGCTCTAAAATATCAATTCTAGAGCTTGTAAGCTCTAAAATATCAATTCTAGAGCTTATAAGCTCTAAAATATCAATTCTAGAGCTTATAAGCTCTAAAATATCAACTCTAGAGCTTATAAGCTCTAAAATATCAATTCTAGAGCTTATAAGCTCTAAAATATCAATTCTAGAGCTTATAAGCTCTAAAATATCAATTCTAGAGCTTATAAGCTCTAAAATATCAATTCTAGAGCTTATAAGCTCTAAAATATCAATTCTAGAGCTTATAAGCTCTCAAATATCAATTCTAGAGCTTATAAGCTCTGAAATATCAATTCTAGAGCTTATAAGCTCTAAAATATCAATTCTAGAGCTTATAAGCTCTAAAATATCAATCCCAGAGATTATACGCTCAGAGATATCAATTCTAGAGCTTATAAGCTTCATCATATTAATTGTAGAGCTTATAAGCTCTAAAATATCAATTCTAGAGCTAATTAGCTCTGAAATATCAATTCTAGAGCTTATAAGCTCTAAAATATCAATTCTAGAGCTTATGAGGTCTAAAATAACAATTCTAGAGCTTAAAATCTCTAAAATATCAATTCTAGAGCTTATAAGCTCTAAAATATCAATTCTAGAGCTTATGAGCTCTAAAATATCAATTCTAGAGCTTATAAGCTCTAAAATATCAATTCTAGAGCTGATAAGCTCTAAAATATCAATTCTAGAGCTTATAAGCTCTGAAATATCAATTCTAGAGCTTATAAGCTTCATCATATTAATTGTAGAGCTTGTAAGCTCTAAAATATCAATTCTAGAGCTTATTAGCTCTGAAATATCAATTCTAGAGCTTATAAGCTCTATAATATCAATTCTAGAGCTTATAAGCTCTAGAATATCAATTCCAGAGCTTATAAGCTCTAAAATATCAATTATTCCAGAGCTTATAAGCTCTAAAATATCAATTCTAGAGCTTATAAGCTCTAAAATATCAATTCTAGAGCTTATAAGCTTTAAAATATCAATCCCAAAGATTATACGCTCAGAGATATCAATTCTAGGGCTTATAAGCTTCATCATATTAATTGTAGAGCTTATAATATCTAAGATATTAATTCTAGAGCTTATTAGCTCTGAAATATCAATTCTAGAGCTTATAAGCTCTAAAATATCAATTCTAGAGCTTATAAGCTCTAAAATATCAATTCTAGAGCTCATAAGCTCTAAAATAACAATTCTAGAGCTTATAAGCTCTGAAATAACAATTCTAGAGCTTATAAGCTCTAAAATAACAATTCTAGAGCTTATAAGCTCTAAAATAACAATTCTAGAGCTTATAAGCTCTAAAATAACAATTCTAGAGCTTATAAGCTCTAAAATAACAATTCTAGAGCTTATAAGCTACAAATGAAGGATTCTGTAGCTCATAAGCTCTAAAATATCAATTCTAGAGCTTATGAGCTACAAATGAAGGATTCAGTAGCTCATAAGCTCTAAAATATCAATTCTAGAGCTTATAAGCTCTAAGATAACAATTCTAGAGCTTATAAGCTCTAAAATAACAATTCTAGAGCTTATAAGCTCTAAAATAACAATTCTAGAGCTTATAAGCTCTAAAATAACAATTCTAGAGCTTATAAGCTCTAAAATAACAATTCTAGAGCTTATAAGCTCTAAAATATCAATTCTAGAGCTTATAAGCTCTAAAATATCAATTCTCGAGCTTATAAGCTCTAAAATATCAATTCTAGAGCTTATAAGCTCTAAAATATCAATTCTAGAGCTTATAAGCTCTAAAATATCAATTCTAGAGCTTATAAGCTCTAAAATATCAATTCTAGAGCTTATAAGCTCTAAAATATCAATTCTAGAGATTATAAGCTCTAAAATATCAATTCTAGAGCTTATAAGCTTCATCATATCAATTGAAGAGCTTATAAGCTCTAAAATATCAATTCTAGAGCTTATGAGCTTCATCATATCAATTGAAGAGCTTATAAGCTCTAAAATATCAATTCTAGAGCTTATTAGCTCTGAAATATCAATTCTAGAGCTTATAAAATCTAAAATATCAATTCTAGAGCTTATAAGGTCTCAAATAACAATTCTAGAGCTTATAAGCTCTAAAATAACAATTCTAGAGCTTATAAGCTCTAAAATATCAATTCTAGAGCTTATAAGCTCTAAAATATCAATTCTAGAGCTTATAAGCTCTAAAATATCAATTCTAGAGCTTATAAGCTCTAAAATATCAATTCTAGAGCTTATAAGCTCTAAAATATCAATTCTAGAGCTTATAAGCTCTAAAATATCAATTCTAGAGCTTATAAGCTCTAAAATATCAATTCTAGAGCTTATAAGCTCTAAAATATCAATTCTAGAGCTTATAAGCTCTAAAATATCAATTCTAGAGCTTATAAGCTCTAAAATAGAAATTCTAGAGCTTATAAGCTCTAAAATAGAAATTCTAGAGCTTATAAGCTCTAAAATAGAAATTCTAGAGCTTATAAGCTCTAAAATAGAAATTCTAGAGCTTATAAGCTCTAAAATAGAAATTCTAGAGCTTATAAGCTCTAAAATAGAAATTCTAGAGCTTATAAGCTCTAAAATAGAAATTCTAGAGCTTAT
This sequence comes from Aleiodes leptofemur, assembly GCA_963942555.1. Classification (NCBI taxonomy): domain Eukaryota; kingdom Metazoa; phylum Arthropoda; class Insecta; order Hymenoptera; family Braconidae; genus Aleiodes; species Aleiodes leptofemur. The sequence goes on from OZ012619.1 coordinate 12,988,743, forward strand.
AAGCTCTAAAATATCAATTCTAGAGCTTATAAGCTCTAAAATATCAATTCTAGAGCTTATAAGGTCTCAAATAACAATTCTAGAGCTTATAAGCTCTAAAATAACAATTCTAGAGCTTATAAGCTCTAAAATAACGATTCTAGAGCTTATAAGCTCTAAAATAACAATTCTAGAGCTTATAAGCTCTAACATAACAATTCTAGAGCTTATAAGCTCTAAAATAACAATTCTAGAGCTTATAAGCTCTAAAATAACAATTCTAGAGCTTGTAAGCTCTAAAATAACAATTCTAGAGCTTATAAGCTCTAAAATAACAATTCTAGAGCTTATAAGCTCTAAAATAACAATTCTAGATTTTATAAGCTCTAAAATAACAATTCTAGAGCTTATAAGCTCTAAAATAACAATTCTAGAGCTTATAAGCTCTAAAATAACAATTCTAGAGCTTATAAGCTCTAAAATAACAATTCTAGAGCTTATAAGCTCGAAAATAACAATTCTAGAGCTTATAAGCTCTAAAATAACAATTCTAGAGCTTATAAGCTCTAAAATAACAATTCTAGAGCTTATAAGCTCTAAAATAACAATTCTAGAGCTTATAAGCTCTAAAATAACAATTCTAGAGCTTATAAGCTCCAAAATAACAATTCTAGAGCTTATAAGCTCTAAAATATCAATTCTAGAGCTTATAAGCTCTAAAATATCAATCCCAGAGATTATACGCTCAGAGATATCAATTCTAGAGCTTATAAGCTTCATCATATTAATTGTAGAGCTTATAAGCTCTAAAATATCAATTCTAGAGCTTATTAGCTCTATAATATCAATTCTAGAGCTTATTAGCTCTGAAATATCAATTCTAGAGCTTATAAGCTCTAAAATATCAATTCTAGAGCTTATAAGCTCTAAAATATCAATTCTAGAGCTTATAAGCTCTAAAATATCAATTCCAGAGCTTATAAGCTCTAAAATATCAATTCTAGAGCTTATAAGCTCTAAAATATCAATTCTAGAGCTTATAAGCTCTAAAATATCAATTCTAGAGCTTATAAGCTCTAAAATATCAATTCTAGAGCTTATAAGCTCTAAAATATCAATTCTAGAGCTTATAAGCTCTAAAATAGAAATTCTAGAGCTTATAAGCTCTAAAATCTCAATTCTAGAGCTTATAAGCTCTAAAATATCAATTCTAGAGCTTATAAGCTTCATCATATCAATTGAAGAGCTTATAAGCTCTAAAATATCAATTCTAGAGCTTATGAGCTTCATCATATCAATTGAAGAGCTTATAAGCTCTAAAATATCAATTCTAGAGCTTATTAGCTCTGAAATATCAATTCTAGAGCTTATAAGCTCTAAAATATCAATTCTAGAGCTTATAAGGTCTCAAATAACAATTCTAGAGCTTATAAGCTCTAAAATAACAATTCTAGAGCTTATAAGCTCTAAAATATCAATTCTAGAGCTTATAAGCCCTAAAATATCAATTCTAGAGCTTATAAGCTCTAAAATATCAATTCTAGAGCTTATAAGCTCTAAAATATCAATTCTAGAGCTTATAAGCTCTAAAATAACGATTCTAGAGCTTATAAGCTCTAAAATAACAATTCTAGAGCTTATAAGCTCTAACATAACAATTCTAGAGCTTATAAGCTCTAAAATAACAATTCTAGAGCTTATAAGCTCTAAAATAACAATTCTAGAGCTTATAAGCTCTAAAATAACAATTCTAGAGCTTATAAGCTCTAAAATAACAATTCTAGAGCTTATAAGCTCTAAAATAACAATTCTAGAGCTTATAAGCTCTAAAATAACAATTCTAGAGCTTATAAGCTCTAAAATAACAATTCTAGAGCTTATAAGCTCTAACATAACAATTCTAGAGCTTATAAGCTCTAAAATAACAATTCTAGAGCTTATAAGCTCTAAAATATCAATTCTAGAGCTTATAAGCTCTAAAATATCAATTCTAGAGCTTATAAGCTCTAAAATATCAATTCTAGAGCTTATAAGCTCTAAAATATCAATTCTAGAGCTTATAAGCTCAAAATATCAATTCTAGAGCTTATAAGCTCAAAAATATCAATTCTAGAGCTTATAAGCTCAAAAATAGAAATTCTAGAGCTTATAAGCTCTAAAATATCAATTCTAGAGCTTATAAGCTCTAAAATATCAATTCTAGAGCTTATAAGCTCTAAAATAGAAATTCTAGAGCTTATAAGCTCTAAAATATCAATTCTAGAGCTTATAAGCTCTAAAATATCAATTCTAGAGCTTATAAGCTCTAAAATATCAATTCTAGAGCTTATAAGCTCTAAAATCTCAATTCTAGAGCTTATAAGCTTCATCATATCAATTGAAGAGCTTATAAGCTCTAAAATATCAATTCTAGAGCTTATAAGCTTCATCATATCAATTGAAGAGCTTATAAGCTCTAAAATATCAATTCTAGAGCTTATAAGGTCCCAAATAACAATTCTAGAGCTTATAAGCTCTAAAATAACAATTCTAGAGCTTATAAGCTCTAAAATAACGATTCTAGAGCTTATAAGCTCTAAAATAACAATTCTAGAGCTTATAAGCTCTAAAATAACAATTCTAGAGCTTATAAGCTCTAAATAACAATTCTAGAGCTTATAAGCTCTAAAATAACAATTCTAGAGCTTATAAGCTCTAAAATAACAATTCTAGAGCTTATAAGCTCTAAAATAACAATTCTAGAGCTTATAAGCTCTAAAATAACAATTCTAGAGCTTATAAGCTCTAAAATAACAATTCTAGAGCTTATAAGCTCTAAAATAACAATTCTAGAGCTTATAAGCTCTAAAATAACAATTCTAGAGCTTATAAGCTCTAAAATAACAATTCTAGAGCTTATAAGCTCTAAAATAACAATTCTAGAGCTTATAAGCTCTAAAATAACAATTCTAGAGCTTATAAGCTCTAAAATAACAATTCTAGAGCTTATAAGCTCTAAAATAACAATTCTAGAGCTTATAAGCTCTAAAATAACAATTCTAGAGCTTATAAGCTCTAAAATAACAATTCTAGAGCTTATAAGCTCTAAAATAACAATTCTAGAGCTTATAAGCTCTAAATAACAATTCTAGAGCTTATAAGCTCTAAAATATCAATTCTAGAGCTTATAAGCCCTAAAATAGAAATTCTAGAGCTTATAAGCTCTAAAATATCAATTCTAGAGCTTATAAGCTCTAAAATATCAATTCTAGAGCTTATAAGCTCTAAAATATCAATTCTAGAGCTTATAAGCTCTAAAATATCAATTCTAGAGCTTATAAGCTCAAAAATATCAATTCTAGAGCTTATAAGCTCAAAAATATCAATTCTAGAGCTTATAAGCTCTAAAATAGAAATTCTAGAGCTTATAAGCTCTAAAATATCAATTCTAGAGCTTATAAGCTCTAAAATAGAAATTCTAGAGCTTATAAGCTCTAAAATATCAATTCTAGAGCTTATAAGCTCTAAAATATCAATTCTAGAGCTTATAAGCTCTAAAATATCAATTCTAGAGCTTATAAGCTCTAAAATCTCAATTCTAGAGCTTATAAGCTCTAAAATAGAAATTCTAGAGCTTATAAGCTCTAAAATCTCAATTCTAGAGCTTATAAGCTTCATCATATCAATTGAAGAGCTTATAAGCTCTAAAATATCAATTCTAGAGCTTATAAGCTTCATCATATCAATTGAAGAGCTTATAAGCTCTAAAATATCAATTCTAGAGCTTATAAGCTCTAAAATAACGATTCTAGAGCTTATAAGCTCTAAAATAACAATTCTAGAGCTTATAAGCTCTAACATAACAATTCTAGAGCTTATAAGCTCTAAAATAACAATTCTAGAGCTTATAAGCTCTAAAATAACAATTCTAGAGCTTATAAGCTCTAAAATAACAATTCTAGAGCTTATAAGCTCTAAAATAACAATTCTAGAGCTTATAAGCTCTAAAATAACAATTCTAGAGCTTATAAGCTCTAAAATAACAATTCTAGAGCTTATAAGCTCTAAAATAACAATTCTAGAGCTTATAAGCTCTAAAATAACAATTCTAGAGCTTATAAGCTCTAAAATAACAATTCTAGAGCTTATAAGCTCTAAAATAACAATTCTAGAGCTTATAAGCTCTAAAATAACAATTCTAGAGCTTATAAGCTCTAAAATAACAATTCTAGAGCTTATAAGCTCTAAAATAACAATTCTAGAGCTTATAAGCTCTAAAATAACAATTCTAGAGCTTATAAGCTCTAAAATAACAATTCTAGAGCTTATAAGCTCTAAAATAACAATTCTAGAGCTTATAAGCTCTAAAATAACAATTCTAGAGCTTATAAGCTCTAAAATAACAATTCTAGAGCTTATAAGCTCTAAAATAACAATTCTAGAGCTTATAAGCTCTAAAATAACAATTCTAGAGCTTATAAGCTCTAAAATAACAATTCTAGAGCTTATAAGCTCTAAAATAACAATTCTAGAGCTTATAAGCTCTAAAATAACAATTCTAGAGCTTATAAGCTCTAAAATAACGATTCTAGAGCTTATAAGCTCTAAAATAACAATTCTAGAGCTTATGAGCTCTAAAATAACAATTCTAGAGCTTATAAGCTCTAAAATAACAATTCTAGAGCTTATAAGCTCTAAAATAACAATTCTAGAGCTTATAAGCTCTAACATAACAATTCTAGAGCTTATAAGCTCTAAAATAACAATTCTAGAGCTTATAAGCTCTAAAATAACAATTCTAGAGCTTATAAGCTCTAAAATAACAATTCTAGAGCTTATAAGCTCTAAAATAACAATTCTAGAGCTTATAAGCTCTAAAATAACAATTCTAGAGCTTATAAGCTCTAAAATAACAATTCTAGAGCTTATAAGCTCTAAAATAACAATTCTAGAGCTTATAAGCTCTAAAATAACAATTCTAGAGCTTATAAGCTCTAAAATAACAATTCTAGAGCTTATAAGCTCTAAAATAACAATTCTAGAGCTTATAAGCTCTAAAATAACAATTCTAGAGCTTATAAGCTCTAAAATAACAATTCTAGAGCTTATAAGCTCTAAAATAACAATTCTAGAGCTTATAAGCTCTAAAATAACAATTCTAGAGCTTATAAGCTCTAAAATAACAATTCTAGAGCTTATAAGCTCTAAAATAACAATTCTAGAGCTTATAAGCTCTAAAATAACAATTCTAGAGCTTATAAGCTCTAAAATAACAATTCTAGAGCTTATAAGCTCTAAAATAACAATTCTAGAGCTTATAAGCTCTAAAATAACAATTCTAGAGCTTATAAGCTCTAAAATAACAATTCTAGAGCTTATAAGCTCTAAAATAACAATTCTAGAGCTTATAAGCTCTAAAATAACAATTCTAGAGCTTATAAGCTCTACAATAACAATTCTAGAGCTTATAAGCTCTAAAATAACAATTCTAGAGCTTATAAGCTCTAAAATAACAATTCTAGAGCTTATAAGCTCTAAAATAACAATTCTAGAGCTTATAAGCTCTGAAATAACAATTCTAGAGCTTATAAGCTCTGAAATAACAATTCTAGAGCTTATAAGCTCTGAAATAACAATTCTAGAGCTTATAAGCTCTAAAATAACAATTCTAGAGCTTATAAGCTCTAAAATAACAATTCTAGAGCTTATAAGCTCTAAAATAACAATTCTAGAGCTTATAAGCTTTAAAATAACAATTCTAGAGCTTATAAGCTCTAAAATAACAATTCTAGAGCTTATAAGCTCTAAAATAACAATTCTAGAGCTTATAAGCTCTAAAATGACAATTCTAGAGCTTATAAGCTCTAAAATGACAATTCTAGAGCTTATAAGCTCTAAAATGACAATTCTAGAGCTTATAAGCTCTAAAATAACAATTCTAGAGCTTATAAGCTCTAAAATAACAATTCTAGAGCTTATAAGCTCTAAAATAACAATTCTAGAGCTTATAAGCTCTAAAATAACAATTCTAGAGCTTATAAGCTCTAAAATAACAATTCTAGAGCTTATAAGCTCTAAAATAACAATTCTAGAGCTTATAAGCTCTAAAATAACAATTCTAGAGCTTATAAGCTCTAAAATAACAATTCTAGAGCTTATAAGCTCTAAAATAACAATTCTAGAGCTTATAAGCTCTAAAATAACAATTCTAGAGCTTATAAGCTCTAAAATAACCATTCTAGAGCTTATAAGCTCTAAAATAACAATTCTAGAGCTTATAAGCTCTAAAATAACAATTCTAGAGCTTATAAGCTCTAAAATAACAATTCTAGAGCTTATAAGCTCTAAAATAACCATTCTAGAGCTTATAAGCTCTAAAATAACAATTCTAGAGCTTATAAGCTCTAAAATAACAATTCTAGAGCTTATCAGCTCTAAAATATCAATCCCAGAGATTATACGCTCAGAGATATCAATTCTAGAGCTTATAAGCTTCATCATATTAATTGTAGAGCTTATAAGCTCTAAAATATCAATTCTAGAGCTTATAAGCTCTAAAATATCAATTCTAGAGCTTATAAGCTCTAAAATATCAATTCTAGAGCTTATAAGCTCTAAAATATCAATTCTAGAGCTTATAAGCTCTAAAATAACAATTCTAGAGCTTATAAGCTCTAAAATATCAATTCTAGAGCTTATAAGCTCTAAAATATCAATTCTAGAGCTTATAAGCTCTAAAATATCAATTCTAGAGCTTATAAGCTCTAAAATATCAATTCTAGAGATTATACGCTCAGAGATATCAATCCCAGAGCTTATTACCTCTGAAATATCAATTCTAGAGCTTATAAGCTCTAAAATATCAATTCTAGAGCTTATAAGCTCTAAAATATCAATTCTAGGGCTTATAAGCTCTAAAATATCAATTCTAGGGCTTATAAGCTCTAAAATATCAATTCTAGAGCTTATAAGCTCTAAAATATCAACTCTAGAGCTTATAAGCTCTAAAATATCAATTCTAGAGCTTATAAGCTCTAAAATATCAATTCTAGAGCTTATAAGCTCTAAAATATCAATTCTAGAGCTTATAAGCTCTAAAATATCAATTCTAGAGCTTATAAGCTCTAAAATATCAATTCTAGAGCTTATAAGCTCTAAAATATCAATTCTAGAGCTTATAAGCTCTAAAATATCAATTCTAGAGCTTATAAGCTCTAAAATATCAATTCTAGAGCTTATAAGCTCTAAAATATCAATTCTAGAGCTTATAAGCTCTAAAATAACAATTCTAGAGCTTATAAGCTCTAAAATATCAATTCTAGAGCTTATAAGCTCTAAAATATCAATTCTAGAGCTTATAAGCTCTAAAATATCAATTCTAGAGCTTATAAGCTCTAAAATATCAATTCTAGAGATTATACGCTCAGAGATATCAATCCCAGAGCTTATTACCTCTGAAATATCAATTCTAGAGCTTATAAGCTCTAAAATATCAATTCTAGAGCTTATAAGCTCTAAAATATCAATTCTAGGGCTTATAAGCTCTAAAATATCAATTCTAGGGCTTATAAGCTCTAAAATATCAATTCTAGAGCTTATAAGCTCTAAAATATCAATTCTAGAGCTTATAAGCTCTAAAATATCAATTCTAGAGCTTATAAGCTCTAAAATATCAATTCTAGAGCTTATAAGCTCTAAAATATCAATTCTAGAGCTTATAAGCTCTAAAATATCAATTCTAGAGCTTATAAGCTCTAAAATATCAATTCTAGAGCTTATAAGCTCTAAAATATCAATTCTAGAGCTTATAAGCTCTAAAATATCAATTCTAGAGCTTATAAGCTCTAAGATATCAATTCTAGAGCTTATAAGCTCTAAAATATCAATTCTAGAGCTTATAAGCTCTAGAATATCAATTCCAGAGCTTATAAGCTCTAAAATATCAATTCCAGAGCTTATAAGCTCTAAAATATCAATTCTAGAGCTTATAAGCTCTAAAATATCAATCCCAGAGATTATACGCTCAGAGATATCAATTCTAGAGCTTATAAGCTTCATCATATTAATTGTAGAGCTTATAAGCTCTAAAATATCAATTCTAGAGCTTATAAGCTACAAATGAAGGATTCTGTAGCTCATAAGCTCTAAAATATCAATTCTAGAGCTTATAAGCTTCAAAATATCAATTCTGGAGCTTATAAGCTCTAAAGTAACAATTCTAGAGCTTATAAGCTCTAAAATAACAATTCTAGAGCTTATAAGCTCTAAAATAACAATTCTGGAGCTTATAAGCTCTAAAATAACAATTCTAGAGCTTATAAGCTCTAAAATAACAATTCTAGAGCTTATAAGCTCTAAAATAACAATTCTAGAGCTTATAAGCTCTAAAATAACAATTCTAGAGCTTATAAGCTCTAAAATAACAATTCTAGAGCTTATAAGCTCTAAAATAACAATTCTAGAGCTTATAAGCTCTAAAATAACAATTCTAGAGCTTATAAGCTCTAAAATAACAATTCTAGAGCTTATAAGCTCTAAAATAACAATTCTAGAGCTTATAAGCTCTAAAATAACAATTCTAGAGCTTATAAGCTCTAAAATAACAATTCTAGAGCTTATAAGCTCTAAAATAACGATTCTAGAGCTTATAAGCTCTAAAATAACAATTCTAGAGCTTATAAGCTCTAAAATAACAATTCTAGAGCTTATAAGCTCTAAAATAACAATTCTAGAGCTTATAAGCTCTAAAATAACAATTCTAGAGCTTATAAGCTCTGAAATAACAATTCTAGAGCTTATAAGCTCTAAAATAACAATTCTAGAGCTTATAAGCTCTAAAATAACAATTCTAGAGCTTATAAGGTCTAAAATAACAATTCTAGAGCTTATAAGGTCTAAAATAACAATTCTAGAGCTTATAAGCTCTAAAATAACAATTCTAAAGCTTATAAGCTCCAAAATAACAATTCTAGAGCTTATAAGCTCTAAAATATCAATTCTAGGGCTTATTAGCTCTGAAATATCAATTCTAGAGCTTATAAGCTCTAAAATATCAATTCTAGAGCTTATTAGCTCTGAAATATCAATTCTAGAGCTTATAAGCTCTAAAATATCAATTCTAGAGCTTATAAGCTCTAAAATATCAATTCTAGAGCTTATAAGGTCTAAAATAACAATTCTAGAGCTTATAAGCTCTAAAATAACAATTCTAGAGCTTATAAGCTCTAAAATATCAATTCTAGAGCTTATGAGCTACAAATGAAGGATTCTGTAGCTCATAAGCTCTAAAATATCAATTCTAGAGCTTATAAGCTTCAAAATATCAATTCTGGAGCTTATAAGCTCTGAAATATCAATTCTAGAGCTTATAAGCTCTAAAATAACAATTCTAGAGCTTATAAGCTCTAAAATAACAATTCTAGAGCTTATAAGCTCTAAAATAACCATTCTAGAGCTTATAAGCTCTAAAATAACAATTCTAGAGCTCATAAGCTCTAAAATAACAATTCTAGAGCTTATAAGCTCTAAAATATCAATTCTAGAGCTTATAAGCTCTAAAATATCAATTCTAGAGCTTATAAGCTCTAAAATATCAATTCTAGAGCTTATAAGCTCTAAAATATCAATTCTAGAGCTTATAAGCTCTAAAATATCAATTCTAGAGCTTATGAGCTACAAATGAAGGATTCTGTAGCTCATAAGCTCTAAAATATCAATTCTAGAGCTTATAAGCTCTAAAATTTCAATCCCAGAGATTATATGCTCAGAGATATCAATTCTAGAGCTTATAAGCTTCACCATATTAATTGTAGAGCTTATAAGCTCTAAAATATCAATTCTAGAGCTTATTAGCTCTGAAATATCAATTCTAGAGCTTATAAGCTCTAAAATATCAATTCTAGAGCTTATAAGCTCTAAAATATCAATTTTAGAGCTTATCAGCTCTAAAATATCAATTCTAGAGCTTATAAGCTCTGAACAAGACACTGACATGTGACAGTCATGACCGTCACAAATTGAATGACGGTCATTTTACATCTATATAGATGTTTTACCATCAATCATTTCTCATTCCTTGACAAAAGTAAATAAATTTAGAAATGAAAGGCTCAATTGAAACCCGTTCGAATTAAAAGTCAAAAAATTCATATCATCACAAGTGCAAGAAATTTAATGACGGTCATTTTACATCTATATAGATGTATTTCATCATCTCACTCATTTTCCATTCCTTGACAAGCATAAATTTAATTGTGACCGTCATTTTCCATTAAAAATTTTGTGACGTCATGTGACCGTCACAAGACCGTCATTTTTTGGTCATATGACGTCGATCAAAAAATGACCGTCATTGCCCATCTCTAGGCACACACATACACTACTACGACTAACCGTTCCTTACACAGGCTCAGAATCAACTGTGATTGATTGATTCCCCACCAAGCTCACACTGATACTCCTCACGCAGTTTTACCGGGAAAGGATTAAAATCATAATGACATTTTTCGTAAGTCCTTCCACGTTCCTCGCTCAGGAGCGCGCTTCTACTACTAGTGCCCCGCAGCGGCGGGGACAAATCTGTGAGGCATTCCACACTATTTCGATCACTTTTCGGGTCCTATTTTTTGATTTTGCTTATTTTTGGATATGTTGCTGACATGGTTATCAAGAGTGATTTCCCCACCCCCAAAAAAAAAAAAAAATTTTTTGACCGAATTATGACCATTTTTGATTTTGAAAAAATGGCATATGTGCTCATTTCTGCTCATTTCTGCGTAACTTTAAATACTCATATCTTCTTCAATATCAGGTTTATGAAAAAAAAAGATTGAATACTTTTTTCTCAAAAAAAAGTGATACTTTGCAATGAAATTTAGTCCGGAAGTCTAAAGTTAATATTTCTATTTTTTGACAACAAATTCAATAAACAAATGGCCGAAACACATCGTTCTCAACTCTCAAAAAATCTGGGAAAAATATATGTTATGAATTGAATTATTTTTGATTCTTCTGTAAATTTTGACTCAATTTATTGGAATGGTTGATGAGATATCCTTTTTTTTATACCTTCGCGTGGTCCGCGGCCGACGCTCGAGAGCCTTGCGCATGCGCACAGCGCGCTAGTAGCAGGTCACGTGGTAATTGGCGCGTAAGTTAAACACTTACGCTCTTACCTTACTCTCTATGACAGAGAATTTAACTAAGTAAAAGAAGAATAGATAAATAAAGATGAAATGTATTTTAATATAATATTAAAAATGAAATGTATTAGAAAAATAAAGTTAAAATGTGCTTTGATAATAAGAAAAATGTAGTGTAGAAATTGATTATATTGGAAAAATTAAAATAAAAGGTATTATAAAAATGAAATGGATTATATTAATGGAATATTTCCTGTCATCCGATTACGAAGGAGCAAATAGAATGGAACTTACGCGCCAATTACCACGTGACCTGCTACTAGCACGCTGTGCGCATGCGCAAGGCTCTCGAGCGTCGGCCGCGGACCACACGAAGGTATAAAAAAAAGGATATCTCATCAACCATTCCAATAAATTGAGTCAAAATTTACAGAAAAATAAAAAATAATTCAATTCATAACATATATTTTTCCCAGATTTTTTGAGAGTTGAGAACGATGTGTTTCGGCCATTTGTTTATTGAATTTGTTGTTAACAAATAGAAATATTAACTTTAGACTTCCGGACTAAATTTCATTGCAAAGTATCACTTTTTTTTGAGAAAGAAGTATTCAATCTTTTTTTTCATAAACCTGATATTGAAGAAGATATGAGTATTTAAAGTTACTCAGAAATGAGCAGAAATGAGCACATATGCCATTTTTTCAAAATCAAAAATGGTCACAATTCGGTCAAAAAAAATTTTTTTTTTTTTTGGTGGCGGGGAAATCACTCTTGATAACCATGTCAGCAACATATCCAAAAATAAGCAAAATCAAAAAATAGGACCCGAAAAGTGATCGAAATAGTGTGGAATGCCTCCTGTACATCTCAGGCTGAGTTCGGGGAAGGCTAAACTCGAGTTAGTTAAGGATGTATGATCAGGACAAAAATTTTCGATTTGTGGCGTCAAAATTTTTTTATAGTTATATTATTCCTCGAAGAATTTCATTGTGAAAAGTCCGGGGTAGCTATCCATGCATATAAGAACGGAAATAATGATTGAAAATCGACAGAAAATACATGGTTTTTTATGGAGAAATAGGGGTTACGGCCATAAATTAAATAAATGTTGAATGTTCAAGTTTTGCGTAGTCTGAAAAATTACTATGCATAAGAAAGATGGATAGTGTAGTAACTTGACAATATTTTCAAAATACTATGCATCCATACATCCTGAGGAGAAAAATCCAACTGGAATTCAAATCATTTCATTTGATGCTCCTTTTCTCGCTATGCTCGCCATTTTCTGCTCTCATGAATGCCACAGCCGGCCAATAAGAGAAACAGGGGAGAGCCCCGCAACCTCCCGAGCCCATCCCCACCACCATTTTCCCCACTCCCTCGATCAGACATCCTTGACTTGACTCTAGGTCAAAGTGAAAGTTAGCTATCCCCTCCACCATCAGAGATGGCAGCCTGTGTGCCACTAGCGGAGCGTAGCACAATCACACACAATGCACACAGTGGTTCCAGTGGAGGGGAAATGGCTTTCCCCTACATTCGCGTCAGCAGAGGGGGTAGCTAACTTTAACTTCAACTTCGGAGTCTAGTTAGCTAACTCGAGTTGAGCATTCCCCCAACTTAGGCTGAGTTTTTCATTCGTGTGTTAGCTAATCTGGAGATTAGCTAACACTGTGTTAGCGCCATTTTGGAGATTTGCAGGTAAATTTGCAAGCTTCAATGAGACGAAGGCAGCATAATCCTCACTTAGCCTCCTCCTTGAGATATTTCTTTCAGTGATTTGTATTGTCGCCTCTGACCGTCAGACGGCGCATACATCCAAATTCTCCAATATGGTGCTAACACAGTGTTAGCTAATCTCCAGATTAGCTAACACACGAATGAAAAACTCAGCCTTAGCCTCAGAAATATCGAATCAGAAGGGGCTAAGTCGGGCTAACTCTCGTACCCGTGGCGCTAGAGTGGTGACAGCCAATCGCGTGTTGTCTCAGTCCCCACTATCTCAGTTTACGAGACTCCAGCTCGGTCATTACCGTGATACATACGTATGATGGGTTCCCTCAGTGCCCCTTCATTTGTTATTTAAACAGTCTTGAATTATCTTTTTTCTAAATATCATTTCTGATATCTATATCAGATTTCTATATTAGTATAGAAACTCACGAAAAATGGAACGTAGAAACTCAAAGTTATTGACTAACAATAGCATATCTGATAATATCTCAAAACAAATAGTAACCTCATACTATAGTACCTATAGGTACGGTATTGCTCGCCAAAGCTTGCAGCGAGTGATGCCGTACGGACACTGCTTACCATATCGCAGAAAGGGGGAACGCCAATAACTGTTCAAGGGTTAAACCCGGTCCACTTCTGATCCGATGTGCAGCGCTATGGGCGTGAGAACCTTGAAGTTGATAAGGCAACACTTCGTCGTCATTTCCAGTGGAATGATTTTCAAAATTATCCATTTTTGATTAAATATTTCATAAGCATAAACAATTACGAAATTCTTTTTTCTCTGACAAACACGCTCAAGTAATTGTTCCAAACGATTTGGGACAAAAAAATTATGCATGTTTCCTATTGTGAATGCAAAAGCGTCAAAAAATAGCCACAACAGGAAATCAAGAATATCTTCCTCGTGGCTCACGTATCAGGAATAAATTTCCGACGTCTAATACAGAAGTAAAATAATGAAGCCATATAAGAAATATTCTCATGAAGTCCTATTATCTTCATGCAAAAAACCTCATCGTCACTGTTCAACATGGAAGTATGTTAGAGACCATTTGAAACATGAAGCCGATACCAATACGGAACAACGCATTCGAAACTTTGTTTCGAAAAATCTGTTTGTTTTTCTCCCCTCAACTCTTTGACTGACATTAAAAAAATTCCTATTAAAATGAATTTCGAAAATGTTCCAATCCCCATCGGAAGGTAATTTATATTTTTTCTACCATGTATACTCCACTATCCTCCAGAAGAGTGGAAACCCTCCGAAATCATATCTACGTCACTTATTTTGAATTTTCATACATTATCTATATCACCATGATGTGAGATTTTAAATCCGAATCATCATGCGTTCAGCTTCAGAAATTTTCGAATATATATCAGAATCATTATTCGGAATTCTTTATTCACTCTCCATTCGACGCATTCAAAGTATCTAGTAACTATGTTTTGAAAAAATCTATCATTCCTTTTATTTTAAATTCCAATATTTTCACAATCAATAATCATTCGCTCAGTAACCCTGAATCTGTAAGATCAATCGTCATCTCAGGAGAAAATTTCATGGCTACAAATGGGAAATATCTATAAATCTTGATAATGGACATTCTCGAAAGCAGCATTACTTTCTTTGAAGGACTGGGGGAAAAAATTCTGATAGAATTTTATCCAATTAGGATAGATCTAGTTAGAATTAGATCTGATCAGATCCGAAGTTTACATTTTTTGGCACTTTCTGAGATCTAAATATATGTAATCAATAATTACATATACGCAGATTTTAGAGTCTTCTAAATTTTAGATGTGATCAAATCCAATTCTATCAATTCACAGATCCACTAATATATATGCCTATATTTTCACAGATATGACGTCATATCTACCGAGATATGACTGCAGATCTGTTGGTATTCAGAGAGATATGATGAGATATGATGATATCATGAAAAATTTCCTGAGAAATTCCTGCTTGAATTTATTCCTGAGTTGTTTCAATAACTATCAGAAGGTAATTCATATATCTACAATTCTACGATTCTCCCTCTTCTTCATGAGAAGAAAAGACAAAAAAAAAGAATCATTCCACCAGAAAATCTTCTGGTCATATTTTTCATTTGTTCATTTATTGTTAACTAGCTGCGAAACCCGGCGTTGCCCGGGTCGAAATACATCGTACGCTCAATGGTAATAGGATCACACACATTCTAGACTCTCAAAGACTCACAAAAGACTCTCAAAACTTATGGAACATTCTAGAAAATTCTCGAACCTTCTGGAACTTTCTAGTATGTTCTCGAACTTTCTGGAACATTCCAAAAGACTCTCAAAACTTATGGAACATTTTAGAAAATCTTTGAACCTTCTGGAACATTCTAATATGTTCTTGAACTTTCTGGAACATTCCAAAAGACTCTCATAACTTATGGAACATTCTAGAAGATTCTTGAACCTTCTGGAACACTCTAGTATGTTCTGGAACATTCCAAATATCTTCGAACTTTTTCGAACATTTTAGGAAATTCTCGAACCTTCTAGAACATTCTAGACTGTTCTCGAACTTTCTGGAACATTCCAAAAGACTCTCAAAACTTATGGAACATTTTAGAAAATTCTCGAACCTTCTGGAACATTCTAGTATGTTCTTGAACTTTCTGGAACGTTCCAAAAGACTCTCAAAACTCATGGAACATTCTAGAAGATTCTTGAACCTTCTGGAACACTCTAGTATGTTCTGCAACATTCCAAATATCTTCGAACTTTTTTGAACATTTTAGGAAATTCTCGAACCTTCTAGAACATTCTAGAATGTTCTCGAACTTTCTGGAACATTCCAAAAGACTCTCAAAACTTATGGAACATTTTAGAAAATTCTTGAACCTTCTGGAACATTCTAGTATGTTCTTGAACTTTCTGGAACATTCCAAAAGACTCTCAAAACTCATGGAACATTCTAGGAGATTCGTGAACTTTCTGGAACACTCTAGTATGTTCTGGAACTTTCTGGACCATTCCAAATATCTTCGAACCTTTTTGAACATTCTAGAAAATTCTCGAACCTTCTAGAACATTCTAGAATGTTCTCGAACTTTTCCGAATGCTCCAAATTATTATTAAACCTTTTAGAACGTTTTTGAGAATCCTACAGCTTTCTGGAACATTCTAGAAGGTTCCTAAATTAATCCCGAGAACATTCTAGAATGATTAAGATTTTTCTCGAATATTCACACATATATACACTTCATGTCATTCAACACAACCCCGAGTCTATCTCAGCCATACAATATGTTGGAGAAGGATAAAAATATCCCAACTGACACTTTTGCCACCTACACCCACCCACTTCCACCCACGGTAGTCAAACTCCCTTACTTGAGAGTGCAGGCCACGGGCTATCTTTCACTACAACCCCTTGTGGGTAGCGGTGGGTGGTTATAGAGAAAAGGCTGGACAAACCCACTAACACTTTCCTTTTATATATATATATATAGATTTCAGAATATTTCGATCATTCCCTCCCCCCAGAAAAATAGTACTGACTAGATTAATTTGATGTCAAGTAAAAATGTTCTGTGATAAGATCTCGTACAATTCTATCATAAATTTTAGTATCAAATTCCTCACATTTAAAATTGTCTCGTCATTCTCTACACGTGTTTTACCATTTGCGAAAATACAGTAATCGAATAATTCTAGAGATATATTATCAATGCAAAAAATGAATCTAAAAAGTTCAACAAAATTGAACGAAATAATTGAACAGCTAGCAATTGTTTCTTCATGCAATGATTTACACTTATTGTTGAACAATATGAAGATAGTGTAGTTTGTCAAAAAAATTTCAACCTCAAAAGAATTCTGTAGAAAAGACCGGAAGCAAAATGAGCCAAGATCTTCTTTCAGAATGAAACCTTCAACCGAAGAATCTAAAAAATTGTAAATATTCTCTAACATGTCACCGTTGTCGGTGATTTTTTTCAAATTTCACGGAAGCCTTCTTTCTGAAAAAAAACGTGACTAGAATTTCCTACCTAGAACTCGCTAGTTCCATAAAAGTAACAGAAAAATCGTGCACCCATACTTCCAGCGTCTGATAAACGAGGCACATTTAAATAGGCGACTGAGAGCATATTCACATTCTATTCACATTCTAAACAATTTTCTACGCAATGATATTTAGTCATAGAAAGTAATAGTGATAACCCTTAACTAAAATGTTGCAGTTATTATTTCTGATATTTTTCATCTCCCCTTTTGGAGAATGCGTGGAGTTAGAGGATTTTTGTGGCTTTCCACCATTAGAGGAAATATGTGCAGCAGGTAAATAATTAAAATCAATTATTTTCCGTATTTTTCCAGTGAATTTTCTCCATCAAACAGTTTCAATTGAAACATAAAATTCTTATTAAAACTTTTCTAGTAAAAGGAATTTTCATGTATAACATCGTCGCTTCGAGAGCAAAGGGGGATAAGTGCCAGAAGCGTTCGATTCTAGAGAAAAAGAGGCGTATTTCCCAAAACTGCGCAAAAATGATTTTTATAATGTCTTTGACGTTGTTTAGCTAATTGAAAATTAGAATAACAAAATCGAGTCATTCCTAATGTCAAAGTGAAAAGGACGTATCTCCGCATTCACGTCGCTTAGTTTTCTTAAGGAGGAACATCAGATAAAATGAAAATTGTCAGATCGCTCTGATTTTTTTTATCGATAAACTTCAATGTGTTTTAGAATTTGTTTGAAAGTGAGAGAGGGATCAGAACGCACAATTTTTTATGATGAATATGACCATCCCCGGGGTCAAAGATGCAGCTCTTGGATGCGCATCTCCTCGCGGAGAGTGGACGCTGTAATTCCATTTTTCATCGAGAAAAGTCGAAAAAACGATATTTCGACATTTTGATTTTTGTCAAAAACTATCCGGCTGATTCAGCTGAAATTTATGCGAGAGCTTGGAGCACGCACGGCGAACTTATGGTGAAAAATTTCATATCGCTAGCTAGCCCCATTTCAGAGTAAAGTGGAAAATGCGTCATCACATACACACACACACACACACACACACATACACACAGACATTTTTTAAAAACGACGGATCTTGACGTTTTGGGTCATTTGCAGTCATATTATGATGAAATCTCAAACTCGAAAAAATACGATTACAAAGCTTCCCTTCGGAAGCAAAAAATACATTGCGAGACGTTATCGAACTTCGAGATATTTAATCAAAATTCTGTAATGCCTAAATTTTATTGGCTGGTCGGAATCACGAGTTGCGCAAGATATTCAAAATATCTGTTAGAATGATAGAAGGACAATCAGAGCAACCGTCTCGCGGAACATTTGAGGTTTGAGGTTATTTAGAAGAAAACTCGCTGCAATGAGAAATTTTCCAAAATTCTAAAGTTCATCATTTAAATAATCAGGAATGCCCTGTCAAAATTTGAAATGATTTTGGGACTCATTTCCCCTCCAAAAAAAACCATTGAAGTTACGAGTTCTACACGTAGAGATATGGGAAGCCGATAAGGATAGTACGGAATCTTCCATTAGCACTTGCGCGCTCTATCTAAGATAGATTTCGTGTCAACCTTATCGGCTTCATATATATTCTACGTGTAAAATTCGTAACTTCAATGTGATTTTTTCTTGGGAAATAAGCTCCGAAGTTATTTCAAATTTTGACAGGACATTCCTTATTATTTTAGCGATGAACTGTCAAATTTTGGTGAATTTCTCATTGCAGGGGGTTTCCTCCTAAACAGCCTTAAACTACTCTAACCGCAGATGAACAAAAAATGAATGTTCCATATCAAAATATCATACATAATATGTTACATTCCTCCCTATTAATGGGAACAACCATTTACGATTCAAGAGAAAACTCCCTCTCTAGTTCTGAAAAATGATGATGCATGACAACAGACATAAGTATTGATTAGGTTAAAGTCACACTTCACAATGTACGTGCGAAGCGTGCGTCATGATCTAGCGCTGAGAAACAAGAACGATTGGAGCAAACTAAAAAAGGAAAAATGGCACTCACGCCACTTTGTTTCTAGCGCGATAACATGATATTCCATGATACATGTTCAAAAATAATAATGATACATTTTTATTTCCAGTGAAATTCATTTCGGTAATCGCTGAAATATTCGGATTTTCTATGTCCGAATATGATGATGGAAATCAGGAAAAGCTAGACGAAATTTCCGATCTCAGAAAACAAATGGAGGAAGATCATCTTGAAACAATGACGAAATTAGAGTTAATCACTGGTCTGATGAAGAATTTACCAGTGGAAATTAAACTGGATCATCAGAAAGAACTACTTGCATCATTTGTCACCACAGTTGATGACACTTTCGACGAATTTCTGTCTGCCCTTGAGCAGAAGGAAGTCGAGTTTCTAAAAGAATATGGTCATCAATTTATCTATGATAAATCGAGAGATCTTGATGACTTACGAAATCGACTAGTTTCACCATCTGCAGTTAGTTCAGTCAATGAAGGATTTTTCCCTACTCTGACTCAGTCCTTAACTGTGCGTATGATCCTCTCCCGGGAAAAAATGTTCAGATCTGATCAGATTAAATTAGATCTGATCAGATCTAATTAGATCTAATTAGATCTGACAGAATGGAAACTTTTCATATGAATAGATATGAATAGATCTCTTCAGATCTTATTGGATCTAATTAGATCTAATTAGATCTGATTAGATCCAATTAGATCCAAGTCTGATCGGATCTGTTTAGATCTAACTAGATCTAATTAGATCCAATTAGATCTGGTCAGATCTAACTGGATCTGATCAGATCTAATTAGATCTGATTGAGTTAATCTACATTGGCTCATCAGATCTGATCAGATCTAATTAGATCTGATCAGATCTAAGAAACTCAGATCTACTTTAATCTGATCAGATCAAATTAGATCTGATCAGAGCGTGCCAATTCTCAGATCTGATCAGATCTAAGGAACTCAGATCTGATTAGATCTGATTAGATCTAATTTGATCTGATCAGATCTGAACATTTTTTCCTGGGTTGTTTTATTGATCGTCAAAATCAGTCAAATGATTTTTTTTGCTCTTCATTTTCTGATAATGTCTCGGAAACTAAGCAAGACAGGGCAATTTTGTGCTCATTCATTCATTTCTGTGCAGAATTTCAAGAGCTATTAAAAGAGATGAGAGCAAAAAGAGCATATCTCCATTAGTTCTTTAGATGTTTGAGAATAAATGACGAGCAAAAAAATCAACTTGTTCATAAATTTTATCTTTTTTACAGTATGAAAATAGAATCTGTACTGGCAATCTATCCGTTCAAGAAATATTGATTTCCATGTGGAGAATGGTTGTTAAGGCTGAGATAAAATTATATCTTCTTTTGAAAGCTTTTTATCAGATTTCACTGAAAAAGAGAGGTTTTTCTAAACATTAATTAAATTGTGAAGCGTTAAAACTGGATGAGTTCATTTTTTTGTCAATCATTTTTTGAGGATATATCGGGAACTAAGTGGGACAAAGAAATTTTCTATAAAAAAAGATCAGGCCAAAATTGCGCTATCTTGCTCAGTTTCCGAGATATTCTCCAGAAATGAATTTAAAAAAAAAAAGCTGTTCAGGTGGGGGACAACCATTCAGAACTTTCGAAAAGACGATTTTTCATTTGCATTGAAAGTTACTTCAATATGTGTAGAATACGTTCAAATATTTATGATGAACTGTCAAAATTTCAAAAAGATCCTTCAATTTCTTCCTTCTCAAACATTTTCGGCGTTCTAAATAGTTGTCTCTCTTAAGATAATCCTAGTGGCAGGTCCAAATGATCTACTTTTGTTCTTTATTTCTCTAAGTTATCATAAATATTCTAATTATTTCGATTGGATAACATATTATCGTTATTAAAACGATATCTACAATAGTAAATTGTTATTGAATCATATTATACATATTTAATGTTGTTCCGAATTTGAGTCACGCTGTCCCAGTATCACGGACTAGGATTGGAAGATAGTTGGATTTCAAATACCAATATGGCCGCCATTGATATCTCCATGTAATTAATTGAATTAATCGTCACTATATCTCCGGTAATATGCATTTTTCATGATTTCGGAAATTAATAGATACTCTGACGAAGGAGAATATATACGGTTATATAAGGAAAGAATACGTCTATGACCATGAATTGTCGCAATGAAACTGAAACGAACCTTCGCTTATGGAGTTCTAATGTTAATTTGATTTTTTTCAAAAATTAATTCTGGCCCTATTTGTCCGGTGACATGGGGTAAACTAAATTTTTTTTTAATCTCCTCATGCTACTCTATCGAACGTGACCAAAATTGAGAAGGAATATAGATTGCCTGAACCACTAGGATTACCTCAATAGTAGTTGAATTGAATATTCGATTTGTCAATATTTTACACCGTAATATTCAATTGATTTCTAACTTGAATTATTCGTATTAAATTCATTATGAATGGTTCAAAGTTTTTGATATTTGCATACTCTTAATATTTTGATTTTATTTGGACAATACATAGCTTTCAGAAAACGCGTCAGGAGACTTAACTTTAAAGCGAATCAAAATCTACTAGCATACTCTCGTGCAGTGCACCGTTCATTGAAAACAGCACATGATGTTCCGCATGAAGCTTGTGATCCTGAGAATAATAATTGGATCGAAGGTAAATATCTTCTTTTTTCTTTCTTAAGAAATTTAGGGAAAATAATGAACACTCGATCATTCCGAATGAATTATGTTCATAAAATTTTTCGGTCATTCATTTTTTAGAGAATATCCCGTAAGCTCAGGATGACAGTGAAATTTCAGCAGAAACCTTTCTGTAGCCCCTGAAGTTCTCTATAAAGGACAAAATCAAGTCAAAGATACGCCTTTTTCACCCTAATCTTTTTTCTCAGACAAGTTTAAGAACGACAAAAGAGAATTCGAGCAAAATCACGTAGACTCCCTTAATTCCCGAGATCTTCTCAAAAAAATAAATGACAAAAAAACAGACTTATCCTGTTAGACTTCTTTTGATACTGAATTTTCCCTGAACCTCATCAATGCCCTTGAAAAGATTCATACAATTGATTATAAACTATTCCAGATGTATCATTTTATCACTTGGATGGATTACACATGCCAGCAATGTTTCATCACGTGTCGACATGTTTAATCCGTAGCTGCTCAGAAATGATTGAAACAGATAAATGTGGTTGGAGGTGGATCCATGCTCAATTGAGCTGTGACGAGGATGTATATTCTTGTGCTCCTGCAGGGGAGATATCGGCGTGTATATCGGTAAGTAAAAGAACTTTCCCTTTTTTTTATTAAAAAAGAAGAGGTTCTCTTTATTTGTATATTATCCTTTTGGAGATTTTTAAAATAATCGGTAAATTTTTTTTATTCTTCAAAATATCTCATAAAAAGCTAAGCAAGATAGGCCAATTGTATTGTCATACTTTATTGTAGAAAATTTCAAGAGCCAATTTTCGCTTGATTTGTGAGATATTTGCAAAAAATGGAGGACAAAAAAATGGATTCATGCAATTACTAGAACTTTAATATCAACTGGAAGAATTACTGAATTGCTCTATTAATTATTTAATTAGACGAGGGGTAAACGTATGATCGATTGGCTTGAATCATCAAAACTTGGCAGAGCTGGCTTTGCAGATGATTCCTGCCCGAGAAATTCTGCTGTAAAGGTGAAGGCAAAAACAGGATGGTCTGAGTTCATGCCTTTGAATGCCTGTCTCTGTTATTGCAGACGAAAAATACCCGAAATTCATACGGGAGAAATGAAAACTAAAGCAAGTGATAATTAGTAAGTTGATTTATGATTGAGGATTCTCAGTGAGTCTGAAAGAAATTATATAAAATTGATGAACCCAAATAAATTATGTTGCAACCGTACGGAAAAGTATTAATCGCTTTAATTAATACTCGGTTCCGTAATTGGCTAGAGCTCAAGTCGAAAAAACAGATTTTTTCAACTTTTGTTTCAATAATTTTCTTTCAAAATTTACTGAATTTATTCATTTAACTCTCAATGTATACTCATTGGGAGCCAAATTTAAACAAAAAAATGCAGTAGTGAAAAGATCAAACTGGATAAGGCAATTTTTTCCTAGTCATTTTTTTTTATGATATGCCACAAACGAAGCGAGATAGGGCGATTGTGCCTTCATCGCCTTATCTCACTTAGTTTCCAAAATATTCGCTTGGGAATCATCACAAAGATAAATCGGTTCGTCTTGTATAATATCTTCACTATTTCGTCATGAGTTTTTTCCGAATATTCCGGAAACTCATAAAGATACGCCCTTTTTGTTCGAATCATTTTTTATAGCTCATGAAATTCTCTACAAAAAAAAGACTGGGGCGGAATCGCTCTATCTCGTTGAGTTTTCGAGATATTCTCAAAAAATCATGGGAGGAAAAAATAAACTTATCTTGTTTGACCTCTTTGCTACTGATTTACTATTATTAATCCGCTTGTTTTCTTTTAGTGTTGTTACTGGTGTACGATTCATACGCAACACTGATGGTGTACTTTTTCTTCAACCACAAGAGGGAAAATTAGGTGTCTATGGTCAAATATCGGATTTTTCATGGGTAGATCTTCCAGAAATTGACGAGACAAATAGTGCAGTCATTATCGATGACCAGAAAATTATTTTCTTGGATGATCTACGATTGCCCCCGGGCCATGTTATGACAGGTAAAATAAACACTTGAAATTATCACCACAAATTCATGAGATAATTCATCACTAGAGCCGGAGACTTCATTCCTTCCTTAGTCCCAAATAATTGCTAGGTAACTAGACTGTTTTTTTTTTTCCTTTATTGGCTAGGCCCACACTTATGGGTATGTGGCATATAACTAGACTGTTCAAACCCATGAACAATTTTGAAATTATCTTTCTTTCTTCATTGAAATGTAAACTTCAGGTCTAAGAATCCATCGAAGCCTTTTCAGGAAAAACTAATTCTACATATTGCCATTAACTATAACTCCAGAAGGTACTCTTGTCGATTAAACACAGTTAGCCATCCCAACATACAGATTGACTGCTCTCTGGAGCTTCAGGGAATTACTATAGGAAATATCTGTTAGTGCCAATGTACCATCATCAAGAATAGACAACACCAAAGCAATGAAGAGCTTTTTCCGTAACTTTTGAGAGAATAAATCATTATTGGCTCTCATCCTCTTCAACGTACAGAAGACACATGATCATCTCATATCAATGTTGACTATAGAATAACTCCCAAGCACCTAAGTAATTATGGGAAATGAATGGAAAATACATGCAAAATGCATGGGAAAATGTATGACTAATGCCTAAAAGGGCATATACTAATGCATGGGAGAGACATGGGAAATAGGTAAGAATGGAGCAAAATGGATGTCCGTGGTAATATGATTCAGGAATTTTTTCAGAATCAAGGACTTCATGGCAAAATCTGAAAAAATTAAGGAGATGCTTCAATATGTGAATACTGTTTGTGATTTTTTTCAAATTTATTCGGAATGTTTTTTTCTATGAATGTTTGCCACCTTAACTCGCAAGAGAAACCCCGAAGCATTTTGAATCACTGATCCATTATGCTTCGGTTTCCCTTACATTAGATTACATTATATTTCCCATGTATTTCACATATATTTGCTGTAAATTTTCCATACATTCTCCATGTTTTCATAACGGGATGGAAAGTTTATGGAAAATCTCTAGGAAATACATGGGAAATATACTACTAATCTATTTCCTATATCTCTTCCATGCCGGTTTCATACATTTCGCATACATTTCCCATAATTTTCAAATTATTTGTATTCTCGAACAGCCTAGGTGCTTAGCAACTATTCGAGAGTCGAGAGAAAATAAAGTCTCCAGCCCTATTGATCACTCATTTAATATAAAACCGAATGATTCAATTTTTTTGCCGATTTTTTTCCGGAAATATTTCGAAAATTGTGTGAAACTGAACGATTTTGTCTTAATCTTTTTGTTTAGCTCTTGAAATTCTCAACAAAAGATGATTGAGACCAAAAATGCCGTATAGTCCTTTAGTTTCCAAGATATTTTCGGAAAATTATCCGCAAAAAAAAATCGAATTATCCAATTTCACATCTTTGCTACGGAATTCAATGATTTCAGGGATTTCATTGTCTTTCATGGGAAACAGGAATGATTTGAGCGGATTTGGCCTTATTATAGTGGGAACACCATATGATTACAAAACTGGAAAATTGAATTTGGATAGTGGAAATGATCAGAAGATCTCCGCTACTTCGGATGAGACGTATAGAATATCCATTTATGATAGGGAGAGCGGGGAGGAAAACAAAAGGATTTTTTTGCAGTGAAAGCCTTCACTGAAAATTTGGGAGAAAATTGTTAAGATGCGTTAGATATACTACACTATCGTAAAATTCTTGAAAAATATTCTGAAACGTTGACTCTGCAAAAAAAATCTGATTCATTTCCCCTTAAAGCTACCAAAATACCTGAAAATTGAAAAATGATTGATCCATCTTAAATGTTAATTTCTTTCAACTTTTAGGGAAGAACTAAAAGTTAAGCTGTTCAATCCAATAAATACAGATATGATAGAACCAATGAGACCATCTTCTCCAGACTACAATTATGTAGCTCTTTCACCATCAGAGTATGCTGATGACGTTGGAGCTTCATTTTTACCACTTATTAACGCTGTTCCAGTCACGAGCCAACACTCACCATTAACTGGAATCAGACTTTTTCACAAAGGCAGTGATGAACATGCAGGATTCATTTCACTTGGTGTACATCAAGCTCATTATGTAGAATTACTAGACGAATTAATAGAGAATTATGCAAAAAATGGTACACAAATATGGAAGGCTGGGATCATGAAGCGGAATATATTTGTGTAGAATTAATGATTTAGTAGTAAAGAGGTAAAATAGGACAAATTAATTTCTTCATCCGAAGATTTTTCAAAAATATCTCGAAAATTAAACAAGATAGGGCGACTTTTTCTTCGTATTTGGTGGTAGCTCTCAAAATTCTCCACAAAAAAAAAGGATTGAGGTAAGATCACTTCATCTTGTTTAGTTTTCGAAATATTCTCAAAATACACTTTTTTTGCTCGATTCTTGTATTCATTTTTGGAAAATAATCGAGATTTCCTGTTTTATCTCACCGCTACTCAATTTTTCTGAAACTTGAATCAACAATTGAGAACTATGACAATTGGATAATGATTAAAACATCTCTTGGGTTAAAGAAATCCATTAATCAGGATTAATAATTAGAGGCATTCTACATTGTTTATGACAGAATAATTTTCCATAATCAATTGCTTGTATTAAATTTTATTGATTTACTAGAAAAGAAAATGAATAAATAATTGAAAAAGAAACATTGGTGGAAGAAATTATTGAGAACAATTAGTAATTATGGTTATTATTATTATTACTGCCATTTTCTAATATTCACATTTTCATAAGAATGCTCAGATTTTGATTCCATTCAATTTATTCCGGATTTTTCTAGTACAAAAATATTAGTATATTTAATTTATTAAAAAATAAAAACTAAGTTTATTCATTTAAACGAAATCATTTAGATAAAAATTATTTCATAAAAATCGATTCTTGTTGTAACTTGGAAGTAGGTATACAAGAGAAATGATCATTACGTTGTTGTTTATTGAGATTTATTTAACCCTCTAACCTGAAGGTCAGCCTAACTCGTGCTCGGGCGGTCGGAGTGGGGATGGCCAATCGCGTGAGCCCGCTCGCCTCCACCACTACCTCCTTGCTATGCTTGCAACGTGCTCGAGCAGGACCAGACACGTTTCGCGTGGTTTACGCAATTCAAAATAGGAAGTTAATATTCAAATTTTTATCAATAACGTGCATTGCAATGAAGAATCAAAATTTAAATTATTCTAGTAATAGTTTAGAGTGTTCATTTAGTGATAGTAAATAGAAAAGAAAATTGTTTTCTTCTTAGCACCCTATATATACGTCCCTGCCGCCAGTGAACGTGACTGGACGGAGTCCCCTTTCTCCGCGGACGAGAAAAGAGTGGGGGAAACGCCTTTCAGGTGAGAGGTTTAATTAATCTTGTAGTGAGAAAAGTAAGATTCTATTGGCTGTATAGCTTGAGGCTGAAGGCCAGCCAGCGTTCAATCGCGGCCCAAAAAAGAAGAAGAAAAGTAAGAAGGAAAAGAAAAGGCGCCTGCAATAAAACCTAAATCAACATATGAATGATTTGACCGCATGACAAACTATTCGCACTTGCTGTGTGTTACGTACCTTTAATCCTGTCAATACAATCTAAATTTTCTTATAAACCTTTCATTCTCTCTTCTCGCATTTATACTGACTAACGATTGCTTCCATAAAACTTAATCTCGATGGATTACTATTTTTCTTACAACAGACAAACATTCACATTTCCGACATGTTCTTTTCAGTCTCCCCTCTTCTTCCTTTCCCCCACTCCGTATAAAAAAGGTCACGTTTCCATGAGGATTTCGCGCCAGTAAAGTAATTAATTTCAACAATTCTCTTTGTGAAACGTAGGGATAAAAATTAAATGGGAACTTCAACGAGAGCATCTAGACGGTATTGTAAATTTATTTGAAAGTCTTCTGTATTTTTGTTCATACATTCCATATTTTTATTGGGTCTTGCTCGTATTCATTTATGAAGTCTGTCACGAAATCTAGATAATTGATGGAATATAAACGCAGTGCGATGAATCCTGCTCTATCGTTGAAGCCCTTATGAAATAGTCCAACTCCACCCAATGGCGATGGAGGATCAAGTTCAAGGGGTAAAGCGTCGAAAAAGGGAAGAGTTGTTTGTCCAAAGTCATCATCAATTGTTGTTTGTTGGAGATTTACGTAAGTATATCTCGGAGAATTTGGATTGTGCGGCTCGTAAGGATTCATTGTGATGGAACTCACTGGTTTTAATGGTAATTCAGTCCTGAAAAGTGGAATATTAAATAGTCGATTTTCTTCTGTCATTCATTTTTCGAGAATAATAAGAAGAAATCCAAAAGAAATTCGAGAATAGTGATCACAGAATAAATCTTAAACACAAATAGATCTTAATAAATCATATTTTGTAGAGATCGATTCTTCGAGAATTGATTCTTTTTTTCGGAGATCTCTCATCACTATTCGAGAATATCTTGGAAGATGAGCGAGATAAGGCGATTTTACCCTAATTCTTTTTGTATATAGATCTTAAAATTCTCTATAAAAAGAATCAGGATAGAAGCTACGTATCTTCATTATTATTCGAGATGTTTCATTCAAAATGATCACAAAGATAACATTAAATCTTTTTTTTTAGCATTCTTCGATGATGAATATCTCGGAAACTGAGAGAGATAGTGTAATTTTGTCTAAATCCTTTTTTTTTCTATTCATTTCCAAAAAATGAATAGAAAAATTAAGTCTAAAGAATTAAATTCTACGTACTCAGGATCCAACCTCGGAGATCCGTAAATCAATTTATTTTCAGGCGTCAAATCTAATTTCCCAGTATCATAATCAAATGGAACACCAATTATTCCAATTGAAAATCCTTTTATCTCATTATTTTCACCTCTATCAGCTGTATTGAATTTTACCCCTGAAATTATCAATGAATATTTAAATGTTCATGGTTTTTCAATCGATTTTTTTTTTCATTATTGAATACAAAGATTTCATACCTGTCAAAGCATACCCCGACGGTAAACGTAAATCATTCAGGAAAAATGCATTTCTATCTTGTGATACTGCCCGGAAATGCAATGCTCCATTCGTTCTGTAGTCAAAATAATGCCGAATTATTCCTTTATCAGACAAATCATGAAGTTGATGGATTTCCGAAATCTTCTCACCAACATCTGAAAGAACGGAAGATTCTATCCCAGAACACAGTATAATGCAACCCATTTTGCCCCACTCGTTCTCGAGTTATTGAACCTCCAACTTTTCCGCTGATCTCTATCCTCCTCATTATCTATCATATCAAAACCATAAGATCACTCAAATATGAGTAAAAGCCAATGGGCTAAAACTATGTAAATAATTGTCTAGCTGTAACTGTAAATAATATTTGTTATCCACTCTTCGTATTATATGTTAATAAAATTGTTTGAACTTGAACTCGAACTTGAACCCCATCATTATCTCAGAAGCTATTAAAGCAAAATGAATTGCATTATAGTGTTTATCAGAGTAGAATCTCCCATTCTTTCCACTAGAATTGTCAAAATTCCGAAAATCTCTAATTTTCGCAATTTTTATACCTAGTAGGTACCCATGAGGTCTTGGAAACGTGACCATTGGCCTCCAATTTTCCTTCCTTGGGCTGAAGATAGAGTAAGCTGTTGCTTCTAATGAATCGTAAACCAACTATAACACTAAAAAAAAACACTTTAGTAGAAAGTTTGTTCAAGATTTATCAATGATTATTCATTAATTTACACACTAGTTCCTCTCCACTCTGCTCTCCATTTCTGCCAGATAAACTCCATATCGTATATTGGAACATTGACAAGCACAACTGTTCCAATGGTAAAATTCAGGTCTTACTACACTGTGCACATTATTCCCCGGACAACTGCCATAATTCGGGTCCCAGGGGCTGTCCCGACCCCTCATGACCCATTGATATTTGTGCGGATTTCCTGACTCCTGCAATTGTAAGTTATTTTCATTATTACAATCCGAATATTTCGAGAACCAAGAGAGATAGGAGAGTTTTTTCATGAAAACCTCTTTTGTAGCTCTTTTACCCTCTACAAAAATTTCCCTATCTTCCTTCAGGAGTTACATGGGTTTTGACATTTCAGAAAATCAATTTTTTTTCCCATTCTCCAATCTGTCGAGAATATTGTCCTGAAATTTCAAGTCGATCAGAGACGAACTACAGGAGTGGTCAGAGCCTTTGGAAACTCCTCCCAATCGGTTCGACCCAAAGATCGCTTCTGCTCAATTTCGTTGAGACTCGGACGCGAGAGGCCTGAATCCGACGGAGGCAAGAGCGAAAAAACGCCCAAGACATCGTGGCTGCAGCAGGACTTCTCCTCCATGGCACTGGAATCAACGATTCCATGTAACTTGAAAGAAAAATGCTTTCTCCAGTTTATGACTACTCAAAACTTCAATCGCGTTTTTCTCGAAACTATGTTCCTGGACTCGATGGACGTGATTTTTTGAAAACGCAAGGATAACATATTGTAATAAATGAACGAGGAAATTTAAGAAACGGACGTATTTATCCTTTAATTAATACAGCTGACCTATTTATTCCCGTTCTTATCTTTTAGTGACATGAGGTCGATAATTTTCTAAAAACAAAAATATTCACACTCATTTATTTATGGAGAGGGAAGAGAAAAAGTAATTCAGCACACGATTCCGTTACAATATGCTTATCCAACAGGTTAATTCATTTTTGTTAGGAATATATCTGTATATATTTGAATCTCCAAATACAAGGATGTGGTGGATTCGGCCTATAAAGTGAGACTATGAACCTGAGAGGATTTATTGCGTGACACTGATTTCTATGACAGTCTAACCTATTAGAATTGTCATAATTATATGCAATTCCAGCATTCATTCCAATTCAAAAAATTCTTGCACCCACCAATCATACTGCATATCACATGCACGCTTTTTGGTTTTGCACCGCACATGAGTGTGGCGTCGCACTACAATGCGCTCAATGAATTTTCTGTACTAAAATATCTATAAATATCTATAATATTTGTCACATTATGCAGATTTGTCTTTGAAAAATTTCAGAATGTGAGAATGTTTTGTTCTAATACGTTTTCTTAACTTTAGTTCCATTTTCTTTAAAACAAAATCAGCAGTTTTTTTGTAGTTAGCGAGGAGCGGATTATCGTCGAAGTAATCGTTTTTAGTATTATTTTTCTTCATAACATCAGTCATGATTTATTCTCACAGCCTATGAGTTTTACTCTCTTTCAATTAGTCTGAGTTTTTTTTTAGGGAATATCTCGGAAACTATTGGAGATAGAGAAATTTTTGTTGAATTCTTGTAACGTATCCGAATACGTTAAATTCAGCCCTATCCCTGCCTATCACTTTTCCCCACTACTGTGGCGGCTACGTCACTGTCACGTGACAGATAGTGGTGGGGGAAGGCCGCCGTGCGGGTATAAAAGGCGCAGCGTACACCCGTAACGGCAGACAGTCCCAGGCCAACGGAGGTGTCAGATCTCCCGAGGCCAACTCAACGGAGGAGACTCTCGAGAGCGTCTCACTTCCCTATCCTTTGCTACGACGAGCCTTCGTCACTCCGAGTAGAGCGCAACAGCTTTCCGGAGCCCGAGTGTTATGTCAAGTGTTCTTCGCAAATAAACACGACGGAGTAACGTACTCCTGAGTGGGGCATAACGGATTTTCGCAATTCCGAGTGTTTGGTGATAGAAATAAAATTGAGGAGGTTAAACACGACGGAGTAGATATATTTCCGAGTGGGGCACGACGAATTTCTGGAATTCCGAGTGTTTTGTTGTGCTAAATAAATTTTGATAAATAATCATTTGAGTTCCATTTTCTATGTTTCGTACATCTTTAATAGATCGTTTAATACATCTTTAATAGAATTTTCCATTCACATTTAGTGTGTAGTACACATAATTCATTGATAACCACCCACTCACACCCGCATACACCCACACTTTCTAAATAAACATGTACTGATTTTTCGTTTACGTAAAATAAATTTCCTTTCATGTATGGTTTAATGATCTGAATAAATATTTGTTATTTTTTGGCTGAAATTTGCTTTCTGTCTTCTCATTTCTCATTCCCTCTGTCTCAAATTTAAGAAATAGTTTAAGGAAGAATTTCGATACGTTACAATCTTTTTTGTAGAGAAGAATAGAAGCTCCAAAAATGGGAATTGACGTAACTGCTCTATCTTGCTCAGTTTCCGAGATATCCTTTATAAAATAGCTTATCAAGTGAATCATTCTGTTCTCTCACCAATACACATGCTTTAACTCGTCCCAACGGCTGACAAGATGAAACTCTACCGGTACAAATATTTCCTCCAAGCCAGTAAAGAGGTGACTTCAATTCAGACCTGTCATGTGGAGCACATGTCGATCGCCTGTTAACACGTCCCATCCAGAATTTGAATATTGCCAATTCATAGAGTCCATCGATTTCATAAAAAGATTTATCTGGAAATAAAACAGACGAATTTTTGAATTAAAAAATCGAGTAATTTTTGTGATCATTCTCAATTGAATATATCGAAAATTGAGCGAGATAGAGCAACTTTGTCCGAATCATTTTTTATAGGGATTTCAAAAACTACAAAAAAAGAAGAAAACAGAAAGGCCCTATCTCGCTTAGTTTTCGAAAAAATTTCAAAAATAATGAATTTTCAGTCAATTTTCTTTCATTTTTTTTAGAGAATATTTCAAGAATTAATAGTGACGATTTTCAGTGTTTGAGAAGAAAAAAATTTTTGTACCATCTTTGTTTTTTTTCAAGCAGTTTAGAAAAAAAGGATATAACTCGATCATATTGAATTCACTCAAAACTCGAAGCGATTTATTAATATTGAAATTCTCTGTATCCCTAATTCATAGTTTCAGAGAGGTCTGAACCCTTTGAAATTGATATGAATAACAACATCTGCCGGTAGTAGACAAGTATGAGATATGACTCCCTTACATAGGATGCCGAAAAACTGGTCACATGTATGACCAGTTTTCCGAATGCCATCTATACATTCACCGATGAAAATCATTAAAAATGTTGAAGAACTCTTCAACAAACATGAAACATCGGTTGGAAGTCTTAACCCTCGGAGTACACTGGGGGTCATTTCGACCCAAAAAAAATTTTTGCCCAAAAATATGATGAAATGGATGAAAATATCTGAAATAGTCGACTCCGATGCTTAGAAGCTTTTTCATTTGTTCTATTTGTAGAAATGGAACAAATACACTCTGAAAACAGACTGGTTCCAGCATGATCACACCATATTTCCTCTTCTACTCTGTTTCCAGAGTGTTTTCAGAACAGTTGCAAGGCTGCTAGATATGTCATAATATACACAGACAAAAATTATGGAAAAATTGTGAAAAATATGAAAAAATATCATTGTTGATACAGTATAAAAAAATACGGCGTTAACTGTACTCGAGTTTGCTGGGATCTCAACGTACTATCTTAACATAATTAAGGTTACCCTGTTTTCTCATACCTCTAATCCAACCACCCTCTTTAGGATCACAGCGTCTGAAGTACGAAGATTGCACGTCCTGCAGTGCATATAATAATTCATAGAAATAATCCATGATACGATGAGGAAAATCGTTCTTCTGAGCTCTGATTTCCGATTTCCATGCTGTGGAAATACATTCAAATGACTATATTCTCATTTGATATCAGTTGAATCGAGAACTCAATAGTGAAAAATGGCAAAACAAAATTATTCAGTTTTTCCCCGTTTTTTCACCAAGAATATCTCGAGAACTAAGCAGGGCACATCGATTTTGTTCTAATCTCTTCTTGTAAAGAAATTTAAGGGCTGGGAAAATAGATTTCATGAAAATTTTTCTATCTTGTTTAATTCTGAGATATTTTCGAGAAAAAATCGTCAAAAAAATTGAGTTATTCGGTTTTGCCTTTTCGCTATTGAATTTTCGGATTTACATGAATTGCAATCAATAAAAAAAAATAACGTACCATCATTCTTCCAGTATCTCCATCGATAGGAGAATAGTAGCATAGCCTGTGCTTTGATTTCAGTCATTATCACCATTTGGAAGAGATTAACTAAGTAATACTGAATTGTTTGATTTTTATCACACTCTCGTTGTATTTTTTTCTATAAAAAAATATAAACATGGAAAAAATAAGAATTTCTGTTCTGAACTCTTCACTCGTCAAGTATAGAGTAGAACCTCTCTATTTGCATATTCTCGATGCTATAGTAGACATTGCAATTATTTTATTCTTTAGATGGGAAAAAATATTCGAATGGATCATTCTGAAATATCGATTGATCGAGATTATATCTCGTATTGAATTCGAGAAATTGCACATCATTCGATAATTCTATTTCATTCGTAGGGTGAATTGACCAGTGTTCGAACTCGTCCAGTGATCGAACTATTCAACGTATTTATTCTGGAAAAATTGGTAATTCAGTGAAATATCATTTTTCTTATCTTCGAAACACAATATGAAGTTCAACAACTCAAATTAAAGCCTATGAAATTATTAAATATATCAGTTATTATGGAGTTTCTTGTGTTCGATCACTGGTGTCTGACGAGTCTTATCCGTTCGACCACTGGACCACTCACCCTATATAGGGACTAGCAATTAAAAGCGCGCTACGCGCGCCTGCATTAATTTTTCTTCTGCAAAAAAAAAGCAATTAAAGACGCGCTGCGCGCGCCTGTGGGAACTTTTTCTTGTGAAGACAACTTCCGATCGTCATTTTTTCAAATATTCGATTAATCGCATTTAAATTCGTACATCGCAACTTCCGTTGCAACTGTTTTAGTATAAAGGCTATGCCACATAAGACGCAGGCGCAGCGTAAGCACAGTGTTGTGCGTTACCACGTGAATTCATTCAATTTGAATATAATTTAAATGACAGCTGTCAAAATTTCAAAATCTCATTTCATTCCAAGTTGATTGAAGATGCAAGAAAAAGAATGGATTCCAACAGATTATCACTATTTATGTATTAGTTGGATTCAACTTAATTCATTACAGTGAAACCTCCCAATATTTCCTCGCTCAGGGGTCTCCGCTGGAAATATTGGGAGGTTTGAGAGATCCCCACTCTTCCCGAATGTGAGAGAGAAGGCAGATAGTGCTGCTCTCTTCTAACATCTGTGTCTCTCTCTTTTTATTTGACTATCTTTGTCACTTTGCGCATGTTCGATCATGCGCAAGAAAACAAGGATGGATACAGATAGAGTGAGAAAGATATAGTGAGAATGCGGAGTGGGGACTGTATTTCTCCTCACGGAGGGGGAATGGAAATATTGAGAGCGGAAATATTGGGAGGTTTCACTGTATTTCTTGAATTCTATATCTATCTTATGAATAAAAAATCGTCGTTAGCGGGTTAGACCTATTAACCAAAAATAAGATTCCCGTGGCTTTTACACAAATTTTTTCTTGGAGATGACAGACAATGACCATGAAGAATCTTTCGAATTGACGAAAAGATTATGACTCTATTTCTTTCATTTTTATTAATTGCGATTGTATTTATTTTCTAATATCTTTCGAGTCCATTAGCTGAAAATATTTATATCGTCAGTTGTTTGATTCAAATTCAAAAAAAAGGCGTTACATTGCTTCCTGCGTTGCGTATACGTTTGCGTCTTATGTGGCATAGCCTTAAAGGCTATGCCACATAAGACGCAGGTGCAGCGTAAGCGCAGTGTTGTGCGTTACCACGTGAATTCATTCAATTTGAATATAATTTAAATGACAGTTGTCAAAATTTCAAAATCTCATTTTATTCCAAGTTGATCGGAGATGCAAGAAAAAGAATGGATTCCAATAGATTATCATTATTTATCTATGGTTGGATTTAATTTAATTCATTATTTCTTGAATTTTATATCTATATTATGAATAAAAAATCTTTGTCGTTAGTGGGTTAGACCTAGTAACCAAAAAGACGATTCCCATGGCTTTTACACAAATATTTTCGTGGAGATGAAAGACAATGACTCTGAAGAATCTTTCGAATTGAACGAAAAGATTATGACTGTATTTCTTTTATTTTTATTAATTGCGATTGTATTTATTTTTTAATATCTTTCGAGTCCATCATCTGAAAATATTTATATCGTCAGTTGTTTGATTCAAATTAAAAAAACGGGCATTACATTGCTTCCTGCGTTGCGTATGCGTTTGCGTCTTATGTGGCATAGCCTTAAGGGGATTCACGCTAGCGCGCAGTGCGCTCTTAAGGGTGTTCTACACCTACCGTAAGCTGGGGTTGTGCGGCATGAGAGGGGCAGTGATTTCGTCAGTGTTCCAATCCCTGAACATGAAATAATGATTTTTTAAATTCCTCATTAAAATGATTTTCAGGGAATTATGGAACGCGGTGGGTGTTCAAATATTATATTATTATCATTACATTTCATAGATATTTTTTTTATCCTTTATTTAATTAGTTTGAGAATTATTTGGAAAAAAGCGTTGAATTCTAGGGAATTCTGGCGACACAAGTTGGCAGCACTTACGCGAAATCGACAATTTTTCAAGCATTTTTATTAATTTTAATGCCAATTATTGACCCAATCGTTGTATAAAAATAAACAAATTGTGCGGGGGGTTATTTCTCACCTATATCCGAAGTTTCATCAAATTTGAACAATTTTTCGAAAAGTTTCTTAAGCTTTTGTGGATTTCCCATAAAAATCATGTTAAAATTGGTTTTTAAAAAATTTATAAATTTTAAACCAGGTATGAAAAAAATCCAAAATTTTGCATACGGTTTCTTTATAAATTGGAGAACCTCGGAAAAAAAATTCATTGAAATCGTACATTTTTAAGTTCTAATAAAATACCGGTAGAACATCCTTAATTGCTAGTGGAAAATATTCAAACAATTTTTGAAATCGATTGATCAATGCGATATCTTGCATTAAATTCGGGATATCGCATAGCATTCGATATTTCCGTAACACCAGTTTCAATATAAGGGGATTAGTATAAGGAGATTTTCAGAAAATTCAATAATATGCGAATAGAGAGGTTGCCCTATATTATATTTCAATAAATTACTCACAAATGCTATAGTAGAAATTAAGTTGAAAAATCCAGATTCAAAATATTTAAATTCGTTCTTTGGTATCAAAATACTCCGGAAATGAGATAGTGATACTTTAGAATTAATTATATATGATGCTGTAAAATCATTGAATAATTTTGTAGATGCATTATTCTTTATGTGTCTCATAAATTCCACGTAATTTTCATCAATCATCGACATAAAAGATACAATTTCTCCCTTTTTTTGACGCATATAAACTTCATCCTTCAATTCAGATATTAAATTTTCTAATAAATTCAATTTATAAGTAGAATAAAATTTGAATTCGTCAAGTTTTTTCTCTATTAAACGTAATTGATTGGATAGTATTTGAGCGTCTGTTCCTTCATTGATCATTTGAACTATTCGGTGTCCAGTATCGATACTAAAAACGACGTTATTAATTGTTAACATCATTGTCCAAATCATGTGAACTGAAAAATTATTGTCATATTTAAATACGAAAATTGTCATTTTTCATGTCAAATTTAATTTTTCGTTGTCATTCTTATTTTGAAGAATATCTCGAAAAATAAACGAGAAAGCGTAATTTTTATCGATACCTTTTTTGTAGGGTAAGTTCAAGGGCTACAACGGTTTTCTATGGAAATTTCTCTATCTCGCTTAGTTTCCGAAATAAATCAAAAAAAAGAATCGCAAAAAAAACATTTATTTTACTTTAAGTATTTTTTTTTTAAGTTTTTTTTTTTAAGTTTTTTTTTTATTTAATCAAAAAAAAATTATTTAATTAATTAATTCAATTAATTTTTAATAACTAATTAACATAATTACCTCCTTTTATCAGGCCAATGAAGAAACACGATGAATTTTGCATCCAGAGTATGAAAAATAATACAAAAAAGTATTTTTTTGACATTTTAAAAATCAACTTTTATTTTTCTTTATTATCGAATGAATAACGAGTTCTCACAATTTATTACACTAGAATGATATTCGAACAGAGACGCTGATACTGTAATTTGAATTTAAAACCAATCGAAATCGAACTGAAACGATAAAAAAAAAATTCAAATTACTATTTGATGACGAAATTGACAAATATTTACAAGAGAAAAATATTGAAAAATAAAGTTGAAAATTTTCAAGACAAAATGTTCGTTTTTCTCCTGATAAAAAATCCACGAGGCACGTTTTTCCAATTTTTCTGAAATCAATTCTATTTTTTAAACCTTTTCTTTTATCTGCAGCCTTTGAACTTGAAAATACAATTATTCAGTAATGAAATTCAGTAGTAAAAAAGCAAAACTTGAATAAATCAACTTTTTTCCTTATTCTTTCTTAAAGAGGCATTCTTTAGAATCTTTTTTTGCACAGAATTTCAAAAGCTACAAAAAAGATCTCTACGAAAATTTCACTACCTCGTGTGAATTTCGAGATATTCTCAAAAGTAAAACAAAATAAGTCGATTTTTTGTCAATAGTTTTTTTTTAAATATATCCGAAATTAAACGAGAACTTTTTTTGTAGAGAATTTCAAGGGTTTCAATAAAGGTATCTATAAAAAATTTGCATTTATAGAAAATTCGAATTAAAAAATTAACTTAAAAAAGTTTTGAAAGTAATTTTTCATTTTTTGATATTAATTTTATGGCTTTGGGTGAGTAAATAAGAGATAAAATTTACAAATAATCAATCATTTTTATCATTTGTGACCGAAATAATTTTAATTTAATATTCGAATGGTCGCGTTATTTCACCTCGTTTTCGAAGTCGTGGAGATATGCATATGATAACTAAAACATAGTAAACTCAATTTTTTTGAAAATTGTTAAGAGTAACCACACGCGCGTTCGTTTATTTGCTTTGATAGTGATGCTGATTAATCGTGGAATTAATAATAGCTCAAGGTTAATCAAATTTAGAGAAAAATTAATTCGGGCATTGATACGACATTCAATTTTTTGAATTCGCTCGTGTTTCGAGCGGCACGTGGGCATTTATTCGTACAAATGCGTGGGTTTGTGCCACCTGTTTTCAAAAAATTTCAAAAATTTGGATTTTCGTAATATTTTTGAAAATTTTATTTCCGAAAGAAAAAATCGAGTATTTTTTCATTTTTCTTTCTTTCATTTATTCTTGTCATGAGATGTTTTCAAAAAATTAAGAATTCTTCGAAAATATTTGATTTTCCCAATTATCTTATTTTTCCGAGAATTAAAAAATTCTTTCACATATATTTAACAGTAAATAAATTATTTTCCTTTTAATCTCACAATTTTTATCAATTTATTCTTTCAAACTTTCCTCTCATTATTACACATTCACTTTCATTTTACTCTTTTTTTTTTCTGTTTCTGCTTTTTTTTTTTATAAACAACCCATTATCATTGTATTCAACATTAGATGAGATCAAATACATTGAAGAGACACAAATTCTCTTTTACAATTTTTTTTTTCCTCAAAATTTTCATTTTTAATTTTTGTTTAAATGAGTTTTTTTTTTTTTATCACTTTAAAAATTGATTTTTCTTGTTTCCAATTTAGATTCATGACTTAAACATTAATCCACAATAATTATTATTATTATTATTATTATTTTCAAAAAAACATGACCACTCGACTTTACACATCAATATTTTCACGATTTCTTAATTAACAGTCAAAATTTGATAATTCTCATTTTTTTTTCTCTTTTTATTCATTTATTTTCTTTTTCCTTTGAAGATATGTGCGCTGAGAATTTTTCACACGAGTATTATTGTTAATCAATGATGTATTCTGTCGAGTAGAAATATTATTATTTACAATATTTATAAATTATAATTATATAATTATTAATGCATTTTTTTTTTAAATGAAAAAAATGATGAAATAATAAAATAAATGAGCTCAGGACATTTAATTAATTTTATAAATTAATTAATAATTATAAACCAGATTGGCAGTTTTGAAATTGATGAAAAAATAATCGA
Organism: Aleiodes leptofemur; assembly: GCA_963942555.1. NCBI lineage: Eukaryota > Metazoa > Arthropoda > Insecta > Hymenoptera > Braconidae > Aleiodes > Aleiodes leptofemur. The sequence goes on from OZ012619.1 coordinate 13,028,385, forward strand.
AATTTTATTTATTTATCAATTTAAAATAATTGATAAATTAATCTTCAATTATTTGGAATAAAATTAAATTCACGTTCATGTCTGCATTTTTTTTTGGAGAATATCTCTGTAATTAATGGGTTTAGGGAAACATGTCAAGAGACCTCTTTTGGAGGAAATTGAATTCTCTACAAAAAAGATTCTTGATAATTTTTCCTAAGTCCAATTATTTCTGAGAAATCATTGATTAAATTTTAAAAAATTCGTTTTTACAAACACAAATCAATTTAGCACAATTCATTTTAATTAATTAATCAATGAAACTCTAATTCAAACGTAAAAATTAAAAATTCTATTGACTTTTCAATCAGACTCAGGGCCCTTAAATTTATGATTTTACTTTTTTTTCATTATTCTTCTCATTTTCTTTCTTTAACATCTAAAAAAAAACAGTCTCTAAACATCTAAACGTTTAATGTTTCTCTCCTCATTTCATCTAAAATAATTTCAACTTAATTAATTGATATTTGATTATTTTCTAGATTCAAAATTTATTCTAAATTCATTTTTTACTATAAATAATCTATTTGATAGCCTAAAACGAGCTATAGTGCTCGTTGATTGCTTGTGTATATTAATTTTCAAATTTTTCTTCATCTATTTTCTTTGTTTTTATTGATAAATCATTTGTGATATGTCGAGGAAATTAATAGCTACAAGAGATATTTTGTTGTAAGTATCAAAGGGGCATAAGTCACATTAAATTTTTTTTTTTTTTCGAAAAATCCATTTTTTTCATTTCATTTTTAAAAAAATAAAATCTCAAAAAAATTGACAAAAATTCAGCACATACGCCCTTTCAACATCCAAATTATTTTATTACTGGTACTTATGCCCCTTTGATTCCACAGCAATTTAATTCAGGAAATGTAATCTCAGTTGATTTTTTTTTTCACATTTATTTTCAATAAAACGAAATGAATTAACGAAAAATATTAATTATTTCGTTTTATTTCATTGACTTTAAAGATTCCACGATTGAAAATTCAATAAAAATTAAGGAGAATAATAATAATATTGTTTTTAATTATTAATTTGTTTTTTTTTTTGTTTTTGTGTAGAAAAATATTCATTTTTTTTTCGTTGAAAAATTTTTCTGCCAAAAATTCTGAATCTTTTTTTTTTTTCTTATAAAACTGGGGAATTTATTTTCAATCGAGAATCTTGATTTCTTTCTCACATTTCGTGAAAAATGAAGAGAAAGATCACTAACCATGGACCAAGGACGTCTTTTATAAATTGTACCTCGATATTTTAATAGTGAAGCGTTGAAAAAGAGAGAATTTTTGGAATTGTGGATCATTTTAGAAGTATCTCGAGAACGGTTGGGTTTAGAGGAAAATGTCACGAGACCTTTTTTTAAAGAAATTGAATTCTCTGCAAAAAAGGTTTCTTGACATTTTTCGCATAACCCACTCATTTTTGAGATCTCTTCAATTTTCTGAAAAACTCTGGAAATTACAATTTTTAACATTCGATTCTTTTTTATCGAAGATCACGAAACGCAAAACAAGTAAAAAAAATTTAACTCATCCTTTCTCCACTTCACTAATTTCTTCAGAAAAAAAAAATGATTTTCATAATCTTAATTACATATAATTACCTATCTTTACATTGCTGTAATTACAAAGAAAAATAAAATGATTATAAAATTCATTAAGACTAATTTATTACGCAGCCTATTGTCTTTAAATGAAAGCGGAAGTACTGCATTTAGAAAATTATAATTTACAATTCAAACGAAGAGACAAGAAGAATCTAAAAAATTGTACAATTCTTGTACAATTCGTTAATGGAAAGGGGCAAAATGGTTAATCAAACCGTATAAATTCGTACATTACCATTTTGCCAGTTTTTTTTTCGCTTTTTTGTCTTCTATTATGCAAAAAAATTGAGTCAATTTCACTTTAATTTCAATAAAGAGTTGTGTAAATTTCAATTTGTAATCGGTTTTTTTTCGAAATATCTCTAAAACCAAGAAAGATACGAAATTTTCTCATGAGAACCTTTTTTGTAGCTCTGTTTCCCTCTCCAAAAAAGGTTTTCCCAAAAATTTCCCTAAATTCGTTTAATTCGGAGATATTTAAAAAAAACCGACGAAAATTCAACTCAAATCTTTTTTTTCTCGTGAATTATCAAAGAAAATTACGATATTTTCATTAAAAATAATGAAATGAAAATACGAATTCTCTTTTTAATTAAAAAATTGACGCACTCAATGAATTTCTGTACTAAAATATTTATAAATATCTATAATATTCGTCACGTTCTGCAGATTTGTCTTTGAAAAAAATTTAAAATGTGAGAATTTTTGTTCGAATATTTTTTTTTTTTAAACTTTAGTTCCATTCTCTTTAAAAAAAATCCAGCAGTTTTATTGTAGTAAGCGAGGAACGGATTATCGTCGAAGTAATTTTATTTATTATTATTTTTCTTCATAACATCAGTCATGATTTATTCCCACAGCCTGTGCGTTTCACTCCCTTTTAATTATTCTGAGGGGAGAAAATGAAGAAATTATAGAATTTTGGGTGAATTCTTTGAGTTTTTTTTTTCGGGGAATATCTCGGAAACTATTGGAGATAGAGAAATTTACGTGGAAATCTTTTTTTTTCTTGTAAAAGAGAGCTTCAAAAAAGGTCATTATCAAAATTTCTCTATCTCGCTTATTTTTCAAGGGCACATTAAAAAACTAAAAATTAATATATTTCAATAATTCTCACCTCTTACAGGAAAACTGTATGTGTATTTGGTAATTTGAATGTAGCAATGCTTGCAATAAGTAATGCAACAGCTGTGAGCAATGCTGGTGCTATCAATGGTGCACCAACTAGTGTCTGATAAACAGCAGTACCAATTAATCCTGATATTCTTATACCAGCTGCCATCAAACCAAAACCAGTGCATCTCAAGTGTGTTGGAAAACTTTCAATTGTTATTAATGTCAATGTTGTCCAGGCAATTGCAAAAACTGCCATAAATCCACCCTCAAAACCGAGAACTGCTGAACTATGATTACTCACTAACATCAAAAATAGTGCACCTATTGATGACAAGAATAGTGATAATCCTGTAAAATAAAAATTTAATTTTATTCAAATTTTTTGGGAATTTTTTCAGAATTTAAGGGAGATACGAAAAATTTCATTGAGAACTTTTCCTTGCAGATAACCAATGTCTCTACGAAAAAAAAAAAATCTCTTGGCATTTTTACATAACTCCATTGTTTGCCTAAATATATGTGAATGAAAACAAAATTTTTTCAGTTTGCAGAATTTTAATTACCAAAATTCCCCAATAAACCCTAAATATCTCTGAAACCATCAATCCTACAAGGATTTCTTAAGAAACCTTTTTTATAGCTTTTGAAATTCTCTACAAAAAAGGTCTCTTGACATTTCTCTCTAAACCCACTCATTCTCGAGTGCCCAACTCTTTTCAAAAATAACTCTCAAATTACCCTTTTGGAAACATTAAATTCCAAAACCATGAAAGTTACCACTGTATAAAATACCTAATGTATTTATTAATTCTTATGCTGAACAAGCCACCCCCTCTTTACATCTGCAAGGGTTTGGAAACAAAAAAAAAACTAAAAATTACCAATTATTTTCGGCCTTTGTAGCACCGTGAGCGCTAGTCCAGTGAGTCCAGCAGCCGGAACAAACGCCAATTCAGCAACAAGATGTCCATGCAGTGCCTCCTCAATATAAATATTATAATCCAAATCAAGTGTTGGACAAGATCCACTGAGACTCAAATCCGTATTATTAACAAGTCTACATCTTGTAAAAACTTGACTCGATAAATCCGTATCAATGAATTTTGATTCAACAATAACACTGTCAATAAACTGTGTTTTGCTTGATTTTATACTTGTAAATTCCACTGAGTTAAACGTACAATTAACAAAATCAATGTGTGAAAATATCATTTTATTAAATTTACAGTTGATGAATTTGGAATTGCTGTATCGTCTATTTTCCAATGATCCAGTAAACAAATTTCCATTGAATAATTCATCGCTGAAACTTTCAGTTGCACGATCATACTCAATTGCTCTCAATCTTTTCAGGTATTCTGGACACCACAGCATCATTCCATAAAGGCCAAATGCAACTGTTGACCAAATTATGAGGAGTACAATAGTGACTTTAATGTACGGTACCGTAAACAACTGGAGAAATGAATTCCAGAACATCTCAATCGAGTACATGATGTCAGCAAGAACTGATGTGTTTCCTGAGGGAGAGGGTGGTGCTAATCCACGTGGCCTCTTGCTCGGTAATTCGAGCTCGGATAATTGATACTGACCAGCAGTTCCCTTTCGCGTGTTATTTCTCTTGTAGATACGCTGGTAAACCATCATTGCCTCGACATCGTGACCAGCTTCCACTAGATACCTACGAAAATTCGATGAAGAAATGGATTTAGAGAAGCCTTCCATTTCGGATTCAATATAATGAAAAAAAGGCTCCTTTCACATTTCCCCCTAAATCTAATAATTCCCAAGTTATTCATGGAATAATGTACCTGATTCAAAAAAAATTCCTTCAACCCCTTTTTCCATAATTTCAATCACCTCCGCATTAAATCAAAAATATCTCGAAAACCATCAGTCTTACGAGAATTTATCAAGAAACCTCTTTTGTAGAAAATCTAATTTTCTCCAGAAAAGGTCCCTTGACATTTCCCCCTAAACCCACCGGTTACCAAAAGCATCAAACTTTTCTAAAAAAAAATTAGAATTACAGAAAAAAAAGGGTAATAATTTTTGTTTCGTCTCATTTCTTACAGATAATAATAAAGATTTGTTTAACGTCCTGATGAAGACCCTAATTAGGATCGAAACGTTGACATCATGAACTAATTGTTCTTTTCTTCTTCGTCATTGACCTGACCGCGCAAGGCCAAATAACTAGGGGTGTGCGAATATGTAATGAATCGAATTTAATCGAGTTATAATATTTAATTCGGAAATCGAACTGAATATTCGGGTGGTTCGAATAATTCGAAGTATTCAAATTCTTCGAATGATTCGAATTATTCGAATAATTTGAATTATTCGAAGAATTTTAATTATGATAGAATGTTTTAGAATATTCAAATGATATAAATAATTCGAATAGTTCAAATTAATCAAATAATTCGAATTATTCGAATAATTTGAATTATGATGGAATATGTTTTGGAATATTCAAATGATTTGAGTAATTCGAATAATTCAAAATAACCGAATAATTCGAATTATTCGAATTTTTCGAATATTTTGAATTATTTGAATACATCGAATACTACGAATCGAATTTGAATCGAATTATTTGAATTCAATCCGAGGTGAATTATTCGAAATTTCGAATATTCACACAACCCTACAAATAATTACTTATTGAGTGATTAAGAATTACCTCGGACTCTCGGGAAGAAATACGAGTCCAATAGTAGCGCAGACAGCGGGTAAACAGCAAAGAAGCAAAAATCTGTGCCAAGCACTGAAGTGCTCCTTGTTCTCAAGGACAACCATCTCGCCGGTAGTTGGGACAACTGCCCATGCCATAAGACCAGCATAAACTCCTCCTAGTGAAGCAGCAGCAACTAGCAGCCCTGTCCAGCCTCCGCGCGAGGAACGAGGACAGCATTCAGCGACATAGGCAAAGGAAAGCGGCAGAGCTCCACCGACACCAATTGCCGAACAGAAACGTGCAGTCATGAAAGTTCCATAAGTTGGCATGAATGTCGCGACACCTATGAAGAGCACGTGAACTGACATGGCAGACAGGAGGGCACGACGACGACCGAGACGATCGCCAAGGCCACCCCAGCCGATTCCGCCTAGGGCGAGACCGACCAGGGTTATCTTGCTCAGCCAGTCTTTCTCATTGTCTTCTATGCATAATTCTACCTCTGCTGATGGCAGAATGTACGGTACTACCAGGAACTCGACGGTGTCGGCGGCAAGACTCAGGCCTGCACAAAGAGCCGCGAGGATCTGGAAGTAACCTACGCCTGCCTGAAAGTTTAAGAAAAATTTTAATTGGGAATGAAAAAGGGTTTTTAGTAGGGGTGTGCGAATAGTGTTCGAATCGAATATTACTATTCGATTCGAATTTCGAATCGAATAATTCGAAAATTCAAATTATTCGAAATTATTCGAATTATTAGAAAATATTAAAATTATTTGAAATTTTTGCAATAATTCGAAAATTTTCGAATTATTCGAAAAAATTCGAATTATTCGAAAATCCGAATTATTCGAATAGATTCTGAGATATTTAGTGGAAATTGAGAAGCGAATTGATGGGATTTTGTGGAAATATCAGTTTTTTTTTGAAATATCTCGAGAAAAAAGGGAATTAGTGGATTTTTTTCAGAGTTCTATTTTGGAGATTTTGAAATTTTCTACGAAAGAAGGTGATCATGAAGATTTTCATATCTCTTATAGATTTTGAAATATTTTGCGAAATTTGGAGGGCAAAGTTATGGGATTTGTGGAAATTTTAGGGTTTTCTGGGGATGTCTCGGGAAATAAGGGAGATAGGGGATTTTTTTGTAAAGACTTTTTTTCGAGGTCTCCATGAGACTTGTAAAAATTGGAGATTCTTAGAGTTTTTTGAGGATATTTCACGTGTTGAATTATTATGACTATATGAGGCGCATTCAAAAACTAATCTCTGTTCATTCTCGCACTTTCTTATTCATGTTATGATTTCAGAGAAGAAAGAACTAAATAATAAAATGTTTATATTGAGAGTTTATGCTTCAAAATGACGTAAGAAGGGCACAAAATCGGATTTGTCATACGTAAGGCCGTGAAGTTTCCCGTCTCAAAAAGTCTGGTATAGTTGCTAAGCAGTCAAAATCTGTAAATATTGGAAAATGAAGCTGTTTTATCATAAAAAAGTCAAAAATGCCGTTTGGCATACGAAATTTGATTAATCGAATTTCCAATAAACTAAAAATATGGTCGCAATTAACAGCTTTAATTTGGATATTCTGCTTTATAAATAATCAAACGGAGAAAAGTATTATTTTAAAAAAACATTCTGAAGTTTTTTATCAAATGGGAGGTGGATTTTGAGGTATATTTTTGTGGATACCTTGAGGTGTACCTCTAAGAACATCAAGAGATGCACTTCTAAGGACACTTTGAAATGTACTTCTGGGAAAATCTTGAGGTTGTCTTGGATTTTTTTGGAAAGTGTATCTCAAAATGTCCCCGGAAGTATCCTTTAAGTTCATCCTGAGAATGCACCTCAAGGTGTCCCAGAAAGTGCACCTTGAAATGTGCTCAAAAGTGCACCTTGACATGTTTTTAAAAGTGCACCTTAACATGTTCCCAAAAGTACAGCTCATAATCTCTCCCATTTAATAGGAAACTTGAGAGCGCTTGTTCGACGTTTGTATGATGACCTGTTCCATTTCACAATATTCATAAACTTTGATTGCTTAGCAACTTTACCAGACTTTTTTAGACGTGGAACTTCACGGCCTTAATCATAAGTATCAGTTAGGGGACAAAAAGTGAGTCGGACAGGAGATCTCGAGTAGGGTCACACGACCAATAGATGGACGGTTTCTATTATCATAGGGGAAGGTGGGGCAAAATGGACATCAGGGGTAAAATGGACACATCTAAATTTTAAGGTAAGTATTATGGAAAACTCTTGAAATTAATAGAAAAATTGGCAGTAGATGGTTTTTGATGATTTCATTGGAAAGCTGAGGAAATTTCACGGGTGAAACAAGTGCAGGAATTAATTTTTTTGAATTTTTGACGATTTTGACTTTTTTGAGCATTTTAGAGGGCTAAACCCTTCCTTTTGTTAAAATTTTCAGTTTTTTGAGAATATCTTTGGTTCTATTTGTCGTAGCGTAAAAATTCCGACAGAAGGTGAAAGGTGAGATCATTTGCCATCGATTCATAGGGTTTTCAATTTAAAAATATCAATTTTTAAGGTATTTATAGGCATTTTGGTGGAACAGTTTTGTGAAACAGTTTTTGGCCTTTAACTATCCCAAAAAATGATATTTTTGAATTAAAAACCCCATAAATCGATGGGAAATGAGCTCATCTTTCATTTGAGACCAACCCCGAGTTGCTACGACCAATAGAACCAGAGATATTTGCAAAAAACTGAAAATTTTCAAAGAAGAAAAGGCTTTTACCCCTCAAAAATGCTGAAAAATATCGAATTTTCAAAAAAAATCGAAAAAAATACATCTGACACTCGTTTTCCGGCTAAAATTTCCTCAGCTTTTCAATAGAATCATCAGAAAAAATCTATCTCTAACCGTTTCATTACAGTGTCCATTTTGCCCCACTCTCCCCTATGTCAATTCTTGATTATTACATTCATATAGATTTATAAACTATTTATTACATATCGATTGATCGAAATTTAAAATCATACCATTGCAACTATGCAACTGTCCATCTATTGGGGGTTCAAGTTATTTTCCAGTTTTTCCTTGATTTTCTTTAATTATTTCTACATTATTCAAGTTTAATTGATTTTTAGTCGATTCACTGTATATTCTTCTGTTCATCATTCTTTTCTGCAACTTTTGAAGTTGATTTGCCTATTCCATATGAATTAATAAAGTCTCATATTTCCTTAACCGTCCATCTACTGGTCATGTTACCCTAGTGAAGATATAACTTCCATGTGCAGTAATCAATAAATATAAAATTAATATAAAGAACTTGTATCATTATTGAATTCCTTTATCCCATAATCTAACATCAGAAAATGAGGGAAATAGGAAATTTTTCATAGGACTTCCTTTTCTCTAGAAAACAGATCCTCATGAAAAATTCATATATCTCTCATATATTGAGGGAAAAATTAGATTCGTTTGGAGTTATGCTATGAAATCTCAGAAACAAAGGGGGATATAAAAATTTCATACGAATCTTTTTTTGGAGCTTTTGAAATTCTCTGCAAAAAAGATGCCCATGAAAATTCTCATATCTCTCATAGATTTCGAGATATTTCACGAAAACTGATGACAAAATCTTCTTAATTAATAAATTAAGAAAAGAGTGAAATTTTTTTTTGGAGTTTTTCCTCGATATCTCCGAAACCAAGCGAGATACGGAAATTTTCGTGATTGTTTTTTTTGTAGCCCTTCGAATTTCCCACAAATAAGATCTCAACAAAAATTCCCCTATCTCCCCTAGTTTCCAAGTTATCCACAAATAACCGAACCCTCTTTCATTATCACCCCAAAATCAAAACATAACCTTAATTCCCCAGTATCTCATTATCTCATTCAAATAATCCAATTAACCTCACTCTCTCCTCCCCCACAAACAGCAAAAACTCTTTCTCAATATCCCCATCAATCCCCCATTTCTCTCATCCAAATTAATTTAAATAAATTAATTAAAACAAAATCTCAACAAAAAAATCAGTTAAACTCAACACTTTGTTTTGCCTGATTATCTCGTAATTCACAAGAGATACGAGAAAAAGTGTGATGACCTTTTTTGTAGAGAATTTAATTTCCTACAAAAAAGGTCTCCTGACATTTTCTCCTAAATCCAGTGGATTCCAAGTTATTCTACAAAACGTGATCAAACTCCCGAATAGAAATATTTACTCTCTTTTTCATCAAAAAAAAAATGACAGAATAATAATAATAATAATAATAATAATAACTGCTGCATCGATCGATCGATTTTTTAAAGTTCACCACTCTTTCATTTCCGTTGAATTAACTCATCTGCCAAATTTAATTGTCGCAATTTAATATTCTTTTTTTTTTTTCTAAATTATTCATATTTAATTAATTTTTTTATTGTATTATTTACGTTTGGATAATCCCTGAAGTATTCCAATATTTCACGAGGCTCGTTCTTCAGCTTTATCATGGAATTATCCAAGTCTTCGGCCATTTTTTGGTGGCCAGTGTTACTTCTTCGGGGGTTGAAAGTGTTTTCCTTTTTTTTTTTTTTTTCTTTTTTCCTTTTTAATTCTTTTGAAATTGAGTGAAAGAGAGAGTGGGAGCGCGCTGCGCACTCGAGCGCAGTGGCGCAGTGACTGGCGCTCGTGCATTCTCGGGTTTTGGGGATTGTTAATGATGAGTCATAATTGGTGGAAAAGGGGGAGGGGGGCTGAAGGGAATTGAGGGGGGGGGAGGGAGGGATATTTGAATAAGTTTTTTGTTGATGAGAAAAGTGGAGTTTTTCGAGGGGGATTTCGAAGGGGAAAAGGCAAAGGTTTCAGGGGGGATTTAGGGGAAAAAGTCAAGGGACCTTTTTTGTAGAGAATTTTTGAGGCTACAAAAAAGGTCTCTTGAAGATTTTCGATGAGACTATTATTTTTGGAGATATTTGCGAAATACTGAGGAGAGGAAATTTTTGGGAATTTTAGGAAAAATAATTGGTGGAGAAATATTTTTAAAACGATCTCGGAAATTATGGCGTTTAAGGGAAAATGTCAGGTGATCTTTTTTGTAGAGAATTGAATTCTCTACAAAAAAAGTCTCTTGAGATTTTTTCGTAAAATCACTTGCCGCAAAGATAAAGGCAAGAGAAGTCACAAAAAAAAATTTATTTGAATTATTTTGTTAATATTTTAGAAATGAGTTTACGAGAATCTATTAAGATAGTGTTTTTGTTTAGAGAATTTAAGGGAGTTAACTAGGATACTCCCTTAATCCCCCCCCCCCCCCCCCACATAAAAGGCCTCTTGCTATTTCTCTCTAAACCCAACATTTTCCGATATATTTTCAAAATAATTTCAAATTAACGAAAAAGTAAAATTTCCCTTTCGCTACTTCGACATTAAATACCTCAAAATCTATCGGAGGTAGAGAAATTCCACGGAAATCTTTTTTGTTGCTCCTTTTCTCCTCTACAAAAAAAGTCTCTACAAAAATTTCTCTATTCTCGATAGTTTTCGAGATATTCACAAAAAACAAGAAAATAGGGAAAAATGGGGAAAAACGAGCGAACCTGTTGAATAGCATCTTCATGGAATTGCGCCAAGAGATTGGCATCAGCCGATGAATCAATTAAATCATGTTCAGCTTGATCACTAGATGTACCAACAATACTAGCTGCTGTTGCTGGTAAATTGGTAACTGGATTTGTTCCATTCGTCTCATTATTCTGGCTCGTCATTTCATCGGTATATAATAAAGTTCTTATTTGTCCAATCTCACCGTTTCTCGTTAAACAACCACTGTTTCCCGATTGGGTGAATGTACCACCGTTTTTTCCTACAAGCCAAAGGCTTTCCTCCTCCGATGGGGGCATCACTGCCACCAACCATCTGCAAAAACAATTATTCAATTGAATTTCGAAAAAAATCGTTGAAAAATTTTCTGCACGCTATTTTATAAGGATCTCTGAAACCGTTAGGTTTATCGAAAAATGTCAAGAGACCTTTTTTCTTGAGAATTTAATTCCCTACAAGAAAGGTCTCTTGATAAATTCCTCTAAACCAGACAGTTTGTGGAATATTCACAGAATACAAATTACACATAATTTTTCAATTTTAAACACAAGTTTTGAACTCATGCAGTTTTTTGTAGATATCTCTGAAACGAGTCGGTTTAGGGAAAAATGTCAAGAGATCTTTTTTGAAGACAATTTATTTTTCTATAAAAAAGGTATCCTGATAATTTCTTCTAAACCCAACGGTTTCTGAAATATTTAAACAATAAAATAAACAAAATTTTCATTTTTTAAACTTCATTTTCAAAAAATCACTTTTCAATTTCTATTTTTCTCAAAGATTCTTAAAAATTAAAAAAAAAAACTTACATTTTCATTTTTTCAAATAAATTTGTCATTTTTCCCGAAATTCAACAATACTCAATTACTTTTATTCTTCTTAAATTCACAAATAAACCATAATTTTAAACAAAAAGAGGGAGAAAAAAAAATGGAGAAATCACTTGTAGTCACGAAACGATTTTTCAAGGCTCTCTGATTAATTCAAAGCCACTGCCAGTGAAAATCGATGGCATTACCTTCATTTTTCCTTATTTAAAAAATCGTTAAAATAACCGAAGAAAACTAAAAATAATTAAAATTATCAATAAATTATTTAATTAATTAATTTAATTTAATTAATCTCCTAAAATTTACCTGGTTCGCTATTCTCTCTCGCCAATTTACAGATTTTTCTCTTTTTTGTTTCTTTTTTTCTTTATTATACCAAATTATTATTAGTATTTTTGATTTTTTTAAAAATTAATTAAAATTTTTTTTTCTTCATTTTTTATTGGCAATTGCCGATAACGAGAATTCTCCAGTGATAATGGAGATTAAATACAAATGATTGATATGCGAGAGATATGCAATTAATTTTTAAAATTTTGGGAATTTCGAAAATTCCAAAAATTTCATTTTTATCAAATTTTTCATTTAATTTAGTTTTTTTTTTTCAAATCCGGAAAATGTTTTTCTTTCAATTTTCTTTTTTATTCACATTTTGAAGAGAAAAAGGAGATTTTTTTTCAAAAAAAAAAAAATCCAATTTTCGGAAATTCACATTTTTTCATTTTTAATGATTAAATTATTAATTTTTCCATGATTTAACACTGAATTTTTGAGAATAAAATTAATTAACAATTTATATCACGAATTGCCACATTTTTCATTGATTTTAACAATTGAGAATTGATTAATTTTCTTTAGATATTAATTTTTAACGTAATTATTACAATCTGATGACATTTTGATGAGCGAGAAAAATACACATTCTGTGCACATTGGTTTGGGTTTGTTGTATCGATTTTAGTGACTCGGTTACTATCCCGCAGTCGCACGTCACTCCATTCTCCTGTCTTTATCTCGGACTCACTGAGAATTATCATTTGAGTGATAAAAAAACAGAATTTTCAAAATTTGCAATTATTATTATTTAATAAAACAGAAAAATTGGGCTATATAATTAAAAATATTAAAAAATGATTAAATTGATTGTTAAAAGAAGATGGGGCAGAATGGACCCTCCAAAAATAACTATATTGATGATTTTGCACACAAAAATAGAATTTTCAAAATTTTTGAAGAATTTGAAAAAAACATATTTTCACGATTTTCATGAAAATTACAATTTTTTAAATTTCTCAAAATTCACAAAAAAATCTAAAAGAAATTTAAAAAAGTAAATTTTAAAAAATTATTTTTGCATTTAAAAAAAATAGTTAAAAAATACCTTCTGGTAAAAATTAAAAATTACTTTTTTGTTGCTAAAAAATATTTATTTTTTATAAATAATTCATTCCCTATTTATCTTAGATGATTAATAGCATCTTTGAGTTAAAAATATTTGATTATAATGATTTTAATTAATGAAATAATTGAATTTATGAGTTTTCGGGGTTTTCCTGGTCACTTCCACAGCATTCGTCTTCATTTTCTTTCCTCATTTTTTCTTCCAATTTTGTTCGTGCTATCAATTCTTTCGCTGGATTGAAGACACCGTTGGTCTGGACGTTGCAAATAAAGCAGCGGGTCGTCTTCCGATAATGCTCAAGTACGCATTTCTCGCAGAAATAATGCTTGCACCTGTTGGGAATGAGATGATATTGGAATTGAATTGAATTAAATTCATTTTGACATAGATAACATTGATTTTTCTTTTAATTTGAATATCTTGTTAACCATCTTGTTAATAAGAAGACTTTTTTTCTGATGATTCTGTCGAAAAACTGAGGAAATTTCCATTCGTAAATATAGGGGAAGGTGGGGTAAAATGGACGCGTCTAAATTTTTCGGCAAATATTATGAAAAATCCTTGAAATTAATAGAAATATTGGCGGTAGATTGTTTTTGATGATTTCATTGGAAAGCTGAGGAAATTTTAGGCGGGAAACAAGTGCTGAAATTAATTTTTTTGAATTTTTGGCGATTTTGACTTTTTTGCGCATTTTAGAGGGGTAAAACCCTTTTTTTTTTAATTTTCAGTTTTTTGAGAATATCTTCGGTTCTATTTGTTGTAGCGTAAAAATTCCGGTGGGAGGTGAAAGGTGAGATCATTTGCCATCGATTCATAAGGTTTTAAATTTAAAAATATCGATTTTTAAGGTTTTTATGGGCATTATTGTGAAACAGTTGTGTGAAACAGTTTTTGGCCTATAACTATCCCAAAAATTGATATTTTTGAATTCAAAACCCCATAAATCGATGGGAAATGAGATCACCTTTCATTTGAGATCAACCCCGAATTGCTAGGACCAATAGAAACAGAGATATTTGCAAAAAACTGAAAATTTTCAAAGAGAGAAAGGCTTTACCCCTCAAAAATGCCAAAAAATATCGAATTCTCAAAAAAATCGAAAAAAATACATCTGACACTTGCTTTCCGGCTAAAATTTCCTCAGCTTTTCAATAGAATCATCAAAAAAAATCCATCTCCAACCGTTTCATTACAGTGTCCATTTTGCCCCACTCTCCCCTATGTCAAAATTCGTTTTCGACTATTTTTTTTTAATTCTACTTTTTCAGGTGAAAATTGAGGGCCTAATCCTTTAGGAAATGGAAAAATTCAACTTTTTCGGGGATATTATCGAACCCCAATTCATCCCCAAAACACTAGAATTTTCAAAAAACTCAAATTAAAAAAAAAATTATCCTTCCATCCCCCCTCCCCCCTCCAAATCCCATCAGACCCTCCATTTTCCACTTCATTTCCCTAATATCCCCAAGAAATGAACTTCTCTGAACATTCTCCACAATTCGATTTCACCCCATCATCAATTTTTCTCAACTATCTCGGAAACCAAGTGCGATAGAGCGATTTCACCCTAATCCTTTCTTTTCAACTCTCACAATTCTCTAGAAAAAAACGTTCAATCCAAAATCACCCTATCTCGCCCTTAGTTTTCTGAAATACTTCAAATAAAGTGACAAAATAAAATGAATTTTTATGAAACCTCAATTGTCTCAAAAATGACTTCACTCACTTCGTCACAACTGGATCAGTGAAAGTCTCTCTGCAGATGAAGCACTTGAACGGTAAATTATCATCATCGCTATCAATCTCATATTTTTTATCGTCCTCATCGCCGCTGTTATTGTACTCTCCACTTGCCGCTTCTCTCTCCAATTGCCACCCAAGTTTATAATCAGACCTGTCGTGCAAAAATTTGCAACTGTCGCCAAATCCACAGAATCCAGTTTCCTTGTAGTCCTTGCAGATGTCTGGCTGATAGTCCCATCTGACTGTTGCTCTTAGATTAGCTGGTGCACGAATTGGGCCTTTTCTCACCATTCCGCTTGACGCATTACCTGAGACAAGTGTGAATTAATCGACGCACTTAATTATTGCACTGTACATGGAGGAAAAAAAAAATTTCAAAAAACTTTACTTGTAGGAAATTTTAGGGGTGTGCGAATATTCGAAATTTCGAATAATTCACCTCGGACTGAATTCGAATAATTCGATTCAAATTCGATTCGTAATATTCGATGTATTCAAATAATTCAAATTATCCGAATAATTCAAAATATTCGAAAAATTCAAATCATTCGAATTATTCGATTATTTTGAATTATTCGAATTACTCAAATCATTTGAATATTCCAAAACATATTCCATCATAATTCAATTTATTCAAATAATTCAAATTATTCGAATAATTCGAATCATTCGAAGAATTTGAATTATTCGAATTATCCGAATACTTCAAATTTTTCGAATAATGTTCGATTTCCGAATTGAATATTATAATTCGATTCATTACATATTCGCACACCCCTAGTCTAAACGGAAAGGGGAACTTTCCGACCCTGATCATTACCTACCAGCGGCCGTGTCTTTTTTCTTGTAGTACTGCGCGTAATTATTTAAACCACGATAAATTTTATCGTCTTCTTTTCCCTCGAGCTCTTCATTGACCCTCTGCGCTCTCTCGAATATCGCTTGTGCATCTTTGTCAATTTCCGTCTCCGTCTCCAATACTGCCGTTGCTCCTTGATCACTTGGACCATCTACTACTGTTGTCTTCTTGCTTTTGTAAGAGACCGTCAGTGCGTCTTCGTCACTGCTCGAATTTTCAGCGTTTTCTCGTGATTTTTTCTTCGAATTTGTCTGAAAAAATACAGTTTTTTTAGAATAAATCAGAGGCGAAGGGAGATAGGGGAATTTTTGTAGAGACCTTTTTTGTAGAGGAAGATGAGAGCTACGAAAAAGGTCTCGGCAACAATTTTGATATCTCTTATGGATTCTGAGATTTTTTACTTTTTAAAAGGTTAAATTTTGAATTTTATTTTCAAAGTCAAGACGTTAATCAAGCTTTGTCATCAGATTTTTGAAAATATCTCGGAATCTAAGAGAGATAGCAAAATTTTCGAAGAAACCTTTTTTGTAGCTCTTGAAATTCTCTACAAACAAGGTATCTACAAAAATTTCCCTATCTCCTTTTATTCTCGAGATATCCCTTCAAAACTCGCACTCCAATCCCTCAAACCCTCAAAAATTCTCAAAAAAATTCGTTCATCTTACCTTTTGCCTTAATGGATTCCCCTTTTCAATTTTTTTCTCCTTTTTCACGACCATGGTCTCGTCCTCACTGCTCTCTAAAATCCCAAAAAATTATCAAAAATTACTTTAAAAAAAAAATAAACAATTAATCTGAACGTTTCATTCACTTTTTTCCGTTTTAACCTCAAAAAATCGAATTTTTCCTGAAAAATCTCTTCAAAAAATCCTCAAAAAATCAAATTATCATTTTTTTCATCAACTTACCAATATCCTCTTCATTCCTCCTTTTTCTCATCGCATTGCTGTTGATTTTTCGCTTTTTAAACATTTTTTTCTCAATTTTCTTTCCAACAATGTTTACAAATGAACTGTAAATTCTGTGAAATTCTCACTGAAACGGAGCAGAAAAAGGCACAGGTCAGGTTAGGTGCAGTGTCAAGTGGTAAATGCATTGTTGTGTGTGTTCGCACAATTTTTGAACGATTTCCTCATTAATTCCGCTTTTTTATTGGTGAAATAAATGAGTTTTCTGAGGTTTTAGAGAACCAAAAGAAGCGAAAAATTCAAATTTTGCATTTAAAATGGTTCGAATTTTTAAAATAATTGTTAATTCGTGTAGGGGCAATGGCTATTTGATGATTGGACTGTGTTTGGGACTCAGTTTGAGTCTCTTCATGTCGCCTGTTGAAGTTTCAGATGGATTTGAGAACAATCAGCCCATTGATGAGCAAATTTGGTGAGATAATTAAGTTTTTTTTTAGTTTTTTTAGGACTTCTCGCAGTTTTTTAAGAATTCTGGAGGAACTATGGAAGATAGGAGAATTTTGCAAGGGACCTTTTTTGAAGGGGAGAAAATTTCTCACAAAAAAGGTCTCTTAGTGATTTTTCATCAGATGCATATTTATCGAGATATTTCGAGGTTTATTTGAGCAGTTGCGTGAAAGAAATTTCGTTTTTTGGAGTTATCTAGGAATGTAAGGAGGATAGGGAAATTTTTGTGGCAACCTTTTTTGTGGAACTGATTCTCCTCTACAAAAAAAGTCTATACAAAAATTTTCCTAAACTCAATTGTTTTTGAGATATTTGCCGATTAAATTTAAAAAAATCGGAAATCGATAAAAATCGATGGAGAGACTCGTGTCGTTTTTCTTCGATATCTCGAGAACCGTTTCGAGATATCGAAATTTTTACAATGACCTTTTTTGTAATCTGGAATTTTCTCTACAAAAAAGATTCCCATGAAAATTCTCCTAAATCTACTCAATTTTTGAATATTTTCTTGTAAAGAAAATTTTGTAGTGAAGAAATAAAAAAATTTCGATTTTTTTAATTGATCTTATTCTGAGAATATCTCGGAAACTAAGCGAGATAGCGCGATTTTTCACGAATTTTTTTTTGTAGAGAATTTTAAGAGTTATGAACAAGGATTAGGGGAAAAAGACGTATCTCCAGTAGTTTCTGAGATAATTTGAAGAAACAGTTAACAAAAAAAATCGAACCATTCTTTTTTAGTTTTTCAATAATAAATTTGAATATTTTAGAAAAATCGAACGAGAAATGTTTTTTGAATAACTTTTTGTTGAAGAAATCTTAGTGGCAGGTCCGAATTATCTACTTTTGTTTATTATTCTTCTAATTTCTCATGAATATTCTAATTATTTCGATTTTGTAACAATTTTATCGTTATTAAAACGATATCCACAATAGTGAATTGTTATTGAATAATATTATAAATATCCAATATTGTTCCGAATTTGACTCGCGCTGTCGCAGCATCGAGGACTGGGATTGGAGGATCCTCGGATTTCAAATACCAATATTCCCGCCATTAATGTTTTCATGTAATTAATTGGATTAATCGTCGTTATATGTCCGGTAACACGCATTTTTCATGCTTTCGGAAATCAATAGACATTCTGACGAACAAGAATATATATCGTCACCTTAGAGTGAAAGGGTCGTAAGTGCCATTTTTCCCGATTTTTCTTTTCAAAACAACAAAAAGGCGTATCTCCACTATTATTGCTCTAATAGGCTTTCCAAGGCCTTGATTCCTTATGGAAAATAGATTGCCTGAACCACTGGGATTACCTTAAATATCAGAAATAATGGACCAAATTCATTTTTGTAGCTCTTGAAATTCTCTACCAAAAACAGTTAGATTAGAAACGACGTAAGTTGAGCGAGTGTGAGTGGATTCGGCAACATCCCAGCACTAATAACACCGGGGAATCCCCCATTACTTGACCAAAGTCCCTAGATCACACATGGCTACCAGTCCAGAGTAAAAAAAAGTTCCCAAAAAAAAAGTCTTATCCTGTTTTACCTTTTTCCCTTCACTGACTCACCAACTGACCTCTTTCCAGGATTACGCCACTCCCCCAAGACGCCCCTGATGACTTCATCCCGAAGCTGAACCTCGAGACGAAGCCGAAACGCGCCCAAAAAGTCCCAAAAGCCCTTATCCGTCCTCGATACTACTCAACCGAGCTCGGGATCCGTGAGAAGCTCTTCGTCGCAGTCTCCACCTCTCGAGAGCACCTCCACAGTCGAGCGACTGCCCTCAACAAAACCCTTGCGCACCTCGTCGACAAGATCCGCTACTTCATAACAATCCCCGAAGGCGCAAAACCCAACGTCACCCTTCCAGGGATCGTCGGCTTCACTGACACCCGCCGCCTTCTCAAGCCCTTCCACATCATCAAGTACATCACCGACAACTACATCGAAGAGTACGACTACTACTTCATCATCGGCGACACCACCTACGTCAACGCACATGCCCTAAATGACGTCATCAATGGCATCAGCGTCTCGAGGGACGTCTACCTGGGAGCGCCATCTGCCGAGAACCCGGACTACTGTTCATTCGCGTCCGGGATCCTCCTCTCGAATTCGGTAATTCAACGGCTGAAGAACAATCTCGACTGGTGCGTGAAGAACACGTTTTCCAACTACGAGGAAATCAACTTTGGCAGGTGCATCGAGCACTCGATGCATCTAAAATGCTCAAAGTCAGTCGATGATGTTGAGTTCATCTCGGTCAAAACCATTGATAAGGCTGAAAAAAACGTGATTTCTGTTACTAACGAGAAGTTCTACGAAACCCACGTAAAATTCGCGCTGGACCGGATCGAGAGGATCAACGAGATGATTGGAGAGATTGAGAGGGATTATACCACGAGTTTTGAAGGGTTGAAGAGGTTGAACTCGACTTTCAAGAAGTCTTGGCCGATAGGGAACGAAGTGTCGTCGAAGTCAACTGGGCGGTTCGACCTCATCCGCTGGAACTACTTCAACTCGACTCACACGTTCATGGAAACGGACCACGAGAATGCGAGGGAGTTGATCGGGAGCTTGAAGGGTGAGGTTGATGAGGTGATCGCAGCGGTTGAGGAGAGGATGAAGAGGAATGATCAGCGGTTTGAGGGGTTGATCAATGGGTGGCGACGGTTTAATGCCGCTCGAGGGGTTGATTATGTGGTTGATGTGTCGGGGACGGATTCGAACGGCAGACGAGTGCTCAAGAGATTTGAGGTCTGCAAGCTATTGGGGAAGGCGGAGGTCCTTCCGGTTCCATACGTCACGGAGAACTCGAGGATTAATGTGGTGCTGATGGTCGAAGCGGTGGGGGTGGAAACAGTGATAAAGTTCATGGAGGAGTACGCGAGGGTCTGCATGGAGAAGAGGGACAAGACTTCGCTGATGCTCGTACTGCTTTATTCCGCTGCTGCACCTTCCAAGGGCGCCGCGGATGTGTTTGGAGAGGTGAAGAGACGCGCGCAGGAGCTGAGCGAGAGGCACAAAAAGGAGCAGCGGATCACGTGGCTCAGCATTAGATTGGGAGAGGGGGTGGTGACGGCGGAGGGCCTGACGAGGATCGGGGTCGCTGATCTGGTCGTGAGGAAACTGACGCCGGAGAGTTTAGTGCTGTTTACGGAGGCGGGAGTGGAGCTGAAGCCGGAGTGGTTGAACAGGGTGAGTTTGGGATAGGGGATTTTGGGAGGAGGAGGTTATGAGAACACTGAGAGAAAGGTTCAAAAGACATTATTAAGGTATACGATAGACTCTCAATAAAGTTCTGACCATTAAAGTTCTTCTTTTGTTACAATTCTCAGGATTCTTTCATTAAAGTTTCTCGTTGGCTCCTCCTGCTTTCATTCTTTAGTGGATGGAAAAATCGTTAACGATTCTTGACTTGAGAATCGACTTTTATCGTTAAATAATCGACTATTAAGAATCACCTCGTAAATTCCAAAGTCGATCGAGGATCGATTCTCGATCAAGATGTCGCATCGATTAATCGATGTTTGAAAATGAACGATCGAAAGTTGCTATTTTTGAAAGAGAGAAATATCGATTATCGATTAATCGATTCTTTCGATTATCGATCAATCGATTCTTTCGATTATCGATCAATCGATTCTTTCGATTATCGATCAATCGATTCTTTCGATTTTTGCAGTCGACTGATCGATCCCAAGAATTGAAATTTTTAGAATAAAAGTCGAAATCTCAAATCGATTATTCGATGAATCATGCAATTCCTAAAATCCTCTCCGTCAGAGTAAGAATGAAGACGGAATGGGAGCATTAACGAATATTTTTTGTTTTATGGAAGTTATCTTGAAAACTAAGCGAAATAGAGGAATTTCTGAAGAGACCTTTTTTGTAGCTCTTGAAAATCTCTACAAAAAAGGTCTCTTCAAAAATTCCGGTATCTGTAACGATTACAGAGATAATCAATAGAAACGATATCGATTTTTGATAAAATTCTGTTTTTTCTTTCAGGTGAGGATGAATACAATAATGCAGTATCAAATATTCAGCCCAATTCCATTCACAGAGTATCATCCGGATATTGCATACGCTGATGATGCTGATAAACAACGAGAAATTGATATTAATCGTAATTACGGAAGTTACGATAATTTTAATTACAATAGTATATCATTTTATGTCAGAGATTATCAGAATTTACGTAAATCTACTGATAAAATTATTCCAATTGTTCGAAATGATAAGGACTTGGAGAAAATATTTAAAGTAGGAAATAATAGTGTCGAGTCTATTTTTGAATTGTTTGTTAGTTACAGTGAATTACATTCGTTGAGGGCAATTGAATCGGGAATGAAAATACGATACAGTGAAATTAATTGCGATAATTCGGGGGAATTTGGGGAATTAATGGGGATTAATTGTGAAATAAGGAAATTATTGAGACTTGGACATCGTGGACAACTTGCTAAGTTAATATTGGATTTTCAGAGCAATAGCTGATGTTAAATTGATTTTTTTTAAATACATTTTCGAGGTATGAAAAAATGATACTGAAAACAGCAGAAATCTGACAATTTTTTGGATTTTTTCAAATAAGTAAATTATTTTTTAAAACATATTTAAAAAATTTGCACTCATAATTTTTTGAATTTCCTACTTGTGCTTTTTTTTATTTTTTGAAGGATCGTTTATTTGTTGAAAAAAAAAAGATTGAAGATTGTCAGATGTCTGCTATTTGCAGTATCATTATATTGAAAAAAAAGAGATTTTAGTTTCGAAATTTTATATTATGACAATTGTGCGAAATCAAGGGAAATAATTGAGATAAGTTTTTTCTGTTGATTCCATTGAAACGCTGAAGAAATTTCCGTTTAGAAACATATTTCAAAATTCATTTTTGATTTTTTTTTGAAAATTATATTTTTTTCAGTTGAAAATTGGGAGTTTAATTCTTTACGAAATTGAA
The DNA here is from genome assembly GCA_963942555.1 of Aleiodes leptofemur. Classification (NCBI taxonomy): domain Eukaryota; kingdom Metazoa; phylum Arthropoda; class Insecta; order Hymenoptera; family Braconidae; genus Aleiodes; species Aleiodes leptofemur. The sequence continues at coordinate 13,050,615 of OZ012619.1, forward strand.
AAATTTCACTTTTTCGGAAATATATCCGGTTCTATTGGTCGCTTAGAAAAAAATTATCGATTTTTGAAGATGATATTACGAAAAAACGGATTTTTCTTAAATGACCTATAAGCCATTCAAAAATCGATTTAAAAAAATTTTAAACCCCTTAAATAAATCGGAAATGATTCCATTTTTCATTTAAGATCAGTCCCAGGTCGCTGGGACCGTAATTTTCCAAAATAAAAAGGGTTCGCCCCCCAAAAACCCAGAATTTTCAAAAAAATCCCAAAAATAAAGTCTTTCCCATATTCCCTCCCAGAAATCTTCTCGGTTTTCCCCTTCAATCCCCCAAAAAACCTCCATTTCTCCAAAATCCCTATTTTTCTCTATTTATTTTCAAGAAATAATGAAGTAGTGTTCGATTAAACTGCGAATATCTCCAAAACTACTAGGTTTACGAAAAAATCCCAAGAGATCTTTTCTGTAGAAAATTTACCTCCCCCAAAAAAAAGTCTCATTCCATTTTCTCTTAAACCCACAAGTTTCCAAGATATTCGCAAAATAGACTAAAATTTTCATCTACGTCACAAGTAAATACTCGAATTTTATTTTGTAATAATAATAATTCAATAAATAATTAATTAATTAATCAATTGAAAACATTATTGGCAAGACCTTGCTTTATTCAAAAGGTTTGAGCTCACATAAATTACATTACTACAATAAAACGAAGGAAAAGAAAGAAAAAAAAGAAGTGAATTTGAAAAGATTTTGAGTAGAAGAAAAAGGAAAAAAAAAATTAAATTAAAATAACGCCAAACACCCCAACTCAATTTAGCAAAAATATATATATAAATTTTTTGTATTCTTTTAAATAACGCTTGTCATCATTTGGCTATAGTATTGATTCCAGTATTTGTTTTTTGTTTTGTTGATTTGTTTTAAAAAATTTAAATTCATTAAATTTTTCTTTTTTTTTTTTTCAATCACTGTCTGATTCTGATTCAGATAGTTGGAGGTCGTCGTTCAGCAAATTGTCAGGCATATTCAGTACTGGTGAAGAAATTTGTCCATTCGTGTGTCCTGAAAAAGGAAAAAAAAAACGATTTTAAGGAAATTAATTGATTTATCAAGTGATTATGTAACGTTTTTTAAGGATATTTCGGAAACTAAGCGAGATAGAAGAATTTTTGTAGAGACACTTTTTGTAGCTCTCGATCTCTTCGACAAAAAAAGTCCCCACACAAATTTCTCTATCTCTCTTAGATTCCGAGATATTTCAAAAAAACTGATTAAGTGAAATTCCTTCAATTTTAAAATTAATTTTAAAAAAATCTTTTAATTTCGTCAACTGAGAAAAAAAAATTCTTGTAGCAAGAAAATTGCCTTTTAACAAAATTTTCCTTCACAATTTTTATATCTATATATATTGAAATTTTTTGGAGTGGAGCAAATTTCCTTCAACTAAGTGAATTTTTATGCAACAAAATTTTTTTTCTCAGTATGAAACACTCAAGGTATACTCATAGAATTTCATGGATTTTTAAAAATTTTTGAAATTAATTTAATTACCATTAGCAGTCATTGGATTTGGAACATTGTCATCATCTGAATCACTGTCAGAACTATCTGAACTTGAGCTACTCGAACTTGAATCACTTAGAACACCAACTTGATCCCTCGAATTAACAGTTGTTGTACCAGTACTGATTGTTGGAGGTGTTTTTGTTGGTGGTGAAGTTTTTGGTGGTTGTGATGGTAATGGAAAGTCATCCATGTCCAAACCAATCATTGGGAGACTGGGATGAGTCGATGACGTTTGTGCTGGTGAACTGAAGCGTAACAAATCAAAAAATTCAAACATTTCTTAAAAATGATTAAAGTTGTTTTTTTCTGCGAAATCACTCTTCCTCGAATATCTCGGATACTAAGCGAGATGGAGCAATCGTCGTGATCACCTTTTTTCAAGCTCTCATCCCCTTCTCCAAAAAAGATTTCGTCGAAAATTCCTCTATCTCTCTTAGTTTCCGAAATATTTTCAAAAAACTGATCAAGTGAAATAAATTCAATTTCAGCTCCATTTTTTTTTATTTTCATCTTCTCCATTAAGGATCTCCGAAACCGTCAATTTTACGAGGATTTAGCAGAAGACCTTTTTTGTAGGGAATTGAATTCTCTACAAAAAAGGTTTCCTCAAAAATTTTCCTATCTCGCTTAGTTTCCGAGTGCCCTATGAAAAAAGATCAGAAACCAATTTTTTTTTCGATTTTTTTTTAGAATTTTTTTTTTTTTCAGAAAATTATCAGAAAAATTGAAAATAAAAAAGACCTGTTGGAATGCAGATTTGGTGGACTCTTTCCATGATAAGGAGACACTCCTTTGGGACTTGGCTGCTGTGTTTTTGGATGCAATTGTACAGTTGGCTCTCTTTTTTTACCACTAGTAACTTTAGTTCTACTTGTTGATCTTCCATGTGTTGGACTTCTTCTCATTTCAATTGGTGTATGTGGTCTACCAGTACTTGTGCTATTACCAGTTGGTACATTTAGTAATTGTGATTTTTGCTCGACTCGTGTTTTTTTAACTTGTATGTTTGATGATAATTTTTCGAGTGTTATTTCACCAGTTATTCGGTCAATAATTAGGACACACTCTTTGCTGTATGGACGTTGTGATCCTTTGAAGACAGTATGTGGTACACCAGCACCATCAAGATGTGGTACTGTCACTGTCATCGTATTGTTTGAGCCAACTTCAACAGTTGCCATTTTTGACACATCAACACTCGCTGGTTTGAAGTCATCTAAAATATCAAAATTTCTTTTTATTATTAATTTTTGCGGTTTTTGAAGAATATCTTGAAATCTGTGGGGGATAGGGAGAAAAGTGTAGAAGCCTTTTTTGTAGGGAATTTCGAGAGCTACAAAAAAGGTTTGTTTTGAGCGTGTTGATTTTATTCGTTGGATTTCAGGGTGGATTGTGGGAGGCGGTTTTTATGAAGGTGAAAAAAGTAATAGTTGAGTTTTACACTGAGCCGCAAGGCAAAACCGTTTTATTTGGAACGGACAAAAGCCTGCTCGTCGATAGATAATATACACATCACTTTAAATAAATTAATGGTTGATTTTCACTATTATGCAATGATTAGTTGAGATTCGATAAACTTTCAATTGAGAATAATGAATTAACTGTGATAATTAACATATTACACATAGAGAGATTTCGCGATAATTGATGTACTACGAGGTGTCTCGCTTGACCGTTCAAACGAGAGTCAGAGCGTTGGTGGGGAGATTTTTCGTCTCCTAGCCCGGGCCCAGTGTCACTGGACACGGTTACCCAAATTATCAATAGTTGATGACTCCTTTTCCGCGGGAAAATAGTTACGTTTTGAACATCCTCCCCCCATTCAGCAGTTGTAATCTGCTGAATTGTTCTCTTGGATGTCTTCTCGTTGTTGATTCTTTTGTTGGTGTTCTTCATCAAGTTGATATTCGTCATAAGTTGATAGTGTCTAGGCAAACTTGTTGAGTGAATCACATCTGGTGGTATACTGAAGTGTTTCTCAGACTTCTGTTAAGTCTGATGATTTCTTGTCATTCAGACTTGGAGTCATGTTGGACAGGAACCGATGATTCGGTAGTTGAGTTCCTGTTTTGAGAATCTGTAACACAGAGGCAATTAATTAAATAGAATGATTTTTACCCAGAACACCTTGGCATCGTTGAATTCGATAGTTGATAATTCTTGAGTTGATAGTGTTGACGGTCTTCTGAACCTGACGATGGACCTCTTCACGTTGGATGTGGTTTGAAGAGCTTTTTCCAATGTTGAATGCCTTTGAAGAAGTTGAGTTAAGGCATGAGCTTTCATTCTCATTGCCATTGGATGTGCTGGAGTAGGTTTCTCTTCAGTTAATGCTCCAATTGAATATTCTGGAGCTGTTGATGGTCAATCGTCGTCATCTTGACATAACCAAGCTGGTTCAGTTCCCTCTAGTTGACCAGCTAGTTGGTGTGCTGTTGCTTCGAGAGAAGTGCAGTCAACTAGATGTTCTTGTGTCATTGACGTAGCGCTTGGCTGATAGAGAGCTTATCGAGCCTTCACAATCCTGTTGAGAGTGAAGTGCTTCGACTTTTCGTTGTTGGTTCTCTTGATAGGTGCCACTCGATGTATGGCACAACCCCTAATCGTTGAAGTCAGCTTGTTGAGTCTATCTTGGATAAATAACTGCAGCTTTTGATGTAGTTGATGCTTCTCCAAGCTCGGGTCGTTGCACGTTAACTGCTGACAGTGAACGTTTCAGCTACCTTGAGATTGAGTCTTGATCCATTTTGTTGACGTTTCTAGGATTTCTCCTTTAACGATTATGCTTCATTGATAGTGGATCGTTCTAGTTGAGGCTGTGCTGTCAGAGATCTTGATTGTTGATCTTTTCTCTGACACTGATGAGAGTAATGAAGCCCAATGGGTCGAAGAATTGAGTTTACTCTGTTGACAAATTCTACTTGATGAGTTTCTGCGTTGAATCGTCTCTGAGTGAGTCAGTTGATAGTTGATAGCACCTGAAAAGTGCTTTTGATGGTTGACTCTTCAGCTTCAATTGTAGAGTTGTCTCTTTGATGGACCCTGTAGTTGAATGTTCGAAGATAATTATTTCTTCTCTTCAGTCCACGAGTAGCTACTCGCGTGGTCCGATTAATTGCTTGAGAATGTCCTTGAGATCTTTCTCATTGTTGGAGTCCCAAGATGTCTGCGTCGTGTTCATTGATGATTCACTCGTTGGCAGCTAGATGAGAATGTCCTTCTAGCAATCGTCAGTTGTTAAAGACATCTTAATTGTGTTGTTGACTGTCAATTGATGACATGAATGTTGTTTATCGTTGAATCACAAGATACTCAATGGATCCCAATCTTCTTGATAGACATAGATTGGTTTGAGTTTCTTGATAATATCTATTCCATTGATTTCGTTGTGCTTCTGTAGCCATGTGAACTTCCATGGCATTGACCTGAAGCTTTCTTTCTGGTAGAGAATGTCATTGAGCTGTACGTTTGTTGAACTTGGAATTGAGTAGTTAGAACTGATGATGTTGTCGTTGACAGGCTGTAGATGATTCTGGTGATTCGTCTTCTAATCTTCTCAGGCGTCCAAGTGTCTCATAGTTGTTGATGGAGTCTGCATAATTTAGCCTACATCTCATTCAGCTTGAGATGTCGCAAGGCTTTTAACATTTATGCTTGAAGATTGAGCTTCACACTGTTGGGTTTCTGGAGATAGCTCTAGATATTTAAACTGATTCTGATAGGTCTTCCTGGTTCTGCAATCTAGTTGGAAGTCCACGTTGTTGTATGTCTGAGTGGTTGGTCTGAGTTGTTTCTTGAACGACTTCTGAAGTGGCCACTGAAGATTTCGCTCTTGAAACGTCTCATGTTGAAGACTGAATTTGATATCTGTAATCTAGGAATATTAAATTCGTTCGCTAGCTAGCTTCATTAGAGACTGCTCGACAACTTCATTCTTGATGATTTGCCCAGTTGTCAGCTTCGTAGGTGATGTCTCCGTTTTTGATGACTTATGAACCAGATTGTTAATTTTCCCTTATCAGCTAGTTGAAGGCTTTCTGATAAGCCAATTGATTGTAACTGACACGAGAATGATGACCTGGAGACGGCCTGGAGATGGCTTTGAAGATGTTGATGATCTTGAAGACGTCGATGACCTTGAAGACGTCAGCGACCTTGAAGATGTTGATGATCTTGAAAATGTTGATGATCTTGAAGACGTTGATGATCTAGACGATGTTGATAATCTTGAAGATGTCGATGACCTTGAAGACGTCGTGGACCTTGAAGATGTCGATGACCTTGAAGATGCTGATGACCTTGAAGATGCTGGTCACCTTGAAGATGTTGGTGACTTTGAAGATGTCTACAATCTTTGATAACTTCTCAGCCTTTGTTGAGCAATTCGGATGCTTTGTTGATCTAGACTCTGCATCAATCAATGATTGAGTAATGATTTGTTCAGGTCATCTTCGTTGTAGAACTGGCTCGTTGATTATGGAGAGGTCATTGTCTCTCTCCTCACGATGTCCACGATTGTATTGAAGCGAATTTGTTGATGACTCGATCATTGTCTATTGTTGATCCTGTTGAACCCAGATTAATTGATGTGAGAGATGTGCACAATGACTTGTTGTCTCAACATTCTTCGTTGAATGACTGTTGCATTAATGACTTAGACTGATTTCAAGCTGTCTGCATCTTCTTCTATTGGGTGAATCTCCGATTTTTCATCCAGTAGTTGAATGAACTCAGAAAGCCTCTCTCAAGTTTGTTGATCTCCTTGAATCTTTTGCGGTGTTGATTCACTCTGATTGTAGTATCAATGTGCACTAGTTGTATTTCTTCTCTCGTTCTTGTTGATCAATACCAATGCATGCGTCTTCTCTATTCCTCCTCTCTCCTTTCTCTAAATTGTTGTGCAGCTTCCACTGCTTGTTGGAGCTTCTGAATGTTGCGTTGTTTCTCTTCATCATTGAGTGCCACAGTCGCTGGTGGGATGCTCTGAAGAATCTTCATTGTTGATGAATAAAATTCAGACATTGTTCCCCCTCTTTGGAGAACCTGAGAATTTTCTAGAATTAATTCTCCCTCCGTGGAGCTTGGTGAATGTCTAGATGATGAATTGTTGATGACTGTGGTCCTCATCTTGTTGATATCTCGACTCATGTTGGTATAACTCTCTATTGCCTTGTTGGATAAATTCTCGTTGGAGCACGATTGATGTTGCGTGTCCTTGGATAGATTGTAGATCAATCTCTCATGACACCTGTAGAATCTCTTACAATTTCGTTCAATTCGTTGGATTGCAGCACTATCTGTCATTCTGAAAAGATTAGAGGATAATAAGTAAGAGTGAGAGAGATAGAGTTATTATACCGCGTGAAGTCGAGTCTCATCAGCTGTTATGAGAAATCAATAATTGGGCGGAGCTTCACACTCAGCTCTGCCGCGTTCATCGAGGATAGTTGAAGGAGAGGGGATAGAGACCGCTCGTACTTCTGACGATGTCCGAAGATGCCCGAAACTCGAGAAGAGAGATATTTGATTTAATTCTCTCTCTTCGTTGGTTTTCTTCGTTGTTTTATTTCTCAAGTGAATTAAATTTAATTTAATTCGAAGTGAGAGATAAATTCGAGAATATCGATCGGTGTGGTCTGTTGTGATGCTGTCTCTATTGTTGAAAGTGAGCTGCTCCGTTTGAGAGTTGTTTTCGCCAAAACGTAAACAAGATCAGAGTCCTTGATGAAACTCACAGCAACTCACTCACAAATATAATGTTCGTTGAATTTCACATTTATCACACCGATTTTATTACTGTTGAATTAGCTCGTGTGAACCCCGGAATTTGTTCACCACGAGGCGTCCGTTTTTTCACTTCACAAAATGCACTTTATATTGTCCCACACATCCGGCTACTCGAAGGACCAATGTTTTGAGCGTGTTGATTTTATTCGTTGGATTTCAGGGTGGATTGTGGGAGGCGGTTTTTATGAAGGTGAAAAAAGTAATAGTTGAGTTTTACACTGAGCCGCAAGGCAAAACCGTTTTATTTGGAACGGACAAAAGCCTGCTCGTCGATAGATAATATACACATCACTTTAAATAAATTAATGGTTGATTTTCACTATTATGCAATGATTAGTTGAGATTCGATAAACTTTCAATTGAGAATAATGAATTAACTGTGATAATTAACATATTACACATAGAGAGATTTCGCGATAATTGATGTACTACGAGGTGTCTCGCTTGACCGTTCAAACGAGAGTCAGAGCGTTGGTGGGGAGATTTTTCGTCTCCTAGCCCGGGCCCAGTGTCACTGGACACGGTTACCCAAATTATCAATAGTTGATGACTCCTTTTCCGCGGGAAAATAGTTACGTTTTGAACAAGGTTTCTGTGATAATTTCTCTCTCTCGCTTAGATTCCGAAATATTCAAGGAAAAGTGAGAATGTGTGCTAAAGTGAGAGAATTGAATTTTTTCTCGCTTTTTGTGAATATCTCGTATATATTGTTATTAAATAATATTAAAATATATCAAATATTGTTTCGGATTTGATTCACGCTGCGGTAACATGGTGTAGAGTAAATTTTTAAAAAATCTTCTCATGCTACCTTATCAAAAATGACTAAAATTGAAGAGGAAAAATGGATCATCAAAACTACTTGAATATCCTTAATAAGAAAAAAAAACCCTAAAAATTGGTGACACTAAAAATAGCAGACATCTGAGAATTTTTAGATTTATTTTTCGTTTAAGAAATAAATTATTTTGAAAAATGAAAAATATACATAGGGGAAGGTGGGGTAAAATGGACACTCCAATTGAACGGTTCGAGATAGAAAATTTCCAATGATTCCATTGAAAAACTGAGAAAATTTCAGGTGGAAAATATGGGTCAAATTTTTTTTTCTCTCAATTTTTGGAAAAATTCACTTTTTTGGCCAAGTTTTGAAGGGATTTTCCTTTTGAAAATCGAAAAAATTCACTTTTTCGGGGATATTTCCGATTTTTTCGGCCGTAGCGATCTGGGGTTGATCTCAAATGAAAGATGAGCTCACTTCTCATCGATTTATGTGGTTCAAACTTTTTTTTAAATCAATTTTTCAAATATTTATAGGTCATTTTCTGAAAATCAGTTTTTTGCCCAATAAGTACTTGAAAAAATTGATATTTTTCTTTTTAAATGCCATAAATCGATGGGAAATGGGCTCACCTTTCATTTAAGATCAACCCCAGACCGCTACGATCAATAGAACCAGAGATATTCTCGAAAACCTGAAATTTTTCAAAAACAGAAGATTTTCACCTTCAAATTTTGCGCAAAAAATGAAATTTTTGAAGAATTCAAAAAAATAACTTTTGACATATGATTTTCATGGGAAATTTCCTCATCTTTCCAATGGAATCATCAGAAAGAACCTATCTCCAATATTTCCATTCATTTCGAGTAATTTTCATATTATAAAATACTAGGGGTGTGCGAATATGCAATGAATCGAATTATAATATTCAATTCGGAAATCGAACTGAATATTCGGGTGGTTTGAATAATTCGAATACTTCGAATTATTCGAAAAATTTGAAGTATTCGCATAATTCGAATAAGTCAAATTAATCGAATAATTCAAATAATTTGAATTATGATGGAATATGTTTTGGAACATTAAAATGATTTAAATAATTCGAATAATTTGAATTATCCTTATAAATTGAATTATTCGAACAATTTGAATTATTCGAATAATTTGAATTATTCAAATAATTTGAATTATTCAAATAATTTGAATTATGATGGAATATGTTTTGGAAAATTCAAATGATTTAAATAATTCGAATAATTTGAATTATGATGGAATATGTTTTGGGATATTCAAATAATTTAAGTAATTTGAATAATTCAAAATAATCGAATAATTCGAATGATTCGAATTTTTCGGATATTTTGAATTATTCGGATAATTTGAATTATTTGAATACATCGAATATTACGAATCAAATTTGAATCGAATTATTCGAATTCAATTCGAGATGAATTATTAAAAATTTCGAATATTCGCACACCCCTATAAAATACCAAAATCAACCCGTGTCCGTTCTACCCCTTATTTCCATTTTACCCCACCTTCCCCTATATAATAAATTCAAAAAAATCAAAACGCAATTTTTAAAGAAAAACTTTTCTCTCATAATTTATTCGTCAAAAAAAATCTAAAAAATTGTCAGATGACTGCTAATTTTATGGTCATGAAAATTGTCAAATTTCTGCTATTTTCCAGTGTTTATAAATAAATTTATTCTCACATTTTAACGTGTGAAATGCAGTTCCACGATCACCAGTAAATGTAGGCCCAAGCTTGAGTTCTCTCACTTCAGTGCCAAGGCCCAATCTCTCAGCCATATCACGACCATAACCAGATGGTGAGCCATTAGTTGCTACAGATTTCATTATCAAAAGAAAATATTAATAAACTCAATATTAATTAATTTAATTGAATTAATACGAGTGATGGAGAGTGGAGCTCAGGCAATTTGAGTTCTTCTGAGTTTCCATATGTCACCGAGAAATTCCATCTAAGAAAAAAAAATTAATTAAAAAATCATTTTACGCATTACTAATTATTTAATTAATTATTGATAAATAATGTGAGGTTAGAGAATAAAAATGTCATTGTTTAAAAATTGAATTAATTCCAAAATTTATCAAAAACATGAAAAATAAAATAAAAATCCTTTCTTTTTAATTTAAAAAAAAAAAACTTACCAAAATTTTTGACTCAAATTTATACAGAAAAAAATGCAAATTTTTTTTTTGCACTCAAAATTTTTAAATTACTATTTTTTTTTTCGTTTTCTATTATTTTACATTTTTATTGTGAATGAATTGATTTTTGTAAATTTTTTAAAATTTTTTTTATTGATTATTTCGATTGAAATAATTATTTAAAGAGAAATTGAGTGTCGAGTATTGTTAACAGCTGCTCGGTAACACACGAGACAACTATGGCACTTTTTTTTTTTTTTTTTTGTTTATGAGATTTAATTGGTCTATTTATTTGTATGAATCGGTAACTTCGTCGCTATCACGTTTGGCCTTGACGGTTCATTTGATTATGGGGAAAAATAATTTAATGATTTTTTCTTTCTTTTTTTTTTGGAGTTAATTTTTTGATAATGTAATTTTTGGTTGAGAAAAACGACATATCCCATTGACCCAATTTGACACTGGTGCAGGATAGAGCTGTTGGAGGTCGCTCGCATTTGCGAAGGGCCTGTGATTGGTCAATTGGTCTTGGGAGTGCGCGGGAGTTTTGAATTTTAGCGGGTAAAAAGAAGAATTTGAAAATTAGTACAGCTTATTGTAATAGGATCTCCGAATGGAGTGGGTTTAGGGAAAAATGTGATGAGACCTTTTTTGTGGGGAATTTAATTTTATATTTTTACATTTGAAGTTTCAGCAATATTCACCAATAATAACAATTGATACTTTTTAAATCGATATTATAATGTTCAAATGATATATTGGATTATAAGGGTTACTTTGGGTCCGCTCACGGACCTAATTATTACGCGATTTTTTTCCAGTGGACATCCTCAGAAATTTCAGCCTTATGACAGCTAAGATTTATTCATATTTAAGAGAGAATATTCAATAACTTTGGCGATATGGCGAATAAAGGCATGAAATTTTTTTGTATAATACTTGAAGGTGTTTACAAGCCCTAAGTTTTTGGAATTCGCGGGAGGTGACAAGAAGGGGGGTGTTAGAATTTTTTTTCACCGTCGAACCATAGATCTAGTGATCTTATTCGTTATAAGTCCTCCTCTATGGCGAAGTAAGGCGTTAATTTTTTTTGTATAGTACTTGAAGGCGTCTGCGAGCTCTCAGTTTCGAAAATTCAAGAAAGGTGACAATGAGAGGGGTCTTAGAATTTTTTTCCAGCGTCACACCATAGATTTCGGGATCTCATTCGTTATAAGTCCCACTTGATGGCGAATTAAGGCATAAAGTTTTTTTCTTTGATACTTGAAGGCGTTTACGAGTCCTTAGTTTTGGAAATTCGAGGGAGTTGACAATAAGAGGGGTTTGAGAATTTTTTTCCACCGTCACACCATAGATTTTGCGATTTTATAAGCTTTATCTATCCTCTATGGCGAATTAAGTCGTGAAATTTTTCTCTATAGTACTTGAAGGCGTTTACGAGTCTTTAGTTTCGGAAATTCGAGGGAGGTGGCAAGAAGAAGGGTGTTAGAATTTTTTTCCACCGTCACACCGTGCGAAATCTATGGTGTGACGGTGAAAAAAAATTCTAAAATCCCCCTTCTTGTAATCTCCCCCGAATTCCCAAAACCCAGGGGTCCCAAAGATCCTCCGGTATTACACAAAAAAAATTCATGCCTTTATTCGCCATATCGCCAAAATTATTGAATATTATCTCTTAAATATGGATAAATCGTAGCTGTCATAAGGCCCAAATTTCTGAGGATGTTTTCGACGCTGGCTTCAGCGACATGTTCGTAACGTTGCTCACGCTGACCATTTCACTGGTCACGTGGTCTCAACTCAAAAAAAGAAAGAGCGGTTACATCTGTTGATATCGAGAACATATTCGAATTTTTTATGGAAAAATGAGTCTCTGGGTTGATAAACATCGGCCAACAAGCCTATCAAAACTCGATTATCATGTGGAGCAAGCAGAACATCTAAAAAATATGGTAAATCATTGAAAAAACTATTAAAAAACTGAATTTGAGGTTATGATAAACAGTTTTTGTTGGGAAAAATTTGAAAAATTCAAGCATGATTTTACTATTTTGATAGGATCTCAAAAACAATGAGGTTTAGGAGAAAATGTCAAGAGACCTTTTTTGTAGAGAATTGAATTCTCTACAAAAAAGGTTTCGTCACATTTTTCGATAAATTTCATGATTTGGGAGATATTCAAGGGAGAAGATGTTTTTTTTGGGATTTGAGTGATAATGTCATTTTTAATTGATTTTAAAAGGTGCAGAAAGGCGATTTTCCTCATTTACTTATTCATGGACCACCAGGAGCTGGTAAGAAGACCCGGATAATGGCGATTATAAGAGAACTCTATGGAAGTGGTGTAGAGAGACTGCGAATGGAGCCAATGCAATTTGAAGTAATTGAATTTTCTCAAAATTCGTTTTTAAAAAGTGGAATTTTTGAAATTTTGATGATTTTTTTGAAAAGAGCGGGAGATTTTACCCCAGAAAACACTATAATACAATTAATTTTGGAGCAATACTTCTCGAGATACTAAAAAATTAACTTAAAACAAGTAATTTGAATTTTTTTAATTATTGGGAAATTAATGGAAATATTGGAGATAGATTTTTTCTGATGATTCCATTGAAAAGATGAGGAAATTTCCCATGAAAATCATATGTCAAAAGTTATTTTTTTGAACTTTTCAAAAGTTTAATTTTTAGCGGCAAATTTGAAGGTGAAGGTGAAACTCTTCTGTTTTTGAAAAATTTCAGGTTTTCGGGAATATCTCTGGTTCTATTGATCGTAGCGACCTGGGGTTGATCTTAAATAAAAGGTGAGCTTATTTCCCATCGATTTATGGGGTTTGGAAAGAAAAATATCAATTTTTTCAAGTACTTATAGGGCAAAAACTGATTTTCAGAAAATGACCTATAAATATTTGAAAAATTGAATAAAAAAAAAATTTGAACGACATAAATCGATGAGAAAGGAGCTCACCTTTCATTTAAGATCAATTCCAAGTCGCTACGACCAACAGAACCAAAGATATCGCCGAAAAAGTGAATTTTTTCGATTTTCAAAAGGGAAACCCCTTCAAAACTTGGCTAAAAAAGTAAATTTTTCCAAAAATTGAAAAAAAAAAATTTGACACATGTTTTCTGCCTAAAAATTCCTCAGCTTTTCAATGAAATCATTAGGAAATTTGTATCTCAAACCGTTCAATTGGAGTGTCCATTTTACCCCACCTATAACTATATCACTTTTTAGGGTAGAATTTCCCGCTCTTCCTAATAAATCCATCAAAAATTCGAAAAAAAACCCATAAACTACAAAAAAAATAATTCTGAATTATATTTAGACTCCATCGAAGAAAAAAATGGAAATAATGACGATAAGCAGTAATTATCACATAGAAGTTAATCCAAGTGACGTTGGAATTTACGACAGAGTTGTGATAATGGATCTCGTTAAAACAACAGCACAAACTCATCAAATTGATATAAATGGTCAACGTGAATTCAAAGGTAAATAGATATCATTACCCCTTATTTTCATGAATTCTAAAAAAAAAATCAGTTTTATTTAAATATTTGAGATTTTTTCAGAATTTTCAAAATGATTTTAAAATTACTTCAATATGATTTCAAAATTGTGGCTTTAGAAACAAAACAGTTAATTTTTTGTATAAAATCGTTAATAACAATTTATACAAGATGAAATTCTCAAATTTGAGTCAGTGAATCTGCAAAGAATGTAATGAGGAATAAAATAAGCTCTAAAAAAAAAACTAATTGAAAATTGACAAATTTTCATTATTTTTTACATTTCTTTAAACCTTGAAAAATTTTAAAAAATGTAAAAAATAATGAAAATTTTTCAATTTTCAATTAATTTTTTTGTTTCTAGGGTTTATTTTTTATTTTCCATTGCATTCTTCACAGATTCACTAAATCAAATTTGAGAATTTCATTTTGTATGAATTTTTATTAATGATTTTCTACAAAAATTTAACTTTTTTTTCCTCAATATACCATCCAATCATCCTCAAATTAATTTTTTATTTTTTTCCAAAATTTTCTCAAATTAAATTCGAGAAATCTTCCTTTGCCCGCGTTTTTTCCTTCGAAAGAACAGTTTTATTTCGATAATTGAGATTTTTGCAAATTTTCAAAATGATTTCACCAACATTCTCGTTTTTTTTTTGTTTTTACAGTTGTTTTATTAACGAATGTCGATCAATTAACGAAAGATGCACAGCATGCACTTCGTAGAACAATGGAAAAATACGTATCCACCTGTAGATTGATACTCTGTGCTAATTCAACGTCACGAGTTCTTCCAGCTATAAGATCACGTTGTTTAGCAATTCGTGTTCCAGCACCAACGATAAAAGAAATTAAATCAATTCTCCATTACGTAATTAAAAAAGAGGGACTCTCATTGCCCGATGAATTGGCGGAGAATATTGCTGTGAGAAGTCAGAGAAACTTGAGAAGAGCAATTTTGATGCTGGAGGCTTGTAAAGTTGAGCAGTAAGTGACATCATTCTGTTTTGCTTCCGAATGGAAGCTATGTAATCAGAATTTTCGATTGTAACTTTTTTAAGGGGTAACACCACTGTAGAATTTTTAAAAAATCCATTTTTTTTACTTGCTCTAATTTTTTTATTGAATTGAAATGAAATTTTGAATTTTTCCCGAGGCATTTCTTCATATTCAATGGCTAAGTTAAAACTTCAATCGGGTTTTTCTCGAAATATGATTTTTCAAATTGGCACGCAGCATAACTCCAATAATTTTCATTATTTTCATTTGAATTTCTCACAGCATCTTGAAAACAATATTTCGAAGAGCAATACGTAGGGGATTTTCAAAAAATTGATTTGCACATTTTTTATTGATAAAAAATTGCCGGATTTTTGGGCGAAATTTGAATTTTTTCATTCAAATGGTCACCAATCGCACGAAAAACAATATTTTTGAAATCCCCTACGTATTTCTGTAGCTATATGTATCTAGAATGAGCCAATTTTTTTTTTTTTCAATCGCAATTTGCACCAATTACACTGCATGCTGCAGAGTGTTTTAAATTCGAGGAGCCTCGCAAGAATGGCTCTTTTGTCGTCATTTTTTGATATTTTTTGATGATTTTTTTTTTCTGAAGACTGAAATATATGCTCAATCCCTCAAATATCTTTACTTTATTGCCACTTTTTCTATAGAAAAAAAAATAGCCAAAAAACGCCTTTTTTAAGACCTTTATACAGTGGTGTAACCCATTAATAGAAAATATCTAAAATTATCTGAATAGAGAGAAAATTATATTTTTGCATAAAAGTCTCAATTACAGCAAAACGGTTTTATAGAAAAATTTCATATTTTGTGGAAAACTTCCTCTCGACAAACTCTATTTTTTAAGCTTTATTTGAAGAGAAGCCGATCGATACTTTTTGAGATATGTCCATTTTTCGAAAATCAGTTTTTAATGGAATTTCTGGAAACTATTGAACTGATGTTATTTATACTCATATGTTATCTCGAGATTTGTATCAGTTAGATGCCTGTGAATTCTGAGCTTATTTGCACGATTAGTTCTCGAGTTATTGGCGTTTTGATGAATTTCTTCAAAATTTGATGTTTTGATGATGGTTTGAAAAAAGTTGTATGACTTCCATTCGAAAGCATATTACTAAAGTATTAGCAGAAAAAGCTATATCTTTTATTTTCCGAAGGGCATTCAGAAACTAAGCGAGATAGCGCAATTTTTGTAGAAACTTTTTTTCTAGAAAATTTCAAGAGCTACAGAAAAGGTCTCTACAAAAATCACGCTATCTCGCTTAGTTTCCGGATGCCGTTTAAAAACGTGATTATAACGTGAAATTCTCACGAAAAAACAAAAAAAAGTGAAAATAAAAGGAGAAAGAGTTTTTACGGGAATTGAATTAGCAAAATTTGATAGTTTGATGATGATTTGAAAAAAGTTGTATCACTTCCATTCGAAAGCATATTGCTAAAGTATTAGGAGAAAAAGCTATATCAGTTGAAAAGCAATACTATTATCCACTTGTTTTTGGATTATCTCGGTAAATAATGGAGATACGATCTTTTTGCCCTGAGACAGTTTATAAGCTCTTGAAATTTTCTGCAAAAAAGGTGTCTACACTTTTTTTCGTATCTCCCTTCAATTCCGAGATATCCTAAAAAATAAAAATAAAAATTCTGTGAATAATTAATTTTCTTAATTTTTTCTTTTTAGATATCCTTTTACGAATGATCAAAAAATAACGGAACCTGATTGGCAAGTGTTTCTGCAAAAAACAGCGAGTATGATGGTGGCTGAGCAAACACCACGGAAATTATTGGATATAAGAGGACGACTCTACGAATTATTGACACATGCAATTCCATGTGATTTAATATTCAAAGGTTTATTACAAGAATCCATAAAAAATTGTGATTTACAATTAAAATCAGAGATTGTTGAAGCTGCTGCTGAATTTGAACACAGGATGCATCATGGATCAAAGGCTATTTTTCATTTGGAGGCATTTGTCGCTAAATTTATGGCTATTTACAAGAAATTCATGGATTCTAGTATGGATGATTTTTAATTTAAGAAGAAAAACAAAAAAAAATGTAAGGGAGAGGGGGGCAAAATGGATCTGTTCATTTAAAATGATTCGGGATTTTTTTTGAGAGTGAAGGAGTCAGCGAAAATTTTTGAAAAAATTCACAATTAATGTCCACATATTGGAGCATCTTCTCAAATTTTTTCAGATTTTTTCATGAAGTTCTTCATTCCGAAAAAAATTCCTGGATGTTGGCATCAGTGAGGTCTTTTTTGCCCCATTTTACCCATTGTATTCATTTCACAATAACTTGCCCCAATAATTTTCATAATTTCATTGATTCATCGAGGAGGAAGAATTCTTTGTAATATCAATTATTTTCTTTGATTACATCTCTAACTAATAAATTAACGAATTTTATTTTCTATTCATGATTTTATATAACACAATGAAATTTTTTTTTCACGTTTTAATATTTAATTTTTTTATCAGTACATGGCAGAAAGAATGAAGGCAGCAATTGTTGCTATTCCAACTACACTCCAGCCAGTGCTGTAGACTTCTTTAATTGTGAGGAATTGCCCCAAATCCCAGGCCTGAAGATAAAAATAATTAAATTAAAGATTTTTTTGATTGGAAAAAAAAATTAATTGATAAAAAAGGAAATTTATGTTATTTTCAAGAATATCCCAGAAGCCATTGGTTTTAGGAGAAAATGTGAAGAGAACTTTTTTGTAGAGAATTTCAAGAGCTACAAAAAAGGTATCATGATATTTTCTTCTAAATGCAATGGCTTCTGAGATATTCTCGAACGAAAAGAAAAACTAAAATTGAGTAATTTTGGTGTAAAAAATACGTCAATATATTTTTCCAACATTCTTCCGCAAATAACTTAGGAGCGAGTGGTTTTAGGAGAAAATGTCAGAAGCCTTTTTTTGTGGAGAATTTGATTTTCTGCAAAAAAGGTATCTTCATATTTACCCCTAAACCTACTAGTTCAAGAGAAATTTATGATCTAGAGTGACAAAATGAATCAATTACCAAATGACGAATTCCATTGAAGTAGTGATAACATGCTGGCCATGCAATTGCGTATTTCATGACAAAAAAAACTGCACCAGGTAGGCCCATTCCAGCGATTGAATCAATGACACAATCAATACCTCCAGGCAAGAATAGAGCAGCTGTAAAAAATTAATAAAATTAATAAATGACGAAAAAAAAAACTCTCACAAAAAATTTCCCACAAAATATGAAATTTTTCTATAAAACCGTTTTGCTGTAATTGAGACTCTTATGTACACACAGACATGCGCTAAAAATATCATTTTCTCTCTATTCAGATCATTTTAAGTATCTTCTATAAAAAAAATTACAATCGAAAATTCTGATCAAAACGTAATCCCTTTAAAAAAAAATCCCTAATGAAATTTTTTTTTTACATTATTATTGTTTTACAATGAGATCTTCTAAACGCGTGGGTTTATAGGAAAATACCAGGATACCTTTTTTGTTCAGAATTCAATTGTCTACAAAAAAGGTCTCTTCGTAAATTCCTCTAAAAGTAACGGTTTTTGAGTGCCTTTTAAAAAGCGATGAGAAAAACTAGATAATTTGGCTTTTTTCAGACATTTGGCGCTGCATTAACGAGCCATTTTGCTGTAATTGAGACTTCTATGCACACGCATACACACAGAAATGCGCCAAAAATATCATTTTCTGTCTATTTAGATCATTTTAAGTATCTTCTATTAAAAAAATTACAATCGAAAATTCTGATGATTACATAGTTTCCATTCGGACGCAATGAAAAAAACATCTTTTTACCTGCACCAGCACCAGTTGCATAGAATGCCAGTGCCATTCCCGTTGCACGATGTGTAATTGACAGCATTGTTGTCAATTGTGGCTTGTAAATAGTCAAATGTGGTGACATTGGCCTTTTCAATCTTTCATTTTTTTCTGCAAATGATTCGCATGCCTGAACAGTTGCAAATCTCGTCAAAGTCGTTGGATTTACGATTGAACTTGATAAAAAAATTCAAGAAAAATGTTTTAGAAAAATAATTTTTTTAACGATAAGGCTAGAGGTAGAGAAATGCCTTTTGCGTGTCTTTAACATGCTGCAAAAAAAAATGATAATTTAATCTTAAATTTTTAAATTCTTGAGAAATCTTGATTTTTTTCTATGCTATACAATATATATATATATATATAAATCGTATTATATGCATATTTTCTCATATTCATGGTGAAACATCTTGGTTTTACAATATTGTTAAAGAGCATGCCCTTTGAGTATTTACGTTAAATTCCGTATATTTTACGTACACTTTAATGACACTTGAAGACACTAACATTAGAAGAAGGTGGCGTAAAATGGACACTCGAGATAGAAATTTTTTAATGATTCCATTGAAAAGCTGAGGAAATTTTAGGTGGAAAACATGGGTCAAAATTTTTTTCTTTTCAATTTTTGGAAAAATTTCCGTTTTTGGCCAAGTTTTGAAGGGGTTTTTCTTTTGAAAATTGAAAAAATTCAATTTTCCGGCGATATCTTCGGTTCTGTTGGTCGTAGCGACTTGGGATTGATCTTAAACGAAAGATGAGCCCATTTCTCATCGATTTATGTGGTTCAATTTATTTTTTAAATCAATTTATCAAATATTTATAAGCCATTTTCTGAAAATCAGTTTTTGCCCTATAAGTACTTGAAAAAATTGATATTTTTCTTTCCAAACCCCATAAATCGATGGGAAATGAACTCACCTTTTATTTAAGATCAACCCCAGGTCGCTACGATCAATAGAACCAGAGATATTCCCAAAAACCTGAAATTTTCCAAAAACAGAAAAGTTTCACCCTTCAAATTTGGCGCAAAAAATGAGATTTTTGAAGAATTTAAAAAAATAACTTTTGACATATGATTTTCATGGGAAATTTCCTCATTTTTCCAATGGAATCATCAGAAAAAATCAATCTCCAATATTCTCATTCAGTTCGAGTAATTTTCATAGTATAAAATACAAAAATCAACCGGTGTCCGTTTTACTCCTTGTGTCCATTTTACCCCATCTTCACCCTACATACAGAATCCAATAAATTTATTGAAGACACCTTCTGTACCTCTAGCTGGGTCGTTTTTTGAATGAATTGAAAAGGTTATGTAATAGCAAATAAATCACCTGGAGCCCAGAATTCCTTTGAATTGTCCAATTTTTAAGCCTTTTTGGCAAAACAGTCTGAAAAACAAAAATTAAATTAAAAAAAAAATTTTATTTCATTATTTCGTGGAAATAAATGGATGTCCAATGAAAAAAGAAATTTGGCTCTTACCTTGTATAACTCAGTGCCATTTTTTCCCTGAAAATAAACAGTAAAAAAAATTAATGATTAATTATTTAGAGAAATAAAATTGATAATATTAATTACGTCTACTGCAGTTTTTCAATTATTTTCCTTACGTCACAGCCAGAATATTGAAAAGATAAATATTAGGAATTGAATGGCCTTTAAATTCTAGCCTCACCTCCGAAACACAATGAGATAATTCAAAATAATGATCATGTGTCGATAAAACAGAGATTTCTTGAATTTTCTTAAACTGGAAATTCTTCGGCGAGTATTCAAAATTTTTCGAACGTTAGATCTCAACGGAAATAGCTGAATGGCGAAGAAATGTCTCTGAAAATAAGCAAAATAGCGAAATTGTAAAATGATCTAAATAGAGAGAAAATGATATTTTTTGCGCATGTCAATGTGTGTGTGTATGTCTGTGTGTGCATAAAAGTCTCAATTACAGCAAAACGGTTTTATAGAAAAATTTCATATTTTGTGGAAGACTCCCTCTCGACAAACTCTATTTTTTAAGCTTTATTTCAAGAGAATTCAATCGATACTTTTTGAAATATGTCCATTTTTCGAAAACCAGTTGTTAATAGAATTTCTGGAAACTATTGAACTGATGTTATTTATTCCATATATTCTCTCGAGAGTTTCATCAGTTACCCTGGCGTATCACTCGATTTGGGGGGGGGGGGGGGGTCGATTTGTGCGCTCACCTGATCACTACTCGATAGTAATATGAATAACGAGATGACCAGCGATCAGCTGAACTTCGGGTCGACGTCCGGTCGATCCCAAGTGGAAACATCTGCTCGACTAACGATCGACCATGAAAATTTTTGGAGCACTTTTCGATCATGGATGATAAATGGCTCCATCGGTCTGCACTTAAGAAATTTCAGTGGTTAGTCAACAGTCGATTCGATGCTTTCATCGATATCATCACCCAGCGATCGACTTGACACATAGTCGATTGCCTGTCGATAGGCCACTTCATCACCTACAATCGACACGCACTACAGAAACTTTATTATTTGATCAGTCGTCGATTGAAGGCTCTTGGTTATATGGATCGACTAAAAATCGACTCTATACATAGTCAGACGTGGATCGATGAAGCCATTTATCATCTATGATTGAAAAGTGCCCAAAAAATGTTCATGGTCGATCGTTAGTCGAGTCAAAGTTTCCACTTGGGATCGACCGACAGTCGACCCATTGTTCAGTTGATCGCTGGTCATCTGCTTATTCATATGACCATCGACTAATGCTCGACTAGTAATCAGGTGAGCGCACAAGTCGATTCCCCCAATCGAATGGTGATCAAATAGTAATCGATGGATCCATCAGGGTAAATGCCTGTGAATTTTGAGCTTATTTGCATGATTATTTCTCGAGTTATTGGCGTTTTAATGAATTTCCTCAAAATTTGATATTTTGATGATGGTTTGAAAAAAGTTGTATAACTTCTATTCGAAAGCATATTGCCAAAGTATCAGCAGAAAAAAGCTATATCAGTTGGAAAGCAATACTATTATCCACTTGTTTCAAATCAAAATCATTCGAATTTTCATTTATTATTTCTATAAGTAACTTTGGCTATCATCGGTCTATGCAATCAATAGGTCAATTTAGAGAAAAAGCATTTGTCCTAACGTTCCGACTCCTTTCTGGAGTCCTCATCAGCGGATCTTTATTAATGAATCCAAAAAATTAACGTATAAAAATTAATTACAAGTCTAGATTATTGCTGTGGATATTTTTACAAAGTTTAAACTATCGAACTACACTTATTATTTCCTACACTATTATTCGCTATCCAAGATTACTGATATTGTCACGAAAATTCGTGAAACACGTGGAAGTCTTTAAAACGTGTCAGCTATTGCTCAGTACAATAAAAATTATATTATTGTTCTCTTTTGTTTAAATACTTGTGCAACTCGGCGTTTTGTGTTTCAAATAATTTAAATAAAGTGCGAAAATGAGTGGAAGCTTGTTGAAGAACTTTTTTTTGAGATCTTTAGTGCTGGCTCTTTTTTTTGAACATACACGCAGTGCGATTGTATCATTGACAGTTGCTACAGTAATAGCTGCTTATGAAATTGTCATATGGGCAAAAGAGCTGTGGCACTGGCTGCAGAATGCCTGGTCCTGGGCAAAAGGGCTTCTCGGCTGGAGCAATAGTGATAATCAGATAACCGATTACAATACCCAACTCTATCGTCATATATCCAGTGATTTACGGGATTTATCAAATAAAATTGACAATCTAATGCGCCATCAGCAGGAAAAGGTTCAGGAATTGGCTAAATTGATGGTCGAAACGAGTGTAAGCCAGAGAATTACCCAAGGCTTGAATGATCTTTTTATCATACTTGGAGATGTCAAAAGGGATTATGAGTTGCTAGTCATGAAATTACCAGGACCATCTGAAAAATTGGCAGCAAAAGATTTGTGTTATTTTGGAAATTATCTGTTGAATGGAGATTACTTGCTGAGAAAAATTCTCGGTATAAAGGATGAATTATTGAGGTATAATCTGTTTGATGCTGATTACTGGGGATTATTGAAGAGGAAGCTAATGGTATGAATTTTTTTCTTCATTTTTCGTTAAATTTTACGAATATGAAGTTTTCAAATTTCAGTTTTTTCATCAGGTTTTCTTTCAATATCTGGGAAACTAAACGAGATAGAGCAATTTTGCGGGAATTCTGTTCTGTAGAAAATTTCAAGAGCTACAAGAAGACCATTATAGAAATTGTTCTATCTCGCTTAATTTCTGAGATATTCGAGAAAAACTGATGGGATAAAATTGACGTATTTGAACATTTTTGAAAACAGTAGATTTTTGGAAAAAAAATCGATTTTTTGAGAAAATCAAATAGCCTTCCCACGACATGTAAGGTAATATGCTCCTTAGCAGTTTTATGGTCACGGTAAAAAATGCAGTGAAAAAGTCGGGAATTGACGGTGAATTGATTTTACCGATATATCACCGTACATTCACCGTCGAAGTACAGTAGTTTTGCAGTGCATAAGTAGTGTGTTTGTGCAAATTCGGCACGATACAATGACGGTCAATATAGGCGTAACTTGATGGTTCTTTCCTCGTATATATATCGTCGCCTTAGAGTAAAAGGGGCTTAAGTGCCAAAAATCCGAAATTCTGATGTCAAAAGGGCGTATGTCCATTTATCACTCCAAAATGTTTTTTATGGTCTCTGGAACATTATTCGGGTAATTGAAAATTTAAATAACAAAGTGGCGTAACTACCAATTTTAAAATGAAAGGGACGTATCTCCACACTTACGCCCATTTGTTATTTTCTTTTTGAACGCTACATAATTGTTAATGTTAAGGTGAAAAGGACGTATCTTCGCACTTACGCCGCTTTATTTTTCTATTTTTTTCATTGAATTATTACACCTCTTTGTTATTAGTATTTTTCCAATGATTAGGGAAAATTCAATAAAAAAAATAAAAATAAAAAGGCGTATCTTCGGTAAATACGCCCGTTTGTTATTAGTGGATGGTACTTACGCCTATATGTTATTATTTTTTATTTTTTTACTAATATTGCGTAAAAGGCCTTGGGACACCTATTGAAGCAATTATGGTGGAGATACGCCTCTATACTATTTTGAAGAAAAAAAATCGGAAAAAATGGCACTTAAGCCCCTTTCACTCTAGGGCGACGATATAATATCTTGTTCGTGAAAATATCATCTTCTCACAAAGAGTTGATCATTTTTCTTCGTTGTTTGACCGTGATTTTTATGGCGATTGATAGGCTTCTGATAGTGACTTCATAGCTATTTATATTAATTCTTACAGGATGATGGATCCACAGCGTGTGGTAAAGGGCACTCAGGATACGAATTCATACACTCCATTTACAATCACATTATGCTAACGGAGATGCAGGGATACTATACCCTTGTATTTTCTCATTATTTTGTCTTCGACAATCAAGGAAAAGAGGGATGTAAGTTACTCACATGTGACTACCCATTTTTCCGCACGCCGTGCGCAAAGTAGCCACTTTCCGCACGCTACACGGGCGGTCAGTGGCACTTTCCGCACGTTGTGTATAAAAAAACAATACCTTGCACGTGCGGTAAAGATTTTCAGACTCGTGTGATTACAAAACTTGCATTTGGCTCGTTTTGCAACGTCACACTTGTCACAAAACGTTAAAAAGGCGGCACCGCGCTCATTACGCGAGCAGCGGAGAGTTAAATTGAGGGAAAAACATTATTTTCAATTGATAAATTGGTCATTTTCAGGTACTTATTATTCTAATAGTGCAGAAGACAATGTCGCCGCTATATTCGAAGATTTTCAGGAGAGAATTCGATTTTATGCGGAATTTTTTTTGCCTCAACTGAAAGGTCTGAGAAAAGATTTCCGGAACTGCAGTGCATCTTTGCAGCGTGGTATTACTATCAATTATTCATTGAGTTACTGAAAGCAATTTAGTAGTGAAGAGATAAAATAGGATAAGTCGATTTTTTTCGCCGCTTTTTTTTTTGGAGAATATCTTTGATGAATCAACAAATAAAAAATGAAAATAAAATTCTTCATAATCACAATATCTCGGAAAATAATGGAGATACGGCCAAATTTTGTAGAATCGCAAGAGCTGCAATAAAGGATTGCGTCAAAAAAGTCATATCTCCATTATTTTCCGAGATATTTGAGAAAAATTGTCAAAAGAAACGACTTATCCCGTTTTACCACTTCGCTGCTGAATTTGATTCTTTAATTTCTCATGATTTTCCAGAGGAAACTTTCATTGAACTCGAGGGAGCCATTCAAGTCACAGGCATAACTTCTCCATGTAAAAAATATTTATTCAATTATTTTCACAAAATTTATTCATAATTTTTCAATGATACATTATTTTTTTTTATATTAAAGGGACACAATGTTGGAGTTTACCTTATAATTATGAGCGAAGTCATTTTTGTAGTGACAATTATTGTTATCAGCTTCCACGCACATGTCATGGGTTTTTGGCTGCCTGCCGACCGGACAATCTCTACGAGAATTATTGCATGGATGTAATTTTTTAATAATTTCATAATTTTTTGTTTCAATTTTTGGTTGATTTTTCGTTAAGAATATCTCGCAAACGAAGAGAGATAGGGCGACTCTGCCTCAATCCTTTTTTATAGCTCTTGAAATTTCCTATAAAAAAGCATTCATGCGAAATCGCTCTATCTCTCTTAGTTTCCGAAATATTGTTAAAAAAAGATTAATGGAGAAATGGCCTTATTCTAAAAAAATTATTGATAAAAATTATTTTCATTGTTTTCCTATATTATAGGATCCGTACAGTTCGAGGCGTTATAAATGGGTCAGGCCGAATTATTATTGGAATTACAAGCCAGAAATAAACGAATGTTCACTTTTTTTCCAAACGGAGTGAGTATCAAAGAATAATTCATCTTTGTGTTCATTTTCGATGGAATATCTCAGTAAATAATGGAGAGAAGACCTTTTTATCCTGATGCCTTTTTTTAAAAGTAGGTCTTACTCTGTCTTAAGAAAAAAGGTCTCCACAAAAATTACACTATCTCGCTTAGTTTCTGAGATATTCTTCGAGAATAAATAGGAAGAAATAGAATTATTCTGTTTTTCTTTCGAATTAAAGCTATGTAATCACAAGAATTTTCGATTGTAATTTTTTTAATGGAAGATACTTAAAATGATCTAAAAAGAGAGAAAGTGATATTTTTAGCGTATGTCTGTATGCGCATAAAAGTCTCAATTACAGCAAAACGGTTTTATAGAGACATTTCATATTTTGTGGAAAACTTCTTCTCGACAAAATCCATTTTTTAATATTTCCCGTTTACAATACACAATAATGGTATTATATTTTCATTTTATTTTCAAAGAATTCATTCTCTTCCATTCGCTAGATTTAAAAACGACATGGTTAATTTTTCAAGTTGATAATATATTTTTATTTGCTCGGAATCGAGAGAGTTGATGCTCAGTTATTTTCTATATTTCATATAATAGAATAACACATTTTTGTATTTGAAACGCCGTAGCGCGTACTACATAAAGAGCCATTCAGTCTGAGACTTCGGCTTTATTTGAAGAGAATCCGATCGATACTTTTTGAGATATGTCCATTTTTAGAAAATCAGTTTTTAATGGAATTTCTGGAAACTATTGAACTCATGTTATTTATACTCATATATTATCTCGAGAGTTGTATCAGTTAGATGCCTGTAAATTTAGAGCTTATTTGCATGATTAGTTCTCGAGTTATTGTCATTTTAATGAATTTCTTCGAAATTTGATATTTTGATGATGGTTTGAAAAAAGTTGTATCACTTCCATTCGGAAGCATATTGCTAAACTATCAGCAGAAAAAGTATCAGTTGGAAAGTAATACTACTATCCACTTGTTTTATCTGCACTATTGTTGAATTAATCTAAAAATCGTTATTTTCAGTACAAGAAAAGTTTATAACTGTCTCTGCCAGTGTTACGAGAATGATCCGAGCTCAAGGAGTACTCATCTTGTCAATCTACAAGCTGTTATGGCCGATTATCACAATAATATGTAATTAAATGACCCTTTAGCAGTTTCGATTGATTTTTATAATTAATTATCGATTTTTCGTTAATTAAAGGGTCGTCACTGGTTTGAGATTTGTCGTAAAACATCGGATTTTGCATCTTCAAATACAACAAGGAAAATTGGATAGGTTCTTTCAGGTACACGATGTCAATTGGAAACCAGTCAATGATATTGCTCAGGAGATATATGCAGCACGTACTAAAAAGAAATTTAGAGGTTCATTTACAAATGTCAGTGAATATAATGATTATTACGTTATTGCTTATCCATTTAATTTGAGATTGAATGATATTCAAATACCGGACTGGCAGGTTGTCACTGGTAAGGCGAATTATTTATGATTTTTGGGGGTAAAACTGGATATTTTGGAAAAAAAATTGGAGATAGAATTCTGTTGATGATTTCATTGAAAAGCAGAGGAAATTTGAGGTGGAAATCATATGTCAAAAGTCATTTTAGCGATTTCTTTTTTCTCAAAGTTTTACCTTTTTGGAGTCTAATTTGAGCCTTAACTTTTCCGTTTTCTTTAAATTTCTGTTATTGGAGGATATCATCGATTCCAATGATCGTAACAAAAAAAATTCAAATTGGAGGTGAAAGATGCGATCATTTTCCATCGATTTATGTGTTTGAAAACTCAGGAAACTCAGATAATTGTAGTTGACGAAATGTGGATGGTGAAAAGGCGAAGGGAAATGACTTTTTGAGACATCAGTAATTAAACACGTGGAAAACCCATTCATTTCGAGGGAAAAACTTTATCATTCATGATCGAAAAGTGCTCAAAAAATGTTCATGGTCAATCTTTAGTCGAGTTGAGGTTTTCCACTTGGGATCGAACGACAGTCGATCCAAGGTTCAGCTAATCACTGGTCATCTCGTTATTCATATTACCATCGACTAATGCTCGACTGACTAGTTTTTTTGAAAAAAAAAAAAAAAAAAAAAAATAACATTTATTTCATTATCCCCAAGTACTCCCCAAGTGCCAGACTAATGATTATTAGGTGAGCGCACAAGTCGACCCCCCCCCCCCCCCCCCCCCATTTGAGTGATCCGCCAGGGTAATTGTAGCAATCCATAGTGGATTGACCATTGGTATCCCGTTTTATCATCAACACCGTTGAGTATTAAAAATGAGTAGTATCTAGTTGAAGGTCCGTGGGCTACTAACTCTTAGATCCAAGGCAGTTCAAGTGCAGGAGGTGAGGGGGGGGGGGGGGTAATTAGTTGCCATCGCCTTGACGGTGTCAACACATCAACCCACCGATGATTGACGATTTCCCTCGACATTGCCCCACTCAATTTCGACCATCATGTGATTTAAAATCAATTTCCATCAATTTTTGATATCTTTATACGTTTTTTCTTGTAGAAATCATTTTTTCCCCTTAATCCATGGAATAATGATCAAAATTAATGTGGAAAATTTATGAATTGATGGCAAACAATCTCACCTTCTACCTCTACTACGAATTATTGCGCTACGAGCAATAAAACCGCAGATATCCTCGAATAACCGGAAAAAAAACGAACGGGCTGACCCTCAAATTTAATCCCAAAAAGATAAAATTCTAAAAAATGGCAAAATAAGACTTTTAAGGGTCGGATGTAAAATAGAGTGATTTTTTTTTGATTGTTCGGTCGGGAAGCTGACCGCTTCACCAAAAGCTCTACTAATTACGGGCGTAATTCAGTAGTAATTGTGCTGAAAATAATTTTAATAGATAGTAAAAAATAGTGCAAACGGCGGAAATTCGGTCTCCAAGTGATGTGATACCTGTAGAAATAATTATTAGTGGTTTTGTGTTAGCATCGGCTAGACGCCATGTTGTGTGTATTCAAATCATCTATATAGGGATAATGGAGGTATCATTTTCTTTTGATAATTATAATTTCAAAAAATAATTGTCAATCTCTAGACCTAATTTCCGCCGTGCAGCTGAAAATAAGCTTTCATTCGATCATTGGATCGTAATGATTGCTGCATTTTTCCGGCCAGCATTAGTAGAGCTTTGAAAACTCTCTGGTATAGGGGAAAAAAAATTTTTGTCTAGGGAGAATTTTCTTACATCCGACCCTTAACATATGATGATTTCCATCTGAAATATCCTCAGCTTTGAAATGAAATCATTGAAAGCAATGAAATCATCGAAAAACTTTTATTTCAAGCCCTTCCCTCACGAAATTCAAGGTAATTAAAAAAAAAAAACAATTAGGTGTGAAATTTCAATGGGTACCCCGGCAAGAAATGAGAACGTCAATGCTAGAATTAGTAATATTGTCAAGTCCATTCAATCACACGACTGGAGCCATAGAAGTCAATTTCAAACCCCAAATAAATTTCGGTGGCTCATCTGCGTAAGTAAAAATTATAGATTATTTTGTAAACCCTGACCACTCGATATTATCACGAATATTTCGGAAACTAAGCGAGATAGCATAATTTCCCTAATGATCTTCTTTTTTGTAGCTCTCATTCTCCTCTACAAAAAAAAAAGTATCGACAAAAATCGCATTATCTCGCTTAATTTCCGAGATATCTTCTTGACGATAATTGAAAACGCTTAGTGGTCTGTTTTTTGTTTCCGAATGGAAGCGATGTAATCATCAGAATTGTCGAATGTAATTTTTTTAATAGAAGATACTTAAAATGCTCTGAATAGAGAGAAGATGATATTTTCAGCGCATGTCTGTGTGTGCATTAAAGTCTCAATTAGGGGCCGTCCATAAATTACGTCACACGTTGAGGGGGAGTGGGGGGGGGGGGGGGGGTCTGAAATTTGTGACAAAATGTGACAGGGGGGTCTTGAAGATTGTAATGTCACAGAAGTCAAAAGTAAAAAATTAGGAAATTTTTAAATAAATTTTTCTAAATTCCAGGTTTTTTAAAATTAACAATGTATTGTTAGTTTACTACCATAATATTATTAAATGATATTGAATAAAGTCTTAAAGATGTTACTAAAAATAAAGTGAAACTTGAAGCCTATCAAATTGCTCTAACTAAGATTAATTTATCCAAAAAAATCCTACAATGATTGAATTTGGGGTATAAAAGGGATTTTGTGACGTCACAATGCAGATGGGGGGAGGGGGGGGTCAATGAAAATGTGACAGGATGTGACACGGGGGAAGGGGGGGGGGGGAGGGGTCTAAAAATCTTGAAATTCGTGTGACGTACTTTATGGATGGCCCCTTGCAGCAAAACGGTTTTATAGAAAAATTTCATATTTTGTGGGAAATTTCCTCTCGATAAACTCTATTTTTCAAGCTTTATTTGAAGAGAATTCGATCGATACTTTTTGAAATATGTCCATTTTTCGAAAATCAGTTTTTAATGGAATTTCTGGAAACTATTGAACTGATGTTATTTATACTCATATATTATCTTGAGAATTGTATCAGTTAGATGCCTGTGAATTTTGAGCTTATTTGCATGATTAGTTCTCGAGTTATTGGCGTTTTAGTGAATTTCTTCAAAATTTGATATTTTGATGATGGTTTGAAAAAAGTTGTATGACTTCCATTCGGAAAGCATATTGTTAAAGTATTAGCAGAAAAAGCTATATCAGTTGGAAAGCAATACTATTATCCACTTGTTTTTTTATCTTTTCTTATAGTTATCTCGGAAACTAAGCGAGATAGCGCAATTTTTTGAGACTTTTTTTTTATGAAGAATTGAATTTGCTACAAAAAAGGTTTCTTCATGAATTTTCCCAAATTTAATGGTTTTCGAGACGCTCATTGAATTGTGGAAATCATGGAATAATCGAAAACTCAAGGAATTCAAATTTTTAGTCAACTTATTTAAAGAGTATCTTGGAAACTGTTGAGTTTAGGAGGAAATGTCAAGAAACCTTTTTTGTAGCTCTTGAAATTCTCTACAAAAAAGATCTCCTGATATTTTTCTCTCAACTCATTATTTTTCGAGATCCTCTTAATTTAATCTCAAAAATCTGGAATAAGATGATATTTTGATGATGGTTTGAAAAAAGTTGTATGACTTCCATTCGGAAAGCATATTGTTAAAGTATTAGCAGAAAAAGCTATATCAGTTGGAAATCAATACTATTATCCACTTGTTTCAGGAAAAAACTGGAATTCGATAGAAGATATCCACTGGCTTATGATCCCTATAATCCACCGATTGAAGTACCAGCTGGAAATGGTTACGTAGAATTTCGAGAGTCTCATTGGGAAGAGGATTCAGGACAAACAACTGTTCCTCTATTTGATGCAACAGATCTCGTTTCAGTTCCAGCCAGTCCAATCGGTGGTGTTGGAATTTTTTTGAAACAAGCAGATAAATCAGCTGCTCTTATTTCACTGAAATTTTACTCTCTCAATTACGAGGTTTACATGAAGCAATCGTTGGATCATTTGGTTAAATCAATGAAGGAAAAAGAGTTAGATTCTAAATCCAAGCCAGTAAAAGAAATTGATTATGACTTTGATTTAATACACAATGAAGAGGGGCGAAAGAAGAGCCAAGGACTGGAGATCTATAATTATGATCGTTTTTATTAATAAAATATCCTCGAAAATAAGCGAGATAGCAACATTTTCGTAGTGACCTTTTTTTAATCAATTTGAGAAAATTCTGAAATTGTCGAAATATTTTTAAAAATTTCGAAAGTTTAAGAATTTGAAAAAATGATTTATTTTTTGAAATTCTTCACAAAAAAGATTTCTTTAAAAATTCTGCAATCTCCAACGATTTTGAAGATATTTTGACAGAAAGAATCGCTGAATAATTAATATAATATACTCTATTAAAAAAAAAAATTCATCACTTAACAATAATTGTATTAAAACCTGAAGAAATGGTTAATCAATAAATATTCTCTGTTTTAAACTCATTTTTTCTTTATATTGACAACTTCATTTTACATAACTTGAACACCACGAAAAAGAAAAAAAACACTTATCACGTGTAATTTTTCACAAATTTTAATTTTTAAATACTCGTGAAATTTCACGAAAATTCAATTTAAAAATCATAATTTCAAACATTATCTTTTTCCATTTTTTTTTTTCATACAATATTTCGTGATTTAACAATAAACTTTTAGCTACCATTTAATTTCATTTATTTCATCACTCATTACTAACAGATAATTACAATTTATTCGATAATTACTACTGACTAAATATTTTTTTCTTCTTTCCTTTTTTTTTTTTATTTCTTTTAACTGAAATTGAGGCATTTCGCAGGTTTCCTTTGATTCTAATGAAGCCTCATGAGAATTATCTACGTAATTTAATTATTTTCACTTTTTTTCATTGTTTTTCTTTTTTTTTTTATTTGTTCGGTGGGTGAAGATGAAAAAAAAAAAGTACAAATTGCCCGTTACAATTGATGAAAAATGAAATTTCGATATATTCCTTTTAATTTTCAACTCCATCGACGAAAAATACATTAATTTTTTTTTTAATTTCTCAATTTTTTTTATTTTTTTTTTCGTTATGAAATTATTATTTGGATTAAATTTACAATTTTTTATTGAGAATTTTGATGCAATTATTTTACGTCATTAATTAATAATTATCGTGTAATTGATGGAGATAAAAGAAATTTTCGTGTAATTTTGGTTCTTCTCATTTTTTCTTCAGTAAAAAAACAAATTAATAAACACAATTCAATTAATTAATTCTCTCATTTTTCTCAAATTCGATATGTCTGGAAATTTACAGAAAATAATAATGAGCAAATGGGCAATTAATTAAATAGTGAATTTAAAAAAAAAACATAATAAATCTTAATGATTCTCAGTTATTTGAAAAAAAAAAGAAAATTCATAAAAAGATATGTATAATTATTACGAAAAGCAAAAAATTCATTTAAATTGGATAGACTCGATGGAATTTTATATTTTCAAGTCTTTTAACTCTTAAATAAATAAAACTTAACTATAATTTCAAGGATATCTTCTTAATTTTTTTCAAAAGAAAAATTAGAATAAAATTCAAGTGTATTCTATCTCTTTA
The DNA here is from genome assembly GCA_963942555.1 of Aleiodes leptofemur. NCBI lineage: Eukaryota > Metazoa > Arthropoda > Insecta > Hymenoptera > Braconidae > Aleiodes > Aleiodes leptofemur. Next base: position 13,083,411 of record OZ012619.1, read on the forward strand.
ATCAGTTTTTTTGAATTATCTCGAAAACTAAGAGAGATAGGAAAATTTTCGATGATATCTTTTTTGTAGGAAATTGAATTCTCTAAAAAAAAGGTATCCCAATAAATTCTCCTAAACCCCATAGTTTCCAAGATATTCCAAAAATAAGTCACACACGATTTTTACATTCATAAATTTAATTGTCAATTGATTTTAAAAAAACATGGAGTTTAATTAATAATTTCAATTATTTGAATTTCAATCGAATATTTATTAATAGAAGATTTCCCTGAGGAATGCTTGGGAAGATGTGAATGTCTTTAACTCCAAAAAAAATAAAACTCGTAAGTTTTCCAAAAATTATTTTAAAAAAATCCTCGAATTCAATAAAAAATCGTCAATTTTTTTTTTCAAAAATTGAAAATTCAGGTCAAAAACACCACAATGAGACAAGAAAAAAATTACATTTATGAAAGGATGACTAGAGCACCCATTCTGCCACAAAAAAACATTCACTTATTCCATTCAACTAAAAAAAAAAAAACATTGCCAAATTAAAAGGTTTTTTTTTTCAATCTTTCACTCATTGTCCACCACATTCACGATTTTCAAACGAAAAAAAAGGCGAAAAATGGGATTTTTCCTTTTTTTTATCAACGATATTAAATATAAATCAAACATTACTATCTGGTTTACTCGTAAAATCCATTGGTTGTGCATTCTCAACGAGATTTGAACGCATATTTGATCCAGGAACTGGTGGATCCACTGCCGATGTTCTCATTTCGTCCAATGGTGCCCTGGGAACACAAAAAAAACTCAATTAAATTTCTCGATGGAGAGATAAATGATAGTTGCGAGCTCTTCTAGTTTCTACGGAGCTTTATTTTATGACGACATGCTAATTTAAGGTAGTATCTCAGTGATTTCGAGTACAGTTAATGCCTTATTTTTTTGATGGTTTATCAAAGATATTTTTTTACGTTTTTCTGAATTTTTTCATAATTTTTGACCGTGCATTTTATGAGATATGAATTATCAAAGTTACTGAAAATACCGGTGGTGGGGATGAAATGCCCTAAATCAGGCGGAAATAACGAAATTACTAAAGAACCACAGGATTGACCCATTATTTAAAAACAATTGGCGAAGAGAACAGCATTTGAACTAAATAATAGAAGAAAAAAATATTAGAGGTGTGCGAATAATTCGAATCCACGAATTATTCGTACCGAATCGAATATTAATATTCGATTCAAAATTTGAATCGACTAATTCGAATTTTCGAATTATTCGAATTTTTTTGAATAATTCGAATTTTCTTGAATAATTCGAATTTTCAAATTATTCGAATTTTTGAATAATTCAAATTTTCTTCAATAATTCGAATTTTTTTGAATAATTCAAATTTTTGAATAATTCGAATTTTGGAATAATTCGAATTTTGGAATAATTCGAATTTTCGAATAGTTCGAATTTTTTCGAATAATTCAAATTTTTGAATAATTCGAATTTTTGAATAATTCGAATTTTGGAATGATTCGAATTTTCGAACAATTCGAATTTTCGAATAATTCGAATTTTAGAATTTTCGAATAATTTGAATTTTAGAATTTTCGAATAATTCGAATAATTCGAATTTTTTTGAATAATTCAAATTTTTGAATAATTCGAATTTTCGAACGATTCAAATTTTCGAATAATTCGAATTTTCGAATTTTTTTGAATAATTCGAATTTTGGAATAATTCGAATTTTAGAATTTCCGAATAATTTGAATTTTAGAATTTTCGAATAATTCGAATTTTTTAATAATTCGAATTTTCTTGAATAATTTGAATTTTAGAATTTTCGAATAATTCGAATTTCCAAATAATTCGAATTTTCTTGAATAATTCGAATTTTCAAATTATTCGAATTCTCTGCAATAATTTGGATTTTCAAATTATTCGAATTTTCTTCAATAATTCGAATTTTCGAACAATTCGAATTCTCGAATAATTCCAAAAATTTCAAATAATTCTAATATTTTCGAATAATTCGAATAATTTCGAATAATTCGAACAATTTCGAATAATTCGAATTTTCGAATTATTCGATTCGAAATTCGAATCGAATAGTAATATTCGATTCGATTCGAACACTATTCGCACACCCCTAAAAAATATTCAATTCACCGTCTAGTTATTGAGAAATTTTAATCAGAAGGTAGTCGTAACTATTTGCCTCTCTCTCTGTCTCATGCATGTGATAGGAGATTAATGTAAAAAAAATTCGAGAAAAAAGAAAATTATATTCACAATCAGATAGAGCGGGAAATTCTACCCCTGAAAACCCTATAATCCAACCCATTTCGCCCCACTCTTCTAAAAATTCGAAAAATCTTTCAATCCCTGTAACTCTCGAACCACTGGGCCAAAAATCATTGCATTATATACATTTTCGGGGTAGAATTCTCCGCTCTTCCCACTGGAATCATCAAAACTCAAAAATTCTGAAAACAAAAAACAAATTATATTCACAAGCTCAAGATATGACTCTCGAATAATTCAATCACTTTTTCGGGTAAATCAATTCTCCCCGAATTATCAGCAATTAATTAGAAACTACCCTACATATCCTCATTTTCTAAATTTTTTATCAAACATAATCTGGGATACTACCTTAATAGAAACTTTAAAAAAGAAACAAAAAGTTTCTTCAGTCTACTAAAAAGTTCTCAGACAATTTCGCAAATATCTCAAGAGCCATCCAACTTTCGAAGAATTTACCAAGAGACCTTTTTTGTAGCTCATAAAATTCTCTCCAAAAAAGGCCTCTCGAAATTTTTCCCCAAAAAACCCTATGGTTCCCTACATATCCACAGAATAGACCAACAACGACTTTTGTCGCCAGAAAACGTTATTCTACATTCTTCAAAAAGAATCTCCAAAACCATTGAATTTATCGAAAAATCCCAAGAGGCCTTTTTTGTTTAGAATTAAATTCTCTACAAAAAAGGTATCTTGACATTTTCCCTTAACTCCAACGGTTCTCGAGAGCCCTTTTAAAATCTGATGAAAAGTCTAATTTCGAAGTTTTGATGAAGAAATTCCTGCAATTATCAGATGTAAAAATCAATAATTAAAATCAATTAATTAATAAGCAAGCAGCATGCAGATCAATACTTCAAGCACATAAAAACAGTTGAGTTAGGTTTTTTTTTTCATGCAAAATTGGATAATTGGATATCAGCGAATGTAGTTAGGATTATTGCCTTTATTAGCGAAGTGGTGGTATGAATGTTGTATTTTATTCAGCAATTTATGTTGGCCTCCAAACATCAGGATCCTCCATAAGTGTTGTATGATGATCAGTTGATGGTGCTGTACCTTGTGGTGATACAACACCAGATGGTGATGCCATACCAGCTGGATCTGGCCTTTGTCCTCTGTTTATTACATTATTTTTACACCAAATTCATGAATATTTACCCAATTTTCACAGATTTAGACGTTTCAATTGAATTATAATTAATGATTAATTGACCTATATAATTGATTAATTGACCATTGATTGACCCACACAAAAAAAAACAGGTGAGGACAACACAAAAAATTTCGTTTAAAATAATTGAGAAAAGCGAAACACATTTTTTTGAGTGATTTTTTTTTCTTATTTTTTTTTTTTTTTTGAAAAATTTTATTGCATTTTTTTTCTACTCACTTTTTTCCAAGGGACATGAGGCCATAGATTATGCCAGTGGTAAAAATCAAGCCACTGCCAAAGATACTGCTCAAGCCTGGACAAAGGAAGATTGCTGGAAGGGCGATTCTGAAAGATTAATGAATAATTGAATTTAATAAATTTTTTTTTTTATTGATAAGAGAAATTACTGAATTAATGAACTAGAAATCTGGAAATTTGTAGATTTTGAGATTTCATGGGATTTTTCAATATTTTTGATAAATTCAATATTTTTCCAAAATTTTCTCGAAATTTCTCTAAAATTGAACTCCATCGAACTTTTTTTGCCTCTTAAAACATCAAAAATCAATTTTATTACGAAGGATTAGAATGATATGTGATATCGCGAATTTAAGGATGATTGGGAGGTACATTTGGGAGAAAAAAGCTAAATTTCTATATGAAATCGTTAATAACAATTTATACAATATGAAATATTCAAATTTGATTCAGTGAATCTGTGAATAATGTCATAAAGAATAGGATGAGTCCTAGAAACAAGAAATTAATTGAAAATGGAAAAATTTTCATTATTTTTTACACTTTTTCAAATTTTTCATGATTTAAAAAAATGGAAAAAATAACGAAAATTTTTAAATTTTTAATTAATTTTTTGGTTTTAGAGCTCATTCTATTACTCATCAAATTCTCCGCAGATTCACTGAATCAGATTTGAGAATTTCATCTTGTATAAATTGTTATTAACGATTTTATACAAAAATTTAACTTTTTTTTCTGATTGTACCGCCCAATTATGTCTCAGAATCGATGTAAATATTGAAGATAGATTTTTTCTGATAATTCCATTGAAAAGCTGCGAAAATTTACCATGAAAATCATATGTCAAAATTACTTTTTCGAATTTTTTCACGAATTCCATTCTTTTCCTCAAGATTTGAAGATGAAATCCTTCTGTTTTCGAAAAATTTCAGTTTTTAGGGAATATCTCTGGTTCTATTGGTCGTACCGATCTGCGGTTTATCTCAAATGGAAGATGAGCTAATTTCCCATCGATTTACGTGGTTAAAAAAAAATTATCAATTTTTCAAGTACTTCCAGGGCAAAAACTGATTTTCATAAAATGGCCTATAAGTATATGAAAAATTGATTTAAAAAAAATTTAAACCACATAAATCGATGAGAAATGAGCTCACCTTTCATTTGAGATGAGCCCCAGATCGCTACGACCAACAGAACCAGAGATATCGCCGAAAAAGTGAATTTTTTCGATTTTCGAAAGGTTGATCCCTCCAAAATTTGACTGAAAACGTAAAATTTTCAAAAAATCGTGAAATAAATGATTTTAACACATGTTTTCCACTCTATGGCACGCCGTTTTGCTATTTAATATAGTCATAAAAATTGAACATCAGAAAAATTATCTTCATGAAAATACATTTCCATTATCTCTAGAGATAATTGTAATTCATTGAATTATCATGAAGCTGGAACATAAGTGACAAATCGAATTTAAATTATCTCTAGACATAAAATAAATTCTCCATTCAATTTATCTTATGACATAATTTTAATTCCCGAATTCGAATTATCTACATAATTTTTATTTTGAATTCGCATTATCTCCATAATTTTAATTCCTGAATTCGAATTATCTACATAATTTTTATTGCCAAATTAATATTATCTACATAACTTCAATTCCCGAATTAAAATTATCTACATAATTCCAATTATTGAATTCGAATTATGTAGATAATTTTAATTCGAGAATTTCAATTGTGTACATAAATTTTGATTCAGGAATTTGAATTATGTACATAATTTTAATTCTTGAATTCGAATTATGTACATAATTTTAATTCTTGAATTCGGATTATGTACATAATTTTAATTCGGGAATTAAAATTATGTACATAATTTTAATTCAGGAATTGAAATTATGTACATAATTTTAATTCGGGAATTCGAATTATGTACATAATTTTAATTCTCCATCCTTTTTTAGTGTTTAGGCTTTCAATATATGCTCGTCTAGGGATTATAGGCGAGAGATTAGTGTTATGGTGGTAGCCCTGTCAGAATTTGCAAATAACTTTGTTGTGCGTAATACGTGCTGCATCCTTAGGGCGAGTTTTTCATTTGAGAGTTAGGCTCAGTTTTTCATTTGAGAGTTAGGCTGAGTTTTTCATTCGTGTGCTAGCTAATCTGGAGATTAGCTAACACTGTGTTAGCGCCATTTGGGAATCTTGGGATGTATGCGCCATCTTCGCAGGTAAAGCTTCAATGAGACGTAGACATCATAATCCTCACTTAGCCTCCTTCTTGAGATATTTCTTTCAGTGATTTGTATTGTCGCCTCTGACCGTCAGACGGCGCATAGATCCAAATTCTCCAATATGGCGCTAACACAGTGTTAGCTAATCTCCAGATTAGCTAGCACACGAATGAAAAACTCAGCCTCAGGCTCAGCTTTTCATTCGTGTGTTAGCTAACACGGTGTTAGCTAGCCTTGTGTTAGCGCCATTCTGGAGACTTCGGATGTATGCACTATCTTCGCGGGTAAAGTTCCAATCTCACACAGGAAAGTAGAAGCAGGCTGAATATGAGGATTATGCTGCCTACATGAGATTGAAACTTTATCTGCGAAGATGGCGCATACATCCGAAGTCTCCAAAATGGCACTAACACAGGGCTAGCTAACACCGTGTTAGCTAACACACGAATGAAAAACTCAACCTTAAGGTACGGCCTCATGCAGTCGCTTGTCGCTCGTTTTCTGCGATAAATTGGGTCACGTGATATGTAGCGACAAAGCTCAACAATTTGAGCTTTATCGCTGAGGAAGGAGCGCGATGAAATAATGGTCTCTGGAAGTAAATCTGAGTTAATAAATGTCGGCATTAGATAGATAATATATGATTCCCCAATATTTGGGGCAACTGAAACATCACATATGCGGGAGGCCTTTTAATTCATGCAATAAATCAGTGCAAAGAGCCATGTTTGTCGCCGCGACTTGTCGCTAAATTTTTTTTAAATGGCGGGAAACGTAAAAATGTGTCACGTGACCCAATTTATCGCGGAAAACGAGCGACAAGCGACTGCATGAGGCCGTACCTTTATGTTTATTTCTCATAAATGGCTCTAGTTGTTAAGTTAACCTGCTGGTTAACGCAGCCTGCAGATGAGCTTAACCGTCAAATGAAAAACTCGCCCTTAGGCTGAGTTTTCCATTCTCGGGTTAGCGTAATCCGAAAGTTGAGTTGACTCTCAGATTAATTTAGCCCTGGGACTTATCAGTGTGCGCTACCTAGTGGTCAAGGGAGAATATTGTAATGTCGCTCGCGCAGCCATTTTTTTCTCTGCAAGTGTACGTTTGTACAAGCGATATTCCAGTGTCTCCCTTGACCACTAGGCAACGCGCGCTGATAAATCCCAAGGTTAAATTAATCCGAGAGTTAACTGACCTCTCGAATTACGTTAACCCGAGAATGAAAAACCCAGCCTAAGAGGTTGTGTGAACAGGCGGCAAAAATGACAAGTACAGTTATTTATCTCATCCTATTCCTATCATTCGTCATTTATTGCATTATAATTTTTTTTTCCTGTATAAAAAGGAACAAGAAAATAATCGACTCGAACAATCCGTGTATTAAAAGTTGTCACGTTAATCTGGGGAGCTATTCTCGCGTCTTAATATATTTATGATTTTGCTCCCGTTAGAGGGCGATGTGAGTAAGACTCAATCATTTTTCTTGATTTTCATAACATTTGCCAATCTCTCCACTACATGAGTATAGAATATTGATAGCGGGAAAAATGATCTACACTTGAAATTATCATTTTAATTCGATTTATTGATAATAAAACGATTCTTTTATTTCAGAGCAATACTAAGAATCGTATCTCAACCATCTTGATTGTTTAGTGAAACACATAGCGTTCGTAAGTTTCATCAGTCCGGTTTAAATCCAGCCAAGATGCCCTCTGACGGGAGCGAAATCGTAAATATATTAAGACACGAGAATAGCTCCCCTGTTGCATTCATTCTTCTCGTTGCTATTGGCTTGAAATGTTTTTCAAAATACGCGCGCTCTGGCAAGCGATCGTTCGCGTATTTCTCTTCCTATCTCCTATCTCCTGCTACATTAAAGACATGGCATGTAATCTTAAATTAGACATCGCCATCTTGAAAAATCGAACGCACATCAACAATCGAGATTATAACATGCCATCTTGAAAAGTTGAAATTTGATATTGTGAATAAGAGATCATGTAGAAAAATTCTGATGGCGGCCGCCATGGCCCGTGGTCATGGCACCGGCCATGGTGGCCACCATGGCCACCACCATGGCGGCCGCCATCACAAATTTGCCGCTTTCCATGGCGATTTTTCATGACGATTCTATCCATGGCAATTTGTTGCATGATGATTCTTTTCATGACTTTTCCATAAATTTTTCATGCCTTTGATGAATTTATGGCTATGGCAAATTTCTCCATAGCAAATTTTGCATTGACGAATTCTGCCATGGAGAAAATGCAATGGAGAGAAACGCCATGGGATGGAACGCCATGGAAAGGATCACTATGGAAAAAGTCACTATGGAAAACAAACGTCATAGAAAAAAAGCCTATGGAAAAGAAAGCTATGAAGAAAAAGCCGCGGGAAAAAATGAAAAGAATCATCATGGGAAGAAATGCCGTGCAAAAATATGCCTTGGATAGAATCGCCATGGAAAAATTGCCATGGGAATGAACTTCATAGAAAGCGGCAAATTTGTGATGGCGGCCGCCATGGCAGCGGCCATGGCGACTGCCATGGCCAGCGCCATGACCACCACCATGGCGGCCGCCATCAGAATTTTTCTACGTGATGAACGCCATCCCTTGACGTTTTCATGAACACAATGACAAAGAACGAATAACAAACGAGAGGGGACTGATGACGTCCCGGGAGGTAGACTGAAGTCACTTTACTCTCAGTTCTATTGACTGTTTCCATTAGCCACACAGCCAATAGAAATCGTCGCAATCATTGAAAACTCACTTGAAGACGACTGAAATCTTTTTCGAAACACGCACGCTCTGGGGTGCTATTCTCGAAGCAATTTAAGAAAGTTAAAATTTTGCTCCCGCTAGGTGACAGCAGTGAGTTTCCGGAAAAAAGTTGAGCTGGTTTGAGAACGCATCACTCCTGCTTCTGAATGACAAAGGTTATCAATCATCAATCGGCTGTATAGACTGATGGATGAAGGCCAGCTTCTTTTTCCTTCATCGTGTTGTGGTTTTTGTACAGCTGGCCTCCAGCCATCAGTCTATCCAGCCGATTGATGATTGATAATCTCTGTCATTCAGAGGCAAAAGTGATGCGTTCTCAAACCAGCTCAATTTTTTTCGGAAACTCACTGCTGTCACCTAGCGGGAGCAAAATTTTAACTTTCTTAAGCTGAGTTTTTCATTCGTATGTTAGCTAACATGGCGATGAGCTAACACTGTGTTAGCGCCATTTTGGAGACTTCGGATGTATGCGCCATCTTCGCAGGTAAAGCGTCAATGAGATGTAGGCAGCATAATCCTCACTTAGCCTCGTTCTTGAGATATTTCTTTCAGTGATTTGTATCGTTGCCTCTGACCGTCAGACAGCGCATACGTCCGAATTCTCCCATATGGCGCTAACACAGTGTTAGCTAATCTCCAGATTAGCTAGCACACGAATGAAAAACTCAGCCTTAAACTGCTTCGGGAATCGCACCCCTGAAGTCACTTTACTCTCATTTCTATTGACTGTTTCCGTTAGCCACATAGCCAATAGAAATCGTCGCAATCATTGAAAACTCACTTGAAGACGACTGAAATCTTTTTGAAATTACGCGCGCTCTGGTTCGCATTCGTTCTCGTAACCAATGAGGAAAAGCCTTGAGAAAAACGTAATCCTCGTTAGATCACCCCCATGATTTTTATCGCGCGTCTCAGATCCCCAGATCAGTATCCTACTACATAAAAGACATGGTGAATGGAACAGCATCATCTTGAGAAATCGAACTCACATCTACAATCGAGATTAGAACATCGCCATCTTAAAAAGTCGAATTTGACTACGCTGAACATAGCCAATGAAGAAACACTGGCGCCATCACGGCCACAAGCGGCTGTGTCGTTGATGTTCCTTCAGTTGCTATGTTCAGCATAGTCAAATTCGACTTTTCAAGATGGCGATGTTCTAATCTCGATCGTTGATGCGAGTTTGATTCTTCAAGATGGTGCTGTTCAATCCACCATGTCTTTTCATAGTAGGAAAGAGGAGGATAAGAGATGAAGGAAGAAAGAAAGAATGAGTGTCAACGACGAAACGGGATGAAGAATTGAAGTTATGCACATAATTCGAATTCGGGAATTAGAATTATGTACATAATCCGAATTCGGAATTACAATTATGTACATAATGTGAATTCGGAATTACAATTATGTACATAATGTGAATTCAGGAATTAAAATTATGTACATAATGCTAATTCGGAATTAAAATTATCTACATAATTCGAATTCGGAATTACAATTGTGTACATAATGTGAATTCGGGAATTAAAATTATGTACATAATTCCAATTCGGAATTCAAATTATCTACATAATTCGAATTTGGAATTACAATTATGTACATAATGTGAATTCAGGAATTAAAATTATGTAGATAATTTTAATTCCTGAATTAAAATTATGTAGATAATTTTAATTCCTGAATTAAAATTATGTACAGAATTTCAATTCCTGATTTAAAATTATGTAGATAATTCGAATTCAGGAATCAAAATTATGTACATAATTTGAATTTAGGAATTGAAATTATCTACATAAATTTAATTTGGAATTGAAATTATCTCTGGACATAATTAAAATTCATCCCGTTTCAAAGTTAATAATTTGTCTGGAATTAATATGACTATAGTCTATTATGGAAATTCAGAATTTCCATTATGTCCAAGCATCATTTTAATTCAGAAAATTTAAATGATTCTTCACATAACTTTAATTCGTAAATTCATTTTATATAGTATGGTCATTTTAAATCGCGGAATTAATATGACGCTTGCTTCATTCTAATTCCTGCATTTATTTCGATTGTTAACCTTCAACGGAATCCATTAATTTTATCTTATAACTTAATAGAAATGAATTCAAATTATCTTATAACATAAAAATAATTCGACTTTTTTCGTACTTTTCTACATGTATTTTGAATTAAAATTATGTTATAAGATAATTTTAATACATTCTCATGAAGCATAGCATCAAATTAATTCTGTCGAAGAAATGCTAGCATCATTTTAAATCGACTAATTTAATATTTCTTGAAAGTAAAAACTGTTGCTATTAAATAGCAAAACGGCGTGCCATACCACTCAAAATTTTCTCAGCTTTCCAATGGAATCATCAGAAAATCTCTATCTTGAATAGTTTCCAGGGTGGCGACTGAAAACTAATTTCAAAATTCCCTGACTAAAAATAAAAATTCCAGGACGTACAAAAAACTATTATTTAAATATCGGGGAAGGTGGGGCAATACGGACATAAGGGGTAAAATGGACACATTTGAGTTTTTATGCATATATTATGAAAAAAAATCCTTAAATGAATGAAAATATTGGAGATGGATTTTTTTTTCATTAAAAAATTATTCCATCAGAAAGCTGAGAAAATTTGAGTCGAGAAACATGTGCCAGAATTGATTTTTTTGAATTTTTCGAGAATTCGATATTTTTTGTCATTTTTGAGGGGTAAAAAACCTTTCGATTTTTGAGCAAATTCAGTTTTTTGAGAATATCTCTGGTTCTATTGGTCGTAGCGACCTGGAACCGATTTCAAATGAAAGGTGAGATCATTTCCCATAGATTTATGGGGTTTTGAATTTGAAAACATCGATTTTTCTGATAGTTATGGGAACTTCCGTGAAAAATTATGATCATCGGTTTTTGTCCCATAATTATCTGCCAAATCGATATTTTCAAATTCAAACCCCCATAAATCGATGGGAAATGATCTCACCTTTCATTTAAAATCGGTTCCAGGTCGCTACGACCAATAGAACCAAAGATATTCGAGAAAAACTGAATTTACTCAAAAATCGAAAGGCTCTTACCCCTCAAGAATACCAGAAAATATCGAATTCTCAAAAAATTAGAAAAAAATTAATTCTGGCACATGTTTCTCGACTCAAATTTCCTCAGCTTCTCGATGAAATAATTTTAAAAAATCAATCTACAATATTTTTATTACAATATCCATTTTGACTCACGTTTCCCTAAGTTAAAATTCTTAGTTATTCGTGAAAACAATTTTATTTATTAAAATTTTTCAATAATCCCCGAAATTGCGTTAAATTTTCATAATTTTGATTTTTTGTGAACCTTTTTGCAGATTTCAAACTGATCGGAAAGTTCAATTTTTAGATTAAATATCTATCAATCTTAAAAATATAGAGATAATGAAAAATAAACTATGAATTTCCCTGACTTTTCCCTGATTATTCCAGAAATTTTAAATTCCCTGACTTTTCTAGGTTTTCCAGGTCGATCACCACCCTGGTTTCATTGAAATGCCTCCATTTTATCGCAACTTCCACCCATTGCAATAAATTACAATCACAATACTCACACACAGTAACCAGCAGCACGATTCCAGTAAGGTCTTCTTTCAACAGTATCACTCAAATTTTGTACAAAATCAAGAAACATACAGCAGCATGGTGCCTCAATAATAATAACAACAAAACCAGCAACCATTTGCCACATTCCACTTATTAAACAAGATACATCGCCCAATAAAATACCAACGCAGTTCCAAACTCCAAGAAATATTGCAACTGTAACAAAAAAAGAAAAGTGTTGAAAAAAAGGGCTTTAATTAAAATAATAGAGAAAAAAAAAGGTGGAGATAATGAAGAGTTGAATGAGATCAATAGTCTCGTGATAAATCCTCTTATCCTCTTAATAAAATAAAGAAACAAATAAAAAATAAAAATCATTTTATTTTAAACAAATAAGGATTTAATTAGAAATATGGAAATTTATAAATTTCGAGATTTCGTGGAATTTTTCGAGATTTCTAGTAAATTTAATATTTTTCAAAATTTCTCTTGAAATTTCTATAAAATTGAATTCCAGTAACATTCTTTTGCCTCTTGAAACATCAAAAAACAATTTTATTCTAAAAAATTAACGATTAAATTAAAAATCTGGAAATTTGTAGATTTCGAAATTTCGTGAAATTTTTCGAATTTTTTTGATAAAATCAATATTTTTCCAAATTTTTCTCGAAATTTCTCTAAAATTGAACTCCAACAACCTTTTTTTGCCTCTTGAGATATCAAAAATCAATTTAATTAGAAAAAATTAACGATTGAGCTAAAAATCTCAAAATTTGTAAATATCAAGATTTCATTAAATTTTTCAACATTTTTGATGAATTCAATATTTTTCCAAATTTTTCTCGAAATTTCGTAGGATTTTTCGAGATTTTGGATAAATTCGATATTTTATCCAAATTTTTGACGAAATTTCTCTGAAATTGAACTCCAACAACCTTTTTTGCCTCTCGAAACATTAAAAATCAGTTTTATTTCCAAAAATTAACAATTTATCCAGAAATCTGGAAATTTGTAGATTTCGAGATTTCATGAGTTTGTTCAAGATTCTTAGTAAATTCAATATTTTTCCAAATTTTTCTTGAAATATCTCTAAAATTGAACTCCAGTAACCTTCCTTTGTCACTTGAAACATTAAAAATCAATTTTATTTCAAAAAATTAACGATTTGACCAGAAATCTGTGAATTCGTAAATTTAGAAATTTCCTAGGATTTTTCAAGATTTTTGATAAATTCAATATTTTTCCAAATTTTTCACGAAATTTATTTGAAATTGAACTCCAGCAGCCTTCCTTTGCCTTATGAAACATTAAAAATCAATTTTATTTCAAAAAATTAACGATTTAATCAGAAATCTGTAAATTCGTAGATTTCGAAATTTTCTGTGATTTTTCGAGATTTTTGATATAATTCAATATTTTTCAAAATTATTCTCGAAACATCTCCTAATTCTGCGAATTAAGAAGAGATTAAAAGTCATTGGACTCACTGAAACTTCCAACAGTTCCTAGACCTCGACCAGCATATTTCATCCACCAGGGAACATCGTCCTTGTTAACTGGATCCTGTCCAGGTCGCTCCATTATGGAGGCTATTTTCTCGCCGAACGACTAAAAATTAATTTTTTTTTTTTTTAATTATTGTGACGATTTGCCTTTTTTTAAATTGAATTTTTTTGAGAGATAGAAAAAGAGATTAATTATTAAGATTTACCATTGTGACTTTTATTTGGAGCTTTGATGTCGATCGGCTATCGTTGTCGTCAGCTGACACCTCTGCTCTCTTCGTTTTTTTCCTTTTCTGCCAATTGCATCGAGCAATGGAGAACTGAGACTATAGACACTGAAGAGAGGGGCTGATACAAGGAGGAATGCAGCGATTGTGGCGCCATCTAGCGATGATTGTTAGGAACTAAAAGGCGCGGGAAATTTGAATGTTATAATTATGAAAATTGAGGATTTTCAGTGATTAATCATTTTTTAATGGATTCTCTAAGGTTTTTAATGACAATTTTCAAATCTTAAAGGTACGGCCTCATGCAGGCGTTTTTGACGCTAACGTCAGCGTCAAATCAGGTCACGTGACACTATTTGGAATTTCCCGCTACTTAAAAAAATTTAGCGATAAGTCGCCGCGTCAAACAGCAGCGTCAACATGGCTGTTTACAGGAGTTTTAAGCATCAGTAGATGATGAAAAATAGCAATTATTGCCCGAATCTATATTTTTGTCATTTACTGAAACATTTTTTAAGGTTTACATCATCTGAACTCATTATTTTTAATACTTTATGACGACAATATTGACGCTCCTTTTCCAGCGATAAAGCTCAGATTATTGAGCTTTCTGCTACTTGTCGCTAAATTTCTCATTAGTGGCGGGAAATTCGAAATAGTGTCACGTGACCCGATTAGACGCTGACGCTAGCGTCAAAAACGCCTGCATGAGGCCGTACCTTTAAGGTCAATGGTTGTCAAATAATCCATAAATATTTTATTTTTCATTATTTATTTATTCTCATCTCTGGTAGATTAATGAAGTTTGGTATAAGCAATTGATTATGATATATTTTTTCATCCGCAAAAGTGTAAAACACTAGTCACTCCATTGATTTAAATTACTCTGATTAATTCATCGTAATTCATAGTTTTTTTTTCAAATCGGAGACATATCTCAATGATCATCCAAATCTCCAATTATACGAGTGCCAAAACAATTCGCTAGGGAAGAAATAAAATAGGACGAGTTGTTTTTCTTTGCTTATAATTCCTTGTATCTGGGAAACTAAACGAGATAGAGTAATTTTGCTCTGATCCTTCTCTGCAGCTAGTAAAATCTCTAGGAAAGTGGATCCGACTCAGAAGGGTATAATCTAGAGAATTTCAAGAACTACAAAAAAAAAAAGATCAGAGATGAATCGCACTATCTTGCTTAGCTTCCGGGATATTTCCAAAGAAATATTGAATGGAAAAATCAACTCATCCTGTTTTGCCTCTTCACTACAAAATTATCAATTCTACACAAATATATTCTGCTTTAGGATTCCAGCCTTCCATATTTTTGTACCATTTTTTGCATAAGCCTCTATTAATTCGTCCAGTAATTCTACATAATGAGCTTGATGTACGCCAAGTGAAATAAATCCTGCATGTTCTTCACTGCCTTTGTGAAAAAGTCTGATTCCAGTCAATGGTGATTGTTCGCTCGTGACTGGAACAGCATTAATCAGCGGTAGAATTGATGCTTCAGCATCATCTTCATACTCTGATGGTGAAAGAGTAACATAATTGAAGTCTAGGGAAGATGGTTTATTTGGTATTATCATATCTGTATGCATTGGATTGATCAGATTGACTTTCAGTTCATTCCTGGAAATTGAAAGAAAAAATCAAGACGGATCAATAATTTTTTAATTTGAACGTATTTTTGTAGCTTTAAGGTAAATTGGACTAGATTTTTTTCAGAGTGAAAAACACCCCAGGAAATTTGAAAACATTTCACGATAGCGTAGATATACTACAGCATTTACACATTTTTCCAAATTTTTCACAAAGGCCTTCATTCAACAAAAAAACCTTTCATTCAGCCCTCCAAGCGCCTTATTATAAATAAATAATGCTTACAGATCATTCACTGAAGCGTCAAGAAGTTGTTCATATTCACGATCCAAATTTAATTTTCCACTCTTGTAATTATATGGCCTTCCGATTAAGCTAACGGCAAATCCTGCTAGCTCATAATTTTCACCTCTATTGAATCCAGTAAATTGAACCCCTAAAATCATTGATTTCAGTTGTGAAGTAGTCAAATGAGATGAATCAATTTTTTGCAGACGATTGTTATGGAATATCTCGGAAACTAAGAAAGATACGGTCTTCTTCACCTGATCCATTCTTAGAGAATTTCAAGAACTACAAAAAATGTCATCATAGCAAAATTCCTCTATCTCGCTTAGTTTTCGAGATATTTTATAAAAAAAATTGTTAAAAAAATCGACTCATTCTGTTTCAGATTAGATGAGTGATAAATCATTTCCTGAATATTAAGTGGTAATTTTATTTGGTTATTTTACCTGTCAAAACATAGCCATGAGCTAATCGTAAATCATCCAAGAAGATAATTCTCTGCGATTCGGAGATTTCTTCAGTATTTGCTTCGTCGACCTCTGGAAGAGGTACCCACGAAAAATCCGATACTTCACCATTGATACCTAATTTTCCCTCTTGTGGTTGAAGAAAAAGTACACCATCACCGTTGCGAATGAATCGTACACCAGTAACAACACTAAAATAAACCATAAGCAGCTCAATAAAATCAAATCAGCAGCGAAGTGGTCGAACAGAATAAGTCTATTTTTTCTTCACATGATTTTTTGAGAATCTGTCAATAAATCAGCAAGATAGGGTGATTCAGCTTCAATCCTTTTTCTGTAGAGAATTTGAAGGGCTACAAATGAGGATTCGAGCAAAAAGACCGTATCTTCATTAGTTTCCGGAATATTCGAGAAAAAACTAATGGAAAAACGAGTGAAGAGATGAAACAAGACGAGTCAACTTATTTTCGTGATGATTGCCGATAATATTTCGGAAACTAAGCGAGATAGGATCTTGCTTAAAAAATTTACTAAATTTTGTTTGTCAATTATATCATACGATTTTTTCCAGACTCACTGAGTATCCTTAAGTATGAATCCACTTACTAATTATCTTTCACTCTACTTTCCATTGCCTCCGAATGAACAATAAATGGTTTTTCCCTGCAATAACAGAGACAAGTACTCCAAGGTACGGTGTTTAACGTTCCCTCTCTTATATCAAATCTTATAGCAGTATCACTGGGACAAGAATTATCTTCGACACCAGCTCTACCGAAGTTCGATGTTACAAGCCAATTGATCACGCGTTTATCCTCCTTCTAATTAGATCATTAATAACACATTTCAGTTATTTCCTAGTTGATATAAAATTCGTATTGATTTTGACAAATCAATTTTTTTTTCTTCAATTTTTTGAGAAAATTTCGGAAACTAAGTGAGATAGTGAACTTTTTGGGAAGACTTCTTCTAAAGCTCTTGAAATTCTGTGCAAAAATGATCACTATGAAATCGCACTAACTCGCTTAATCTCCGAAAGATCAAACGGGAAAGAGTGAAAACCCATAGGGATAAGGTGATTTTCCGTAAACTATTTTGAAAAATCTCCAAAGTGATAATATGCGAATAGGGAGGTCGTAATTTACTGACCGATATACACGCCGACATAGTCCCTGCGGTAATGCAATAATTTATACCCTCGGAACATTCAACTCGAGGATGAAGCCAGCTCACGTCACACTTCCCTGAATTTAGCAGCACGTTCGAACAGCCGCCTGTACATCTTTCTAGGTACTTGAAAATGGCTGGATTGTGCATGCCCTCCAAGTGATAAAATGATTCATCTGGAACGGTGCATAAAAGGCTATAAAGGCGTATCTCCATTATTTTCTGAAATATTCTATAACGAATGATCACGGAGATAAAATCAAATCATTAGTGATTTTCTTGTCATTTTTTGTTGATGAATATCTCGGAAACTAAACCAGATAGCTAAATTTTGTCCACATTCTCTTTTATAAAGAATTTTAAGGTAGTTCACTTATGAAATGACTCTCGACAGAACGTCCTGAAATTTATACAGGACGTAGATGAGTTGTTAACTGACACGTTTGAAATATTCTAGGATTTTCGTCCGTTTAGTAATTGAGTTTGATGTAGTTGAATATGAGGAAAGATATACAGAGGTATAAGGACTACATGAAAAAACTCGTATGATTTCTCACTATTTTTCTTATAGCAAATGAACGACTCGAGCGAAATTCCTAAAAAAAACTGCACAATCTAACTAACTAGGTTATGAACATCTGGAAGAAATTTCGAGATGATCGTCCGTTTAGTAACGAACATTTGTTGAGTAAAAGATTAAGTGGAAATGATAGTGAATAAACATCTAACACAACTGTGGCAACATTGTCTCGTGATGACGTAGCAGCCGACTGTACTGTGGCTCGATGTGTACAGATACCCCACTACTATTCTCATTTTTGGCCCCAAGAGGGGCCATATTCTCATTTTTGGCCCCTCCAGGGGCCATATTCTCATTTTTCGCCCTACCAGGGGCCATAGTTTCATTTTCGGCCCTGGCGGGGCCATATTCTCATTTTCGGCACCTCTAGGGGCCATATTTTCATTTTTGGCTTTTCCAGGGGCCATATTCTCATTTTTGGCCTCTCCACGGGCCATATTCTCCTTTTTGGCCTCTCCACGGGCCATATTCTCATTTTCGGCCCCTGGAGAGGCCATATTCTCATTTTTGGCCCCTGGAGGGGCCATATCCTCATTTTTGGCCCCTCTAGGGGCCATATTCTTATTTTTGGCCCCTCAAGGGGCCAATTCTTATTTTTAGCTCCACCAGGGGCCATATTCTTTTTTTTGTTCCCTCCAGGGGCCATATTCTCATTTTTCGCCCTACCAGGGGCCATAGTTTCATTTTCGGCCCTGGAGGGGCCATATTCTCATTTTCGGCACCTCTAGGGGCCATATTTTCATTTTTGGCTTTTCCAGGGGCCATATTCTCATTTTTGGCCTCTCCACGGGCCATATTCTCCTTTTTGGCCTCTCCACGGGCCATATTCTCATTTTCGGCCCCTGGAGAGGCCATATCCTCATTTTTGGCCCCTCTAGGGACCATATTCTTATTTTTGGCCCCTCAAGGGACCAATTCTTATTTTTAGCTCCACCAGGGGCCATATTCTTTTTTTTGTTCCCTCCAGGGGCCATATTCTCATTTTTGGCCCCTCTAAGGGCCATATTCGTATTTTTGGCCCCTCAAGGGGCCACATTCTCATTTTTAGCTTCACCAGGGGCCATATTCTTTCTTTTGTTCCCTCCAGGGGCCATATTCTCATTTTTGGCCCCTGGAGGGGCCATATTCTCATTTTTGGCCCCTCTAGGGGCCATATTCTTATTTTTGGCCTCTCAAGGGGCCACATTCTCATTTTTAGCTTCACCAGGGGCAATATTCTTTCTTTTGTTCCCTCCAGGGGCCATATTCTTATTTTTGGCCTCTCCACGGGCCATATTATTATTTTTGGCCCCTCTAGGGGCCATATTCTCATTTTTGGCCTTACCAGGGGCCATAGTCTCATTTTCGGCACCTCTAGGGGCCATATTTTTATTTTCGGCTTTTCCACGGGCCATATTTCCATTTTTGGCCCCACCAGGGGCCATATTCTCATTTTTGGCCCCTGGAGGGGCCATATTCTCATTTTTGGCCCCTGAAGAGAATATGGCCCCTCCAGGGGCCAAAAATGAGAATATGGCACCTGGAGGGGCCAAAAATGAGAATATGGACCCTGGAAAAGCCAAAAATAAGAATATAGCCCCTAGAGGTGCCAAAAATTAGAATATGACCCCTGGTGGGGCCAAAAATCAGAATATGGGTCCTAGAGGGGCCAAAAATAAGAATATGGCCCCTAGAGGGGCCAAAAATAAGAATATGGCCCTGGAGGGGCCAAAAATGAGAATATCGCCCCTGGGGAGGCCAAAAATGAGAATACGGCCCCTGAAAAAGCCAAAAATGGAAATATGGATCCTGGAAAAGCCAAAAATAAGAATATAGCCCCTAGAGGTGCCAAAAAATAGAATATGACCCCTGGAGGGGCCAAAAATAAGAATATGGCCCCTGGCAGGGCCAAAAATGAGAAAATGGCCCCTGGAGGGGCCAAAAATGAGAATATGGCCCCTCCAGGGGCCAAAAATGAGATTATGACCCCTCCAGGGGCCAAAAATGAGAATATGGCCCTTCCAGGGGCCAAAAATGAGAATATGGCCCCGAAAGGGGCCAAAAATAAGAATATGGCCCTGGAGGGGCCAAAAATGAGAATATGGCCCCTGGGGAGGCCAAAAATGAGAATACGGCCCCTGAAAAAGCCAAAAATGGAAATATGGATCCTGGAAAAGCCAAAAATAAGAATATAGCCCCTAGAGGTGCCAAAAATTAGAATATGACCCCTGGAGGGGCCAAAAATGAGAATATGGCCCCTGGAAAAGCCAAAAATGAGAATATGGCCCCTCCAGGGGCCAAAAATGAGAATATGGCCCCTGGAGGGGCCAAAAATGAGAATATGGGCCCTAGAGGGGCCAAAAATAAGAATATGGCCCCTGGAGGGGCCAAAAATGAGAAAATGGCCGCGGAGGGGCCAAAAATGAGAATATGGCCCCTGGAGGGGCCAGAAATGAGAATATGGCCCCTGCGGAGGCCAAAAATGAGAATATGGCCCCTAGAGGGGCCAAAAATAAGAATATGGCCCCTGGAGGGGCCAAAAATGAGAATATGGCCCCTCCAGGAGCCAAAAATGAGAATAAGGCCCCTGGAGGGGCCAAAAATGAGAATATGGCCCCTGGAAAAGCCAAAAATGGAAATATGGCCCCTGGAAAAGCCAAAAATAAGAATATAGCCCCTAGAGGCGCCAAAAATTAGAATATGACCCCTGGAGGGGTCATAATGAATGGCACTAGAGAGGTTGCCACGCTCTCTAGTGCGATTTCATGCATGCAAAACTGAGATGAGTCGAAAAAAGACATTTATAACTCCGAATAATCACTTTCATATTCAATTGGGTTTGAATTCCAACTTAGAATTAACCCCCTTTTAGACCCCTACAAAGCTACGATCTCTCGTAAGTGAAATACCTCAAGAGCTATCAAAAAAGGTTTTTGCTAAAATTTCCCTATCTCCTTTAGATTCCGAGATATTCTCAAAAAAATGCATAACAGAAAAATTTCATAAGCATAATTCATTCTGTTTCCACAAGGTTCTATCATTTTTTCAAAACTCCTTAGAAGGAAAAAAAGAGATATTCACCTTCGATCCAATTATTATCCTCCGGATCACAAGATTCATGGGCAACATCATCCACTGTTTTTAATGAATGACGCACTGCACGGGAGTATGCTAGTATATTTTTATTTGCTTTTGAGTTAAGTGTCTTCATGCGTTTTTTGTAATCTATGTGATTAGAAAAATGATATTAGAATATTAAGAGTGTGCGAATATCATAAAACTTAAACAATTCATAATTAATTTAATGCAAATAACCCAAGTCCATGATCGGTTGAATATTACGGTGTAAAATATAAACATTTCAAATATTCAATTCAACAAATATTCACAATTCATTTTTTTTTCATTCATGTTCAAAGAATATTTCAGAAATTAAGCAACATATCGCAATTTTGACCTAAACCTTTTATGTAGAGAATTTAAAGGGCTTCAAAAAAAAGTGTGTTCAAAACGAAACCAAATTCCCAAGAGATATCTCGAACATAGTCAAGACGCGAAATATCCCCACTTGACTATTCAGTTATTATCAAACTCTCAACGAGTAAAGTATTCACTTGACTCAGTAAAAGCACAACTATTCCAAATTAGTGTACCAGTTTTCCTCAACGTGTTAAAGTCTCATTTCTTTCATGAACTATCTTCATTGATTTTGCATAATTCAACTATTTGAATAACATCATGTGATAATTAACTATTTAAGTGTAATTCAACTATTGATGAGCAGGCTTCTTGCCGTTCGATCATAGTATATTACCTAACAAGTGCGGTAACGTAATTTTCCGATGAGTGTGAGGTTGCAAAACGAGCAGAAGGCGAGTTTTGTAATCATACGAGTCTGAAAATCTTTGCCGCACGTGTGAGGTACAGTTTTTTACGCCTAATCGCTTCCCACGACCACCCAACTGACGATCCCTTAGAAAAACGCGCCTCAAACAATGGTCCTCTCAATAGTTGAGTCATAAATCAACAAAAAATGATGCAGTCTTAAACAGGTCTCTACAAAAATTACCCTATCTCGCTTAATTTCTGAGATATTCACAAAAAAATGGACTCATTCTGTTTCATCTTCTCACAACTTCACAATCAATGTTCAAAAAAAAACCTTTTTTCTTCATTGCATTCCTATAGAAAAATTCCAAGAGAAGATATAATTTTATTTCAGCCTTCATCATCATTCTGTACAGGGAAATCAATGTTTCTTGGACGGATAGGTTGCCACCACAATTTTTATTTTCATTCTGTAAGAAATATCAAATTTCTCAATAAGTCGAATTTTTAAACTCTTTAGTTTTTCTCAAATATCTTGGAAACTAATGGAGACAAACGAACTCTTTGCCCGAATTTTCTTTTGTAGCTCTTAGAATTTTCTGCTAAAATGGATAAGGCAAAAATGCGGTATCTCGGTTAGTTTCTGAGATATTCTCAAAAAATGAAGAGCAGGAAACATCATTTTTTTTCTCTCTGATTTCAAGGTAGTATTCCAGTGAACTCGAGTACAGTTACCCCCTTATTTTATTGATGTCGTATTAAAGATGTTATTTTTCTACATTTTTCTGAATTTTTTCATAATTTTTGACCGTGTAGTTTATGAGATATGAATTATCAAAGATACTGAAAATAGCGGTGATGGGGATGAGACGCCCTGAATCGGACAGGAATAACGAAATTACTAAAAAAATCACAGGGTTGACCCATTACAGTACAACCTCGCTATTTGCAACTCATCTCGACATCAGAACCCCACTATTTGCAACTAGTCCCTCAACTCCTTTCAGTCCCCACCACAGACATTTAACTTCGCCTGTTGCGTCGCCGGTAAACGTGGAGAGCGATGCGTCATGGGCATATAGCCAATAAGAATAAGAAGAAAGAGGAAGCAGCCCGCCACGAATTTGAATGTTATTCCATCCGTGAATATATATTATATTCCCATCTTTGAATGGATGAAATAGAATAAATATGGAATTGGCTTCAATCAATTAGAGAGGTATTTTTTGTCGGAATTAGTTTCTTGTATCTCCTGTAGTTTGGATCTGTATCATGAAAGTAATAAATATACACATTCAAAATTCCAGAAAAACAAGGAATGAATCATTTGAATTTATTTCAAGATTGAATATCGTTTAAATAGACAGCTGGAAAAAAAACTAATATTTGAAAATAACCTCTTTAACACATGAAAGTCATGTATGTGCTCTCAATCTCTGGTAGAGAGTAGTGGGGGCTAGTAGGCGGGGCTAAAGTTGCAAACTGCGGGGTAAAAAAGTTGCAAATAGTGAAGTTGCAAATAGCGGGGTTGTACTGTATTTGAAAACTATTGGCGAAGAGAACAGCATTTTAACTGAATAATAGAAGAAAAAAATATTCAATTCACCGTATAGTTATTGAGAAATTTCGATTAGAAGGTAGTCGTAACTATTTGCCTCTCTCTCTATCTCATGCATGTGATAAGGAATTAGTAATGTAAAAGAAATTCGAAAACCAAAAAAAACTATGTTCACAAGCTAAAGATATGACTTTTGAGAATAGTTTAATCACTTTTTTCGGTAAATTAAGGACATTTTACCGAATTATCAGCAATTAATTGGAAACTAATCTACAAATTCTCATTCCTTTCTGTTCTATCGACCGTGCTCTGAGATACTACCTTAAGAATCATCAAAATTATAAATCATACGTACAGTTAAGGAACGAGTCAATGTAGAAAATAATCCCTCCTGGACTGAACTCACTATAGACGGTGAAACTAATAGATTTCGTAAATTATCGAGATCTCGTGATTTGTCATATGAAAATTGATGACCAAATTCCTTTAAATAAGTGAACTCTTTCTGCTCAAGAGCAGACAAAAATTCATTGAAAGTATCATCAATTATTGTGACAAATGATACAAATAGTTCTTTCTGATGATCCAGTTTAATTTCAACTGGTAAATTCTTTATCAGATCAGTTATTAACTGTAATTTTGTCATTGTTTCGAGATGATCTTTCTCCATTCGTTCTTTGAGCTCTGAAATTTCGGCTATTACTTCCTCATTTCCATCAACAGATTCTTCCATTTTTTCAGATGAGGTGTTTATATCCGCGATTACCATCATCAATTCCGCTGGAAATAAAAATACATTATTATCATCATTATTATTGTATTCAGAGCACATTATGATATGTATGACAATTCTCTCCAGTAGAGAAGCGGTGGAAGAGGATGAATCGATTTTTTTCAGTCATTTTTCGAGGATATCTCGAAAACTAAGCGAAATAGGGCGAATATAATTTTTTTTTTGTTTTTTTGTAAATTACGTTTTAATTGAAATTTTTTGAAGGGAAAATTGATTGAAAAAATTCAGGTAATCATGGAATTCAATTATTCACCTGCTGCACATAAGTCTTCTAATGATGGCAAGATACAGAGAGCAGTCAAATCCTCGCATTTCCCAAGGGGAGAAATGAAAAATATTAGAAATAATAACTTTAACATTTCTAGTTTAAGGCTATCACTATTATTTTCTATGATTGGATATTATTCGCGTTAAAATTGTTTAGAATGTGAATAGAATATGCTCTCAGTTGCCTTTTTAAATGTGCGATATTTATCAGACGCTGGAATTACAGGTGCACGATATTTCTGTTATTTTTGCAAAACTAGGAAGTTCTGGGTGGAAAATTCCAGACACGATTTTTCGTGACACGAAAGACTCCTGTGACATTTTTCAAAAAAGTTTACCAACAACGAAGACATGCTCGAGCACCTTCAAAAAAATTTTCGGACCTTCTGGTAGAGGCTTTCATTTTGAAGAAAAATCCTGACTCATGGTGCTACCGGTCTTTTCTACAGAAATTATTTGACGTTTAAATTTTTTTGAAATCCGCAAATAATTCTCTGTCAATTTTCTCAATTTTTTACGGTCTAGGGAAAGGTGGGGCAAAATGGACATCAGGGGTAAAATGGACACATCAAAATTTTTAGACAAATATTGTGGAGAACTCTTGAAATTAATAGATATATTGGCGGTAGATGGTTTTTGATGATTCCATTGAAAAGCTGAGGAAATTTTAGATGGGAAACAAGTGTCGGAATTAATTTTTTCGAATTTTTAGGCGATTTTGACTTTTTTGAGCATTTTAGAGGGGTAAATGAAGGGATGTGGCTGTTGTTATTTCGCGCCACTTGGACGCGACATCTCTTTAATTAATTTTCTCGTCGGATAGCGATGTAAAATAATTGTTATTATTATGGAAAAAGGTTGCCACGGCTCAGGATCGAACCGCGGACCTTTTGGTTTCCAGTTGGGCACTTTGCCATTATAGCTGTGCTGATAATTTCGGTTTCTTGATGTTATCCATTGTAGCGTTCGCTACATAAAACCCTTCCTTTTTTCGATAATTTTCAGTTTTTTGAGAATATCTTCGGTTCTATTTGTCGTAGCGTAAAAATTCCGATGGGAGGTGAAAGGTGAGACCATTTGCCATCGATTCATAGGGTTTTCAATTCAAAAATATCGATTTTTAAGGTATTTATGGGCATTTTTGTGAAACACTTTTGTAAAACAATTTTTGGCCTATAACTCTCCGAAAAATTGATATTTTTGAATTAAAAACCCCATAAATCGATGGGAAATTAGCTCACCTTTCATTTGAGACCAACCCCGAATTGCTACGACCAATAGAACCAGAGATATTTGCAAAAAAATGAAAATTTTCAAAAAGGGAAAGGTCTTACTCCTCAAAAATACCGAAAAATATTGAATTTTCAGAAAAATCGAAAAAAATACATCTAACACTTGTTTTTCAGTTGAAATTTCCTCAGCTTTTCGATAGAATCATCGAAAAAAATCCATCTCTAACCGTTTCATTACAGTGTCCATTTTGCCCCACTTTCCCCTATGCGGATGTTGAAGAATTCTCATAAATTTTTTATATATTCCAGAAGTAATAAAACTTTATTTCTGCATCAGAAGGTGAAAATTTATTTCTAATTCGTAAAACACGTGGAAATTGCGATTTTTTTGCTTACGATTATTTTCAAAATTGTAAAAATCGATGAATTCATAAAGATGGTTCATATACATTTATTGTATAAATCAATGTTTTACAAATATATTATCACACACTTGTTACAAATGCTTCACATTATTAAATTAACGTTTATTTATCAATTTTTTATTCATTTTTCACTTGAATTTTTATCGTTCACGATGTTCAATTGGATGGCCGCAATTTATTTAAATATTATACAATTATAATTAATAATTGGTATTAAATAATATACAAATGTTTCTTACATTTGTTATTTATTCACTTTTTTTTCTCCTCTTTCGTTAACTAAATTTAATATAAATAATCGATTATGAAACATTATTTTCTCATACAAAGTGTAAAACACTAGTAATTTAATTTATTTACATTACTTTAATTAATTCATTATAATTAATCAATTAACTAATCATTGTATCGTAGTTTGTTAAATATTTATTTTTTATACTCAATTCATCAATTATTAAATTTTTAAAAAATGTTGAATTTTTTATTTTTCAATCAATAAATAATATCAAATTGTTTATATTTTATAAGCTAGGCTAATTTTTATTAATTTCTTTCTGTTGGTAAAATAGGTTCGAAGGCTTCTTTTATCAGAAATAGGCCAACTTTTTTTGTTATCAATTTTTTTAGAAAATTATTTCAGGCCTTTTATCCACTTTTTTCATTAAAAAACGTTTGAAAAAAATGGGACTTTTATTTTGTAACTTAAAAATGGTGGATTTTTGAAATTTCGAGAATTTCATCGGATTGGGCGGTAAATTCTACCCCGAAAAACACTATAATGGAACCCATTTTGCCCCAGTAGTTCCTGAGAAAATGGAAAAAATAGGAAAAAAATTGAATTTGAATTTTATCAATAACTCAGGAATTAGTGGGGCAAAATGGATTGTATTATACGGATTTTCGGGGTAGAATTCTCCGTTCTTTCCAACTAAAGTCTAAAAATTTCGAAAATCTATCAATTTTATCAACTCGAATTTTGTTTTTTTTCTTCACTTTAATTATTACTTTTGTCCCAACTTTCAATATCATCTTGTAATAATTAATTAATTATCTTTGCGCATCTTCATTATTACAATTATATATAATTTACAAGCTGTCAAAAATAATTTGACATGATCAAGCAAAAAATTGCTCTCAATTTGCGCCAGATTTAATTTTATTATTTTTCGAAAAAATTTGTAAAATAGAATTAAAAAATTCTTTTGTGTTTAGGACGTTATTTATCGTTTTTTTCGTTGTAAACTAAATTTTATCTGCAGTTAAATGAAGGAAAAAAAAAAAATTCCGTTCGAAACGAAAAACTTCCGTTTCCCTTACGATAAAAGAAAATCCATTTGGCTTCGATTACTTTTGATATTCATCCAAAAAACTTTTTCCAACGATTAATGAGACCATTTATATACTAGGGGTGTGCGAATAGTGTACGAATCGAATCGAATCGAATAATTCAAAAATTCGAATTATTTGAAAAAATTCGATTTATTCGAGAAGTTTGAATCATTAAAAAATTCGGATTATTCGAACATTCAAAAATTCGAATTATTCGAAAATTCGAAAATTCGAATTATTCGAAAAAATTCGAATTACTCGAAAAAAATCGAATTATTCGAAAAAACTCGAATTATTCGAAAAAATTCGAATTATTCGAAAAAATTCGAATTATTCAAAATATTCGAAATATTCGAATTCTGCGAAAAAATTCGAATTATTCGAAAAAATTCGAATTCTGCGAAAAAATTCGAATTATTTGAAAAAATTCGAAAATTCGAAATATTCGACAATTCGAATTGTTCGAAAATTCGAATTATTCGAATAATTCGAAATATTCGAGAATTCGAATTATTCGATTCAAATTTCGAATCGAATATTAATATTCGATTCGTTACGAATAATTCGTGGATTCGAATTATTCGCACACCCCTATTATATACCCATTCAATTCAACTGCAGCACAATATAATCAATAAAATCGTTCGAAAAAAAAGAAAAATTCTTAAATTCGATTATTTTAATTTATGGAAGATATATGAGTAAAAAAAAAATTTTTTTTAAAATGCAATGTTGAGTAGAAAAATTCCTATTTTCTTCTAGATATGCTTGGCAGTTTATGTAACAATTTTTACTTCATTTTAATTATTTTATCGATTTTTTTCTTTCATTCTTTGTATTTTGGAATGACAAAAATTCAATTAATTTTTCTTTTCTCAATAAAAAAATAATAATAATACTTTTAACTTTAAAAAAAAATGAAGAAAAGTTGATTTTGAACAGAAAAATTAAAAAACTAATTTTTTTAAATTAAATTAATTTCATTTGTACGATAATACTTAATTTCAATGAGTAAAAAAATTTGACGAAAAAAAAAAGAGAAGAAAATAATTTTATTACTAAATTAGAACAATAAATTCCAATGAGATCGTAATACTAGGCTTGACTCTGCCACTCATTTTAATTATTTTTAATGAATTATATTAATTTAATATAGACCGTAGAAAATTGGCAGTTGTACTGCATTTAGCCTATCGAACATTATTTATCAAAGCTAAATATCTCAAATGCTTCAAAATTACGTGCAAAAGACTTTTTTTTCAAAGATTCTTTTTTTTTTTTCATTGTACGTTATTTCAAAACATTTCTGCTGAAATTGTTATTAATCTCAAATTTAATAAATTTTTATACACAAAAAAAATAAAAGGAAAATTATTCTGTTCCATTTATTTTCTCTTTATGGCAGTTTTTGGAATCATATTTTTCTACTGAATGAAATCCTTCAAGATAAATCCATTATTCTTTCGATATCTCGAAAACCGTTGGATTTTGGCGAATTTATGAGAATACCTTTTTTGTAGAGAGGTTTTCGCTATCTAAAAAAGGTCTTGTGCAAAATTCTCCGAAACTCAATAGTTCCTGAGATATTCATCAAATCACTATAAAATCGAAAAAATCAATGATTTTAGAGATTTTCTAATAAATTGATGTGATCTCCGAAACTATCAGTCCTATCGAAAAATATCAAGAGACCTTTTTTCAAGCCTACGAAATTCTCTACAAAAAAGGTCTCCTAAACAATTTTTCTAAACCCAACGGTTTCCGAGATATTCGAAAAATAGAATAAAATCCTTGATATTGAGAAAAAAACAAGTAAAAATGATGGCACTTTTGGAGATTAAAAAATTAAGGCAATGAGGCAAATAATTAATTTACTAATTAATTCAATTAATGATCATTACTCACGTGCATATTAATCATTAATTAGCCTCATTAATTCCTATTTTTTTTTAACACTCAAATTCAGATGCTGTTATTGCATTTAAATCCTTCATAAGACCCTCCAAATTAGCCATTTCCTGATTCAATTCCTCAGTACTGTAAGATGGTTTCAATCTTTCAATTTCTTCTGGTGTATGTGATGCTGATGTTACAGAATTCAAACGATTTTTACTCAATTGACTTGAATTCTGTTGTTTTTTGTATGGACTACCAGAAATACTTGGTCTAACAGTAACTTGTGATAATCCATGTTTCTGTTGAGCTGGTGTTGATGGAGCTGATTGTGGTGGAGGTGCAGGAACACTGAAACTCTTCAATGGATGCCCTTGAAGTCGTTTACCACTTCCCATATCACTTCCAGTTGATGGAGCAACTGTACCAGATGAACTTCCGGTTCCTTAAAAATAATATCATTTTGAATTTTTGTTCATTAAATTTTTTTCAATTGAATCATTGTTATTGTTTTGTGATTATCTTTGACGCCATTGGATTTAGGGACAAATGTCAAGAGACCTCTTTTGTAGAGAATTTAATTCTCGCAAAAAAAGGTTTCTTGATATTTTTCGATAAATCTGATGGCTTTGAAGATATCTTTATTTATTCAAAATAATCGTGAAAATCGTAATTTTTTTAGGTTTTTGTCTCATTTCATGAATATCTCAGAAGCCATCAGGTTGAGGGGAATTCATCAAGAGAGCTTTTTCGTGGAAAATTAAATTTTCTACAAAAAAGGTCTCCTGACATTTTCCCCAAAACTCAGTAGTTTCAGAGATATCTTTACGTGAATCAATTGAAAATTTTTTTTTTTTCAACAGCTAAATAATATACCTGTATTTCCAGATGTATTTGATACTTGTTCTCTTCCTGTATAGTGTCCAGGTGCATACTGACTATTGGCAGTATAAGTTGGTCCATTTGATCCATAAGATAGTGAACTTGCTAGTGGATCATAATTACTTGGAATAGAACAAGAATCTGGTGATGATTCTGGTGTTGGTTCCAATGTTATGTGTGCTCTACTCAAACTGTATTGAGCAACAGTTCTTGGATAAGTTGGCCTTGTTGGACCATCTGTGCAGGAGCTGTGAATAGTTGGCTGGGAAATGCTGCCATTGACTATTGGTGTTGCTGTAGCTATTGCTAAAAAAAAAAAAAAAATCAGAATTTCTGAATGTATTAAGTATAAGAAAATATTTTTTTTTTTCATCCTCTCCATCACCATTTAACTTCAAGCAGAAAAAATAAAATTGTGTTTATTATTGTGATTAACAAAAAGAAATAATTAACTTACGATGTGCTAAAGGTCCACCATCAACAGGCAACGCAATGAGTTTTGCTTTACCACGACTGTGTTGTCTGCTCAGTGTCGAACACTTTTCATCCATGCTCCCTAATTTGTTATTTGGTAGAAAATAAAAATTAAATAACCAAAAGAAAAATAAATAAATTCATTCAGTAGTAAAGAGGTAAAACGAGATAATTCAAGTTTTTCGTGAGAATATCTCGGAAACTAAGCGAGATAGGGCGATTTTGCCCGAGTTTTTTTTTGCAGAGAATTTCAAGAGCTAAAAAAATAGATTAGGGCAAAAAGGGCGTATCTCCATTAATTTCAGAGTTATTTAAGAAAAAAACATATGAAAACCAAAAAAAAAAATTAATTAAAATTAATCATTTTTTTAAATATCTTGGAAACTAAGCGAGATAGAATGATTTCACCCAAATTATTCATTGTAGATACTTTCAAGAGCTACAAAGAAAGAATTTGCTCAAAAAGGGCCTATCTTCATTAATTTCCGAAATACTCTAAAAAAGAACAAATGAAAGAAAAACCCATCGTTAAAAATTTATTATTTTTGCAAATATCTCAAAAACTAAACAAGATAGGACGATGTTATCCTAAATCCTTTTTTGTAACTCTGAAAATTCTCTACAAAAAAAAATCAACAAAAGAATCAACTTATTGAACTTGTTCTGTTTATTCTCTTTTCTCTCGAAAACTAAGCGAGATAGGGCGATTTTATCAGAATTCTCTTTTCCAGAGAATTTCAAAACCTATGAAAAAAAGAGCGTTCAAACAAAATCGCCCAATTTCGCTTAGTTTTCAAGATATATTTTTAAAAAATTATCACAAACTCGATTTCTCATCTTTTACCTCTTCGCAACTGCACTAAAAACTAGGGGTGTGCGAATAATTCGAATCCACGAATTATTCGCACCGAATCGAATATTAATATTCGATTCGAAATTTGAATCGAATAATTCGAATAATTTGAATTTTTGAATTTTCGAATAATTCGAATTTCTTTGAATAATTCGAATTTTTCTGAATGATTCGAATTTTCGAATATTTCGAATTTTTTTGAATAATTCGAATTTTTGAATAATTTGAATTTTTTTGAATAATTCGAATTTTTGAATAATTCGAATTTTCGAACAATTCAAATTTTTGAATAATTCGAATTTTCAAATAATTCGAATTTTTTGGAATAATTCGAACTTCTCGAATAATTCGAATTTTTTCGAATAAGTCGAACTTCTCGAATAATTCGAAAATTTTCGAATTATTCCAAAAATTTCAAAAAATTCGAATATTCTCGAATAATTCGAATAATTTCGAATAATTTCAAATAATTCGAATAATTCGAATTTTTTTGAATAATTCGAATAATTCGAATTTTTTTGAATAATTCGAATTTTTGAATAATTTGAATTTTCGAATTCGAATTTTTGAATATTTCGAATTTTCGAATTATTCGAATTTTTGAATGATTCGAACTTCTCGAATAATTCGAATTTTTTCGAATAAGTCAAACTTCTCGAATAATTCGAAAATTTTCGAATTATTCCAAAAATTTCAAAAAATTCTAATATTTCCGAATAATTTCGAATAATTCGAATAATTTCGAATAATTCGAATAATTTCGAATAATTCGAATAGTTCGAATAATTTCGAATAATTCGATTCGAAATTCGAATCGAATAGTAATATTCGATTCGAACACTATTCGCACACCCCTACTAAAGACTACTCTAAACAACTGAATAAAATTCGTGACTCGTGTAAAGTGTCTGTGCACTGAAAAATCTGCCCTCCCCCCCCCCCCCCCCCCCCAAAAAAAAACATTAATTTCCTCACCCATATAACTAGGTACATAAGTCCGTTTGTCCAAGGAGCTCGAGTTAACTGGTGCATTTTCCTGATTGTAATCAGTATTTCCTGATCTTGGTAGTGTATTGCTGACAATACCACTCGTTGATGCTTCTCCATTGATCGAGGATTTTTCAAGTGCCTTTAGCTCCATTTGATCATGATGAATCCATAGATCTGGTGGCTTGATATTGGTCTTTTGATTCGCATCTTTCATGTAATTTTTTTTACGATCTGGAGTTTTTGGATTTTTTCGACAGCATACGAATACAACGACGACAGCTATACCAGTTATTAGGACAATAGAGCAGCCGACAATGATGTAAATGAGAATTCCGGAGAATCCTTTGCCATCTGGAAGAGTAATTGAGTAGTTTAAGAGGGGGGATTGACTTTTATGATGAGATTTTGTGGAATATCTCGGAAACTAAGGGGGATAGGAGAATTTTTGTAGACACCTTTTTTGTAGCTTTTGAAATTCACTACAAAAAAGATTTCCATGAAAAATCCCTATTGCCCATAGATTCTGAAATATTCGACATGAACTGTTTTCATGATCCAACGGATCTACTCTACTACAAAAATTAACAATGAATAGCAAAAAAAAAAACATAAAATTTACCTCGATCATGCAATTCATCGTAATAATCCATGCCGTTGCCTACATAAGTACGAAAAAAAAAACACATAAGTAAATAAAAAATAACATAGAAACTCTACAGTCAACATAAATTAGAAAAATTTCAAATTTTCACTATTTTCAGTTAAAAGAGCGGGAAATTCTACCCCTAAAACAGTTATAATACAATTTATACCCGTTTAAGACTCCCTGAGTTATGGAAATTCAATTTTCCACCACCCCCCCCCCCTCCTATTACCTCAATTGCCACAAGTCTATAGGGTTGTTCATCAGCTTTTCCCTATTTCAATAACTTATGTACACAAAAATTACCCCTCAAGATTTTCAAAATACACCCTTTTGTATAGGGGAGAGTGGGGCAAAATGGACAGTGTAATGAAACGCTTAGAGATGGATTTTTTTTGATGATTCTGTTGAAAAGCTGAGGAAATTTTAGCCGAAAAACGAGTGTCAGATGTATTTTTTTCGATTTTTTTGAAAATTCGACATTTTTGAGGGGTAAAAAGCCTTTCCTTTTTTGAAAATTTCCAGTTTTTTGCAAATATCTCTGGTTCCATAGGTCGTAGCAATTCGGGGCTGGTCTCAAATGAAAGGTGAGCTCATTTCCCATCGATTTATGGGGTTTTGAATTCAAAAATATCAATTTTTGGGATAGTTATAGGCCAAAAACTGTTTTACAAAAGTGTTTCACAAAAATACCTATAAATACCTTAAAAATCGTTATTTTTAAATTGAAAACCCTCTGAATCGATGGCAAATGATCTCACCTTTCACCTCCCATCGGAATTTTTACGCTGCGACAAATAGAACCGAAGATATTCTCAAAAAACTGAAAATTTTCAAAAAAAGGAAGGGTTTTATCCCTCTAAATGCTCAAAAAAGTCAAAATCGCCAAAAATTCAAAAAAATTAAGTCCGGCATTTATTTCCCGCCTAAAATTTCCTCAGCTTTCCAATGACATCGTCAAAAAAAATCTACCACCAATATTTCTATTGATTTCAAGAGTTTTTCCTAATATTAGCCTAAAAATTTAGATGTGTCCATTTTACCCCTGATGTCCATTTTGCCCCACCTTCCCCTATGTATGTGAAAGCCCACGGGCTGCCACTACATCCCCATAAACCCACTGTTTACTCATTGCTCAATGTAAATATGTTAATAATTGCTGCTCTGTAAAATTTATTTATGTTAATAAAAACTTGTTAAAAAAAAAAAATTACCTCAACTCAACTGTCTTAAAAGCTATTGGTTTGAATTCAATTCGATTATACTACTTTCCCGCGTAAAATTTCCCGCCTTTTCCAATGAACCAATAAAAATCCCAGAACCCCCACTCCTCCAAAAAAAAAACCGGTATAAAACCACTTACTCGGCATTGTTTTGAACATAATCGTCGAAGAAAACGGTCCGTATCCTTTTGAGTTCCTTGCCTGTATCTTGAAGTAGTAAGTGGTACTCGGCCGAAGACTTTGAACAACATACTCCGTTTTATTTCCAACAATTCCGGCAAAATGCCAGTCCCTGTCCCTTTTTGTACTATCTGTCGAATAGGAGAGTACATATCCGATGATCTGTCCATTCGGCTGTTTCGGTGTCTGCCACTTGAGCATAACCGATGTTGGCTTCTCCTCGAAGCTCTGCACCATAAGATCCCGTGGCGGTGAAGAGGGAATAGCTTCTTGTGTCTGATTAAGAACAACCATGCTCCAGGGGCTCTCCCTCTTGCCCTTAACCGTTTTAACCGTAAACTCGTACTGCATATTGGGCTTAAGATCGTCAATCATACAATTGAGATCGGTTGCATTGAAATACTTGTACTTGGGATTGTACGCCATGGGATGATACGGGCCATACCGTACGACATAGTACCGATTGTCGGTAACATACTGAACTTTGGAGAGTGATGTGTCTGTCCAGTAGAGGACAACGGAATTAGCTGAGAGGACAATGGCCTTGAGACCGACTGGTGGAATCAATGGAGCAACTGATTCTGGTTGAGATTTTTCTGTTGTTCGGACATTCGCGTAAATTGGCGGACCCTCTCCAGCCTCATTCGTTGCTTTCAGCATGATGACGTACTCGGACAAGGGCTCGAGATTCTCCAGCGAGAAAAATCTCTGTTTGCCATCGAGCGTCTGAGTGAAAACATCGGGATATCCCTTGCCCCAGCTGACTATGTAGCCCCGGACTTTGATGCCATCATCTTTGGGAGGACTCCACCAGATGGAGATGGAGTCGGCCATTGGTTTTGTTCGGAGGTTACTCGGGGAGGAGGGAACTGCTGATTCGTCGAGGTCATTCTCGTACGTCTCGACTGGCATCCACTCGGTCCAGGGACCGGTGCCGTTGACGTTGAGAGCGCAGATGCGGATGTGATAGATCACGTGACGATCGAGACCGGAGAGAACGTAGAGACGCTGATTGCCCTCGGTAGTGGTGGTGTTGGAATGGTATCGGCGATCCTGTCGGCGATGCCTGATCTTGTAGCCAGTGATTATGCCATTGCGGCCCTCTAGTGGTGGCTCCCAACGGATTATGACGCTGGTGGAACTTGCCGCTTCTAGGGTGACATTGTGCGGGGGCTGGGAGGGTGGGGCACTATAGGTTCTTACGGACATCTCGCCTGTTGATGCGCCCGGGCCGTTCTCGTTTACCGCATGAATCCAAATCGTGTAGTCGGTGTAGGGGATCAGGTCCATGAGCTCGAAGGTTGTGCTTGTTGTCTCTCGGGTCTTCTCGCCCTCGATCTCACCCTCCATGTATGTTATCACGTACTTCGAGATGCGGCCGTTCAGGACTTTTGGCTCCAGCCAGGACAGCTTGATGCTTGTGGAGGAGGTGGCAGTACCTTCGAGATTCAGGGGCGGGCCGGGGACATCCGCTTCCGAGTGGGTTGTCACACGGAGGGTTTCGGAGGAGGCACCTGGACCTCGGGCATTGTGGGCGACTACTCGGAATTCGTAGGTAACACCTGGCTGGAGACCCCGGACCACTACTTCAAGCTGCTTGTGCGCTGTTCTGACGACTCGCTCTCTGAAAGGGAGTGGGTAGGGTCAGTTTATGAGTTTAAACGTTCGAACAGGACCTCTCGTTAAAGTAACCCTTTTGTCCTTATCCCTAATTTTCACGAAAAGCATCCTTTTCTGCGCAGTTTATTGCGCGTGAAGTATTCTTCTATGCACAATTCAATGCGCAGAATGTTAAAATATGGCGAAAGGACTTCTCCCGCTTCTGAACTTGATTCTGATTGGCTCAATGAAGAATTAGAGTGGGGGAGATAACGAGAACTTGAATGGAAGAATCCTGGGAACTTTAACGAGAGAGTAACTATCGGAAATTTTTTGTATTTTCATCATCCGTTTTTGAAGAATATCTCGGAAACTAAGTGAGATCGTGCGATTTCGCCTGCATCCTTTCCTAGGCCCTCGAAATTCTCTACAGAAAAGGATTTCAGGAAAATCGCCGTATCTCGTTTAATTTCTTAAAATATGTCAAAAGGCCATTTTTGCACTTTTAAATTCAATTCTGATTGGTTCATCAAAGAATTAGAGTGAGGAAGGCAAAGTGAAACTTTAATGAGAAAATCCTGGGAATTTTAAAGAGGGAGCAACTTTATTGAAAGTCTACTGTATATTTGTCACCCTTTTTTTAATATCTCGGAAACTAAGCGAGATAGCTCCTTGAATGTCTCTGTAATAAAGAATTCAAGCAAAATCGCTCTATCTCGCTTAATTTCCGAAATATTCTCAAAAAAATGAGAAAAAAATACACGTTTCCTGTTCTTACCTCTTCACTATTGATTTATTGAACAGATAAATTCATCATAAAATTACCTCTGTGATCCTTCCTGTTTGTAGTAGAGATCGTAAGTCAATGTATCACCATTTGTATTCTCCGGCTCTTGCCATCTCAGTGTAACGAATCTCGTTTTAACAATGGCAACACTTAGATTCCTTGGTGCTGTTGCCACACTACCCTCGATAGTATCTAGACTATCTGTGTCATCTAAAAAATGGGATTCAGGTTGGTAATGGGAATTGGGAATTTCAGTACTACCAATATAATCCAATGGATCGTCTGAAGGACTCATTGATGGTGGATTTGGTGTAAATGCTGACAGTGTGTGACCCAATAGTGTACTTGGATGCTGCCAAGTATCATTATTATTGAATATACGTTGGTGTGTTAATTTTTTTTTCTGTATTGTCTTTGGTGTTGTTGATTTCGATTGATTTTTTTCTATTGTTAGCATGCGGTACGGTTAGTTAAAAAGGAAAATAAAAGGAAAAAAAACAATGAAATAATAATTAGAAAATAAATAAAAAATTAAATTTATAATAATTATGAAACAATTTACAGAGCTTTTTTGAATTATCTCGGAATCTAGATAGAGAAATTTTCATAATGACCTTTTTTGCAGCTCTGATTTTTATCTACGAGAAAGGTTATTACCGAAATTTATCTAGCTCTCTTGGATTTCAAAATATTTCAAGAGAAATGAAAAAAAAAACATTAATAAAACAAATATTTGGAACTGAATTTGTCATCCGTTATCATTGAATATCTTGGATTCTAAACGAGATAGAGGAATTTTGGTAATGACCTTTTCTGCAGAGACAAATTAGAGCTATGAAAAGAAAAGTTATTATGAAAATTCCTCTATCCAGTTTAAATGCGAGATATTTCGTGATAACGTGTGGAAAAGTGGGGTAAAATGGGGATTCTGATGAAACGATTTGAGATGGAATTATTTGAAGGGTTCCATTGAAAAGCTGAGGATGTATCAGGTGGAAAACATGTTTCAGAATTGATTTTTCAGAACTTTTAGATAA
Organism: Aleiodes leptofemur; assembly: GCA_963942555.1. Taxonomy (NCBI): domain Eukaryota; kingdom Metazoa; phylum Arthropoda; class Insecta; order Hymenoptera; family Braconidae; genus Aleiodes; species Aleiodes leptofemur. The sequence goes on from OZ012619.1 coordinate 13,121,530, forward strand.
TTCCAGTCGATTTCTGAAAAATATTAGTTTTTGAGTATATTTCTGGTTTTATTGATTGAAGCTTAAAAATTATGAGTGGAAGTGGAAGGTGAAATTATTTGCCATCGATTCATGTGGTTCTGAGGAAAAAATATCTATTTCCAAGTTTACTTATAGAGTAAAAACGGATTTTCATAAAAGTGCACATAAGTACCTTGAAAATCTATATTTTTTTGCAAAACCACGTGAATCAATGATAAATGGTATCACCTTTCACCGTCATTTGGAATTTTTTACGCTACAACCAATAGAACCTGTGACATCCCCTAAAAAGTGAAATTCTTCAATTTCGTGAAGAACAAGACCTTCAATTTCAATCTAAAAAACTCGAATTTTCACAAAACTATAAAAACTGAATGTTGGCATACATTTTCCAACGGTGATTTTCTCAGCATTTCAATGGAATCATCAGAAAAAACCTACCTCAAATATTTCCATCAATTTCTCCCGATTTTGATAGAATAAAACATAATTAAAAAAACTTTTTAATGAAATTTTCCATCATTCAAATAAAAGTCAAAATTCCCCCGAAAATTTCCCAACAACCCCAGACGCAGCGATATTCACCAGACCAATCTCCCTAATCCCCTCCCCCCCCCCCCCCCCAAACCTGCTGAGTCATCAACCGAAAAGATTATGAAAATAAAAAAAAATTACTCACTCGGCTGATTAATAGTGAGCCTAGCAGAAGCCTGCACGCTTCCAGCAGGATTAACCCCGATGCATTGAAAGATTCCCGCATCAATAGCAAGTAATCCATTGATCCTCAAATTATTGCTATTAACAAGCTGCCAATATTCGCTGAGCGTTATTTTTTCTCCATTCTTGAGCCAAGTAACCTTGGGTTCTGGTTTTCCATAAATCTCACACTCAAACTCCAAATCCTGATTCTTATTAGCAACTTTGTCCTCTGGCCGTTTGACAAATCGTGGTGGTACTTGAACAATAACTTGTGCAACTGCATCAAGCGTCTCGACCTGATTTTCTGCCCTACACTGATACGAGCCATGATCCTCCTCCATAATATCAGTTATCATTAGACTAGAAGCTGCCACTTTTCGGTATCTGGAATCGAGAGCAGCGAGATCGACAGCGATGCCATCTTTGAGCCACAATATCGTCGGTTTTGGATAGCCATTAGCTGCACACTCGAATGTTATCGTTGAGCCTTCAATGGCGACCTGTTGACTCGGTTTAGCTACGAATATCGGCGCGGACACGGTCTGCTCAAGATCTGACGATAACAGCCCTAATTGCGCCTTGTTGCTGAGTCGAGACTGACCGTAACCACTGGCATTGCACCTGTAGGAGCCAACGTCTTGTGGCCTGACGTCATCGATCTCCAACGCCCCCGATGGCATTATCGTCATTCGACTCTCGTCAAGAAGAATCGGATGCTCGTCCTTCAGCCATTGTATCGTAACTTGACTTGACGAGGGGATTGGCAGGGTGCAGCTCAGGTAGGCTATCTGTCCGGGATAAACCATCGTATCTTGCGGCTCAGCATAAAAACCCGGAAGACTTGCAACCCTAATCTCTGACGTTCTCGACACGATTGCACCGATGTTATCAACCGATGCCAGACACTGATACTTTCCAATTGTTTCTGGATTCTCAGAGTAGACAGCGCTAATGTAGAGCGAACCATTTGAGAGTTGAGAACGATAACCATCACCAATGAAATTTATCAGCTGACCATCCTCCGTTCTCCATTGGATTGTTACGTCACCAAATTTACTGGTTGCTGAACAATCCAGGCGTGCTGAGCCACCCTCTTGAACTGTTGTTGATGTAGGCTCCACCTTGAAGTGCAGACCAGATGTTCTGACCACTGTAATGTAAATAGAAGAACGTTTTTTTTTTGAGATTTTTTGAAAAGGGAATTTTGGAACATGTGGAATAATAGTGTCAGTTTCATGGGAGAGTGGGGCTTTTTTTTGTGGAGGAAAGTGAGAAGGATTCTTTAGGTGTCTTCAAACATTAGATGGGATCAATTAATTTGGGCTAATTTCTAGGTTTTTAGGGAATATCTTAGAATCGAGGGGCGATAGAGAAATTTTGGAAGAAAAAACCTTTTTTTTATAGGAGAGAGCGTGAACTATAAACGAGGTTCATACGAAAATTTCTCTATTTCACTCACTTTCAGAGTTGCTCGACGAATAAATATTAGGTTCTGTTTAATGGCTTCTCAGTAGAAAGATAATGTGTAAGTGATAAACTACCAAAAAAACATTTAGTAATAAAAGTCGTTTGACATTCAGAGGCTGTACTCTAAAACGAAATGATACATCCTCTTTTGAAAATTTCAAAGGGAATTGTAGAGGGTGTGTGCAGACAAAAGGAATAACCATTGGTTCAAAATATACAGCTGTCCTTTTGTTGTATCTATTCGTAAATGTATCAAAAGATTGAATCCAATGAATTAAATGAAAATGTTTCATTATATTTTACGATATAGTCTAGTGGTTATGATTTTTCTCTTTCCCCTTGAAAATGGTTTTATCCTCTCGAATGAATATTTAGGCAAAATATCCGGAGAATCCCTGGGCCAAGGAATCTTGAGAATTTTTCTTTTTTTTTCATGAAGAAGATGCAATGAAGCAATAAATAAAGCAAATCGTATTCCAGAATCGCTTATCCAACCCCTCTACAGCCATTTGCCTGTACTGTACGGAAGGAAATACCCAACTCACTCGCTCTCTCTCTCTCTCTTCCTTCATCCAGTGGAAAATTTATATTCCTAACTGTTCTCGTTTCTCAACTTCTTTGCTTCTTCGGTATCGTCCCCAAAGCACAAACCAATGTCCTCACGTGATATCCGGCATTTCTGTTTTAAGGAGGAACGAATAATTCTTGAGTCTCTAGGGTAATCAATTTTAAAAGCCTTCGAGTGTCACTGAAATTAATTAGACGAAAATTTTGTAGTAGAATTTCAGAATTTCATTTTTTTTCCGGTCATATTCTGCTGCAGATAACTCAGAAATGAACGGCTCTAGGGAAAATTGTCAGGAGACACTTTTCCTGAGGAATTCTGTGATCTAAGAAAAGAGTAATGAAACGATAAGAATAATAATAAATTGAACCCTTTCAGGAAAATTATAATAATTATTATTTGCTCGAATTTCTCCTATCTCTGATGATTCGTCTCCTATCATTAATTTCATTACAAAAACACTTGAATTATCGACAATGTGTAAACAGAAGTTATCGTAATTTCAAAGTGTCCCAGTTAGTGAAAACTTGTGCATCTGAGAAGCATGTCGTAAGAACACCTTACCGGTCATCGCCCACGCTCACATCATAACATTAAATGCATACCGTAATGCGTCCATTCACTCTCATTCGGATCTTGAGAAATATCATAAGAAGTCAATAACGAAATTGTTATTTCATCTGTTAGAAAAGACAATAAACTTTATAGGTTCATATCTTGAGAACAACAAAAAGATTCATCCCCTTATCTCGATCATTTCCAGTGACAATAACATACGAATTAAAAGAAGTTTCATTAAAAAATTCAATTTCCGCAAATAAATTAGTGAAATATACTAATTAAATTAGATTATCAGAGTGATCCCTCTATCTAACGATTTAATTAACTCCCAATACAGTCCTCTCGACGAAAGAAAGGAGAATGGAGTGAAAAAAAAAATTGCGTGGGGAATTAATTGATTGCTCACTGGTGAGAAATTACGTGAGAAACAAAAAAAAAAGAGGTGGGGGGGGGGATTGAAGGAGGCACGATCCTGCCTATTAAAATTTATGGGACACCCCGTAGATATTCGTACCCCCTTGTACCTTGTCTTCACGGTCTGTTCGTCACGTGTCGAGTACTTTTACCACGTATTTTTCTTTATTTTTTTTTATACCTCTCCTTTTTTTTGTGCTTCTTGTTTTTTTCCCAGTTCTTTTTCTCAAACATTCTGTTGAGCCGGCTTCTTCCTCTGTTTTTCTTTGCTTTTTTCTTCTGCATTCTCCCTCGAGAGACTCTTTATTTTTTTTCCATCACTCTCCTCTCTCTCTCTCTGTCTGCAGTACAAGCTCTTTGTTTTTCAATGTTTTTGTTTTTTCGCATTTCAAATCGACAAAAGGGTTTTTCGTAGTATTAACAAAAAAAAAAGCGGGGGTGAAATGACTTTTTTTTCCTAAATAATTGACAGTGGGATTTTTCACTGTGAAAAAACGTCGTTGAAAACGGCGAGTCCAGTGGTAGATTGATTAAATTTTTTTTTTCACAATGAAAAGTTAAGCAGCATTGAGCATGGTTAGTACTTGGATGGGTGACCGCTTGGGATTTTCTTTTTTTTTCTCTTTTTACCCTGTCATTTTCAACTCGGAGTGATGAATTTTTTTTTTCCTTTTTCACTGCAACCAAATTCCTCGTATCTTCAGTTTGATTTATCTGGCAGTTTTCGTAAATAAAGATATAAAAAAAAACTTTTGCGTAAATAAAAAAACATAAAGGGCTTGAAATGAGAGAGAGAGAGAAAAACTGCTTACCTACCGCAGGCCACGCGTCTCTTTACGGAAATAGAATCCCAAACAAGACTCATTCAAGACTATATCTTTCTTTTTCTTTCAACCATGTAAATGTCTGAGAGTGACGAAGGGGAAATGAAATAAAGTCGTTTTCACTGTCTCTGAGCCAAGATAAACATGGATCCATTATTTTTACAAACACTCCTGTGTATTTTCAATTAGAATTAATGCTGTGAAAGAAGAATGATTGATTATTTACTTTTTTTCGGTCAGCAATTCATCACCTTTTTATGAAATATCACAAGATCTGAAGAAGATGGAGTGATTTTTATGAAGTCCTTTTTTTTAGCTCTCCAAAAAATCCGCCAAAAAATTAAAAAAAAAACCCTGGCATCTTCTTTTGCGAATATCTTCGAGTCGATTGGGTTTATGGAAAAATAGCAAGAGACCTTTTTTGTGGAGAATTTGATTTCCTACAAAAAAGATCTCATGACTAAATCTTCTAAATCTCTTCTTTTATGAAATATCTTTGAAATACTGAACCAGTTATTTTTTAGTATTTTCTCGTAATTGAAAATTCATCTCTAAATTTTATGGAAAAAAATAAGAAAAATTACATTGCGTGTGTTTGAATGGTTTCATGGACAGACGGTAAAAACGATTCAACTGACACTCGTTAATTATCCATACTTTTGCCCCTCTCCAGTCTACCGATACATTTTGCCGATGGTATTGATACAGGTTCTTGGAAAAATGTAATGCACGGGTATTTTAGTACCAACACATTTTAAAATTACGGATGATGAATAAAGGCGGCATTAATTTTTTTTTTTTTTTTATTATTTGCTGGGAGGGTGGAACGGAAGTAAGGGTGATTAATTGAGTTAGCGAATCGGCTCGAATGTAATTCCTGGAACAAGTCATTTACCATTTATTCTTATTTTATTTCTTTTTTCTTCATTTTCTGACGAATTTGCAGTCAATTCTGCGCTCTCGAGTGGCATTGAATTAATCGAATTATTCAGGGCAATTTTTTTCCGAAGGATAATTGGAGAGAAAATGGGTTTTCAAGGGGAAAGAAGAATTTTCAGAGAAATTTGTACTTTGAATGACACATAAGTAAGTGACTCTTACAAGCTCACGGAAATATGGAAATTCTGACAAGTTTAAAGTAGTTGACTTTCTAAGTCAATTTCAAAGATTTATGAAAAAACTTTTTTTTTTCAAAAGTTTTCATGAAAGTTTAATGTTCTTCATAATTTTGAAATTATCAGAAAAATATTAAATATGAATAAATAGGTGATTTTTTTATTGATAAAAAAAAATTGTAAAAAATTTAAAATTTCCAAAATTTTGAAAAATGACTTTAAGAAAAAATTACAAATTTGAATTTGAAAAAACTATAAATGCATTTTGTTGGAATTCCATTTGCCTGATGTCATTTTTCCAAAATTTACAAAAATGGCAAAAAAATGACATTTTAAAGAAAAGGTGAAGAAATTGAAATTTAAAGAAAAAATATTAATTAATTTTTTTTTCTTTTGGAATTCCATTACCAAAAATTTCATCAAGTGACCCATTTTATCCCTCAAAGTAATAATAAAAGAAATTAACCGTTGAAACGTTTTTTTTTGCCCAATTCCATTTCCAACGAAATAATAAAACCGCAGAGTGAGAGAAAAAGAGCCAAATAAAGGAATGAAAATAAATAAAAAAAAAAAGTTCTGTTTAGAGATTATGGAGGCTCTTAATAATACTATTAAACCAGGCATTCAGATTTTTATCTATCCACTTTGTCCTACTCCACTCGAGATCGAGCCCCAAGATACCCGATTCATTCCTCCAGAGGCAGAAAATGAGAAAAAAAAAAAAGGAAGAAAATAATGGACTTTATGAATATAAATATTTTCATTCATTTTATTTATTAAAAAAAAAAAAAAAAAAAAAAAAAAAAATATTTATTTCTAGATCAATCCGGGGAGATTAGATGCCCAGTGGCAATCTATTCGTTGAATTAAATTATAATTTCTGTGTATAGATCTAACGTGAGGTCCAAACACCCTCAAATGGGAATTTTCTATTCCCTTTTGCTCGATTTATCGCCAAATGTTGATGAAAAAAATAGAAGGGAGAGAATTGGCCTCTTTATTGCAGATGCAACGTGCTCCCGGGGATTCCCTGACGATTGGAAACACCTCCCCCATTTTCTAACACTCACCCCCATATTCAGCATCCATTGTTCCATTCACGAGGATAAAATCGGAGAAAAAGGGCACGTGGGGTAAAATAGTTGTGCAAGTCTAAAACTGGAGACTCAATTTTTTATTTATCGTTTATGAGAAATATCTCGGAAAATAAACGAGATAGATCGTTTTGATGTGATTAACAGCGATTATTCATTGTGAAAAAAAGACAATAAAAAATTCGAGCCCAATGGCAAAATGATTAAATTAATTTTTTTTCGCAATGAAAAGTTAAGCAGCATTGAGCGTGGTTAGTACTTGGATGGGTGACCGCTTAGGATTTTCTTTTTTTTTTTTGAAGTGTGATTTTCAGAGAGAACTTTTTCGTAGCCCTCATCTCTTCTTTACGAGAAAAGTCTATGCAAATTACTCTATCTCATTAATTCCGAGATTTTTCGCAAAAACTAAAGATAAAAAATTCGATTTTCATGAAATATGAAAAAATAGGAAAAAAATATTTTTAGTTTCTGTGAAATAACTGAAGACTGTGGGAGATACGGAAATTGTTAATAGGACCTTCTTTTTGAGGACGAAAGCTACAAAAAATTTGCAGCTCTCTTTATTTTCTGGAATATACTCCAAAAACTAATTTTGGATTCAATTAATTTATGCAATAATTGCAGCTTTTTCTTGCGGATATCTCTGAAGCGGCTAGATTTATCAAAAAACATCAAGAGACCTTATTTGTAGAGAATTTAATTCTCCACAAAAAAGGTTTCTTGATCAATTCTCTTAAACTTTATTGTTTACAAGATATCCTTAAAGGAATATAGACACGTGATTTTTACTCCATTCTGTCCAACCTTTCCTCAATTGTTTTTCCCTTTCATTTCATCGTAATAATTCATGAGGAATTTAATGATATTTATCCTTCAGTATTAATCGTAATTTATTCCACTTTTTCCGCCTTTAATTTCCATTCTCCCCCCTTCCTCATTTTCATTTGACGTTATTTGTTTTTTTTTTACCACAGTTTTGACTCTATCCCTGTATATTTTTGTGTACATTCGGGGGTTGAACAAGGGGTGGAAATCGATTTCACGGAAACATACCCTCAGTCCGTATGGCGCAATGTGCACTCGGTGCATCAATAATCATACAAAAAAATTATATCCTGAAATAGGAAAAAAAGACATTTTTATCACTATTAGCAAAAAAAATGGAAATTTCATAAAAAATTTGATGGGAATTTTCATAAACGTGATATTGAAGTTTTTTTAATGGGAACATTGTTATGAAATTTGTGAGTTTCAGAGGTAATTTAAAGGAATCTATGAGTCTTGAGTAGAATTGAGATGAAAATTTTACAAATTACTTGAATTTTCAATTTTTTTTTTTAATTTTTCTATTTTTACGAAATTTTCAAGAAACAATTCAACTGAAATGCACAAATTTCAGTGAGATTCAGACGTGAAATTATTTGAAAATCGATGATTTGTTCATTTTTCAATGACGTGATTATCTGAAATTTCAGTAGAAATGTGAGTTTTCAGAAATTTCCGGGATTTTCTACGGAAAATTCAGATTTTTAACAGTGTATCGCGAGAAATTACGAGAGCAACGAAATAAAGTCACATCGTACTAATCCGTGGATACCGGAAAAATATTTTTCTCGGGGAAATGAATGAAAAAAACATTGAAAGTCTCTTCTGCTTCTGCGAAAAAAAAGAAAAACTCAATGATGAGATCAGGGGAAAAACTTTTGCGTCAGACAAATAATGAATTTATCAACGTAAAAAAGATAAAGTGAAAATTTTCTCTTCCTTTTTTGGAAAATTACTCTTATTAGTGATATTCTATATTTATCAATGGAATTAATAAATTGAATAATCGAATTAGGCATAAAATAAATAAAAATTAAAAAAAATTAATAAAAAAAAGTTTTTAAAAAATGAATTTTTCGATTCAAAATTCAAAAAATTAGGAAACATGGGAAAATATTAATTTTTTGAATTAAAATTTTTTTTTTAATGGAAAAAGGGGCAAAATGGGTTGATAAATGAAAACATCTTTTTCAGTTATCATCCCATTTTGCCCCTTTTTCCAAATTCTAAAAATTTCGTTTTTTTGTTAAAATTTTTCAAAACGAATTTTTTTTTTGAAATTTTTTTTTGAAAAATTTAAAATTTATTCTATGAATTATTATTATTATCATTATTATTATTCATTTTAAATTTGAGATTTTCCATGTTTTTTTTTTAAATCATGGAAAAATAAATATTTCAAAAAATATTTAAATATCAAAATTTCAAAATGTCATTTCATTGATTTTATTGATAGTAAAAAAAATGAATTATTACTCAATAATTCAACAATTGTTTACTGATAAATCAAACAGATGATAATTCACTGACAATTGAGGGGGGAAAAGAAAAAGTAAATTTTTGCCACCATAAACCGGTGAAAAAATTGTTTACAATTGATAATTTGCCTTTTTACTCACCAGTTAAAGTGATAATTGTTATGCGAAAAATAGTGCTTAAGCAATCCATCTCCACAAATTAATTTATTTCTCAATCTTGTTGTATATCTGATTCTCCAATTTTTTCTCTCCTCTTATCCGTTTTTTTTTCTTCTTCTTTAATTACAAAAAAAAATCACCCCTTCTCCACCACTCGATTCTCTCATTTAACGATAAAAATCCACTTGAGCTTCATTTTACCGTTCCAAACAATTCACATATGAATTAATTAATTTTATTGTCTTTTTATTCATAACTGAGGATTTTTTTTTTGAAATTTTTTTAATGTTAAATTTTTATGAAAAAATTCAAAATCGAAAGGAACACAACATCGTGGACTGTTAGACGGAGTCCAACTGGCTCTAGACACTAGCAGACACTACAGACGCCATATTGAGACAAGCGTCTGTCTATCCGACATATTGTAGACCTCTAGCGGTCATTGGTCGAACTCAAAAACCGCGAAAATTCAAATTTTCGAGAGTTTTTTTCATTTTTTTGGGAATATCGGGGATATTAAGGGAGATAGCGAAAAAAATGAAGAGACCTTTTTTGGAGGGAATTAAATTCTCTACAAAAAAGGTCTCATGGGGTTTTCCTCTAAACTCACTTGTTTGGGAGTTATTGGTGGAATTAAATAGAGTGATTGAATTCTTATTTTTTTTAACTTTTGGAATCTTTTTCAATCTCATTGAAATCGATTAGTATCTCGGAACCGAGTGGATTTGAGGAAATTGAGCAAGAGATCTTTTTTGTAGAGAATTTGATGTTCTACAAAAAAGGTATCTTGATGTTCTACCGCAAAGTCACTCGTCTGAGAGATAAACTGGAAAAAAATCAAATTTTCGAAGGAAGAACAAAAAACAAATTTTCTTCATTTAATAAAATAAATTAAAAAATCAAAAAATTAATGAAAATAAGAAAACAAGGATTTTTTCAATTGAAATAAAAAAAGGAAAAACAGATGATCCTTTTATACATTATCCCATTTTGCCCCTTTTCTTCTCAAAAATCTGAAAATTTCCGATTTTTTTTGGAATTTTTCAAACCAGATTTCTATTTACCGAAAAAAAACTAGAAAATTCAAAATTTATTCTATGAATTATTATTATTGTTATTATTATTATTAATCTTAAATTTGAGATTTTCCATGATTTTTCCAGAAAATCATAAAAAAATGAATTTCGATAGAAAAACTCAAGAAATCAATGTTTGATGAAAGAACAGAGAAAAAATTTTCTTCATTTAATAATTTTTATTAAAACTTTTAATGGAAAAAAAAAATAAATTTCATAAATTTCCTCAATAATTCTCGAGAAAAAGAAAAAAATACAACTTTTTCTTCATATTTTCTCAATCATAATATCAATCAATTAAGTCATATCGCCCTAATTAATCTAAAAACATTATTATCTTCGTATTTTCAAAAAAATTTAATAATTGCCTAATTAAGCAAAGAAAAAAAAAATCAAGAAAAAAATTATACAACCACTGAGTGTGCATATTTTTAAATTCCTTTTCTGTTTTTTTTTTTTTCACTTAAAAAATTGAAATAATCGAAGAGCATTTATTGAGCGTGCCGGTTCATTAATTAATTAATGAATGAATTAATTAATTAATTAATTTTCCCTTAATTAAGTATCAATTTTTTTTTTTCATTTAATTACTATTTGATATAAAAAATTGTTTATCATTTATGATACCGGCGATTAATAAACTTCGCATTAACATTATTCACATCGCAAAAGCGATTTATGTCATTGTTATTATTATTAATTTGTTTTTTTTTTATTTTTTTTATAAACTAGTATAAAAAAAATTATTAAAAACAAGAAGAAAATTATTATCATTTTCTCATAGAAAATATTTTTTTTTTCTTTACATTTTTTTTTTTAATTTTCCATTTTTTTTTGTTTTTTATCATTTATTATTTTTCATTTTTTTTTTCATAAAAAAAAGGAGAAAGTAGAAACAATTCCTTCGCATAAATTGCAGACGTCAGAAGCACTTTTTAGACCGATTAAAAAGCCGATTGACAATGTTTCTTTGCTTTTTTAATTTTTTTTTTTCAATTTTTTCTTTTATTTTTATAAAAAATCGGCGTGTGAACGCGTCAGTTGACGTCAGTAGAATTCAGAATCCGAACTGTGTTGTGAATCACCTACTCTGCCATTTAAATAGACTTCAGAGGTCTGTTGAATTGATGGAGATTGTTGAGTTGATTCCCAATTTTGACCTAAAAATGAAATAAATATTGTTATTATTATTATTTATTTATTTCTTGTATAGCGAAGTAGCCTTTCGACTCATCACATGAATGAAAATTGTTCATTTTAAAGATATTTCGTAAATTATAGGGGTGTGCGAATAATTCGAATCCACGAATTATTCGTACCGAATCGAATAATTCGAATATTTCGAATTATTCGAATTTTTTCGAATAATACGATTTTTTTTGAATAATTCGATTTTTTTTGAATAATTCGATTTTTTTGAATAATTCGAATTTTTTCGAATAATTCGAATTTTCGAATAATTCGAATTTTTGAATGATTCGAATTTTCGAATAATTCGAACTTTTCGAATAATTCGAAAATTTTTGAATTATTCCAAAAATTTCAAATAATTCTAATATTTTCGAATAATTTGAATAGTTTCGAATAATTCGAATTTTTGAATTATTTGATTTGAAATTCGAATCGAATAGTAATATTCGATTCGATTCGAATACTATTCGCACACCCCTAGTAAATTATTAAGATAAAAAGAATTTTGCAAAAAAAAATTATTTTGTAGAAAATTGAATTCCCTGGAAAAAAAGTTTTTGAATTTTTTTTTTTTAAATTAGTTTTGAATAAAAATTGAATTTGAATTAATTTTATTTAAATTCATGCTTAGAGAATATCCGGGAAACTACTGGAGATACGTCCTTTTAGAACGAATCCTTTTTTTGTAGAGAATTTCACGAGCTATAAAAAAGAATTAGAGCACAATCGCCTCATCTCATTTAGTTTCCGCGATCTTCTCAAAAATAGTAAATTTTAAGTTAAAATTCGAGTTTTTTTTTTTCATTGGTTCTTTGAAAATATCTTAGAAACTGAGCGAAATAAGGCGATTTTGCCTCAATCTTGTTTTGCAGAGAGTAATTGTGAAAAAAAATAAAAGCTACAAGATTTAGGGCAAAGTTCTCAAAAATATCTCAAAAATTCTCAAAGAAATTGGAAAAAAAAGTGAGTTTTCCTGTTTCTTCGGAAACTATTGGATTTAGGAAAATTTACCAAGAGACATTTTTTATAGAGCGGAAAATTTTCTACAAAAAATGTCTTCTGACATTTTTCGATTAATCCACTCAATACAAAGATATTTGCAAAATCAGGTATATAACTATTTCTGTGTTATAGATATTTGATTTTTTTGTGATATATTCTTATCTACCTATTTTTACTCCTTACGCAGAGAGATAAGACTTTGTCTCTAATGCTCAAAGATTTATAAGCTGTTTAATAACTCTAAAGTCAATGTTTTTTATCCTCGAAATTCTATTAGCTGCTTTGATAACACTGGAGAGTTACTAATTGTTGAAATTTACACGAAACTAGCTGAATTATTATATTATTATTTTTTTAAAATTATTATATTATCTTAAAGAATCATGATTACTGCTTAAATACTAATGCGTTACGATATAATAAATTATAGGGGAAGATGGGGCAAAATGGACACATCTAAATTTTTAGGCAAATATTATGGGAAACTCTTGAAATTAATAGAAATATTGGTGGTAGATTATTTTTGCTGATTTCATAGCAAAACTGAGGAAATTTTAGGCGGGAAACAAGTGCTGGAATTAATTTTTTTGAATTTTTGGTGATTTTGACTTTTTTGAGCATTTTAGAGGGGTAAAACCCATTCTTTTTTGGAAATTTTCAGTTTTTTGAGAATATCTTTGGTTCTATTTGTCGCAGCGTGAAAATTCCAACTGAATGTGAAAGGTGAGATCATTTGCCATCGATTCATAGGGTTTTCAATTTAAAAATATCGATTTTCAAAGTATTTATGGGCATTTTTGTGAAACAGTTTTGTGAAACAGTTTTGGCCTATAACTATCCCAAAAATTGATATTTTTGAATTCAAAACCCCATAAATCGATGGGAAATCAGCTCACCTTTCATTTGAGATCAACCCCAAGCTGCTACGACTAATAGAACCAGAGATATTTGCAAAAAATTGAAAATTTTCAAAAAAGAAAAGGCTTCTACCCCTCAAAAATGCCGAAAATCATCGAATTTTCAAAAAAATCGAAAAAAATACATCTTGCACTCGTTTTCGGATAAAATTTCCTCAGCTTTTCAATAGAATCATCGAAAAAAATCCATCTCTAACCGTTTCAATACAGTGTCCATTTTGCCCCACTCTCCCCTATGATATAGTATGTATCATCTAGCTGTGATGGGCATTTGCCTAGTAATAATGCAATGAATTACAACAGGGTGGCGACTGAAAACTCATTTCAAAATTCCCTGATTTTTCCCTGACTAAAAAAAGAAATTCCAGGACCTACAAAAAAAATGTCATTTGAATATACGTTAAAATTCTTAGTTATTCCTGAAAATCATTTTTTTTTACTATCTTGGGGAGAGTGGGGCAAAATGGACACTGTAATCAAACGGTTAGAGATGGATTAATTTCGATGATTCTATTGAAAAGCTGAGGAAATTTTAGCCGGAAAACAAGTGTCAGATGTATTTTTTTCGATTTTTTGGAGAATTTGGTATTTTTCGGCATTTTTGAGGGGTAAAAACGTCTCCTTTTTTGAAAATTTTCAATTTTTTGGAAATATTCCTAGTTCTATTGGTTGTAGCAGTCCGGGGTTGATCTCAAATGAAAGGTGAGCTCATTTCCCATCGATTTATGGGGTTTTGAATTCAAAAATATCAATTTTTGGGATAGTTATAGGCCAAAAACTGTTTCACAAGACTGTTTCACAAAAATGCCCATAAATACCTTAAAAATCGATATTTTTAATTTGAAAACCCTATGAATTGATGGCAAATGATCTCATCTTCCACCTCCCATCGGAATTTTTACGCTACGACAAATAGAACCGAAGATATTCTCAAAAACTGAAAATTTTCAAGAAAAGGAAGGTTTTTACCCCTCTAAAATCCTCAAAAAAGTCAAAATTGCCAAAAATTCAAAAAAATTAATTCCGGCACTTGTTTTCCGCCTAAAATTTTCTTATCTTCCCAATGAAATCATCAAAAACAATCTACCGCCAATTTTTCTATTAATTTCAAGAGTTTTTCATAATATTTACCTAAAAATTTAGATGTGTCCATTTTACCCCACCTTCCCCTATAGGATTTTTGTTTATCTATAGGGTTTTTGTTTTGAGTAATTTTCCCTATCATAATTTCGTTCCTTTTTCTACCATCATGTAAACACAAACAACTTAATATTACGATGATTATGCGTTAAAGTAAATAAATGTACATAAATGCTGTATATATATGTTAATAAACTTCTAAAATATTAAAATGTTCATTTTTTCATTAGAATTTAACAATAATACCCAAAACTGCGTTAAATTTTTAGAACTGTGATTTTCTGTTAACCTTTTTGATTTCGACTAATCGAAAAGTTCAATTTTTTTTGATTAAATATCTATAACTTTTAAAAATATGGAGATATTAAAAAATAAACTACGAATTTCCCTGACTAAGATTAAAATTTCCTGTCTTTTCCTGAAATTTTAAATTTCCTGACTTTTCCAGGTTTTTTAGGTCAATCGTCATCCTGTACAATTACAATTACAAAAATTGATTTTTTTAATGAATTCATCTAATTTTTTTTATCTTAAAAAAAAAGATAAGAAAATTCATTTGATTTGCCGGGGATTTACACACCGTGAGCAGCTAATATCGTTGCTAAACACTTGGCAACAGCTGGATTTGGGGCACAGGCTAGTGCTGGTGTCAAACCGTCTGAATCAACGGCAACGACACTCGCCCCTAATTGCAGAAGTCGTCTCGTTACCTGAAAAAAAAACGAGAAAAAAAATCTTAAAAATCTTCACTTTCATCAATATCACTAAGGCAAGTGGATTTATCAATAGAAAGTGATTAAACAAGCGACCTTTTCTGAACCCAATTTTCCGCTCTACGGAAAAAGTCTCTCGATAAATTCCACTAAAACCCAATAATTCCTGAGATATTCTCACTTTATCCCAGAAATTCATCAAATTTTTTCCCAATTTTCCCAATTTATAAACACTATTCCCTCAATATCTCCGAAACGAGTGAATTTCCGCGAAAATAACAAGAAACCTTTTTTGTAGCTCTCAAAATTCCCTACAAAAAAGAGTTCTTAACATTTTTCAATAGCTCTATTATTTCCAGAGATATTGATTAAAATAAAAAAATCTTGATCTTGAATTCCTCAGAAAAATGAATAAAATAAATTAAAACCCACTCCAACAAGTCCATTTCTTGCAGCGAGATGAAGTGGTGTTCGCTGCTGTTTATTAATCATATTAACAATGTGCACCATGGTTGCCTGAGCTTTTTGGACATTTCCCTCCTTCAGCATAGCTTCAATTCTATCCAGCAGAAGTGAAGCAGCAGTGGAGTGTCTTCTCTGACATGCGAGATGTAATGCTGTATTATTTCCTGAATCAACAGCTCTGACATCGGCCTTCCACTCCAGCAATAATTCAATGGTGTTGGTCTGTCCTGTTACAGCAGCACTGAGCAGGGGTGTCCTGCCTGCATAATCCTGGGCTTCTAGTCCTCCTAGATCACGCCCGACTGACGCCAGGATGAGCCTCGCACATTCAACAGAGCCCGCAGCAGCTGCAACATGAAGTGGAAGTCGTCCACCGGGACTGTCCCGAGGTGCAGCCACAGACTGGCCTCCAAACTTGTTGATCAGGAGCTCCAAACAATGCGCCGAACCCTGATGAACCGCACAGTGCACCGGGGAAAATGGATTACCCTCCAGAGACTCGATGAGGTTCTGCTTCAACAGGTACTCAACGCAATTAGCGTTTTCGTTGTAACAGGCCCAGTGGAGTACCTTAATTTTGAAAAAAAAAATTTGATTATTCTTTGTTTTGGGGATGACACTACTCAATTATTCGTAAAATTATATCCTTCAATTTAAATTAATTTAAATAATGAATTTATTAATTTAAAGAAAATCATGAATTTTGACATTAATTGCTCTATTCTAACTCTACTACTTTTTTTTTTTTTTTTTTTATATTTTCCCTCCTCGATATTTATCAAATATTCATCATACATATTTTACACTGTTCCGTAATTCATAAATAATTGCCAAGTGGCGTTAAATAAATAGATAAATAAATTTACCGTGCAGCCCTGGTCATCCTTGAGTCCAACAGCGGAAGGATCCACTCGCACCAAAGCACCAAGTGCACCAACATTGCCGCAAGCTGCTGCCAGATGCAGTGGCGTTTTGCCATTCGAGTCTTGTGCAGAAACTCTCGCACCGTGCTCCAGCAAAAGCTCCACCATCGGCAGATCAACGTCGTGAATGACGGACCTGAACAACGGCGTGTGCTTATTGATATCCGGCAGATTACAATCTGCTTTATACTTGAGGAGGAGCGATGCGCATTCGGATAGATGATTGGCTACGGCGAGGGTCAAAGGAGTTCTGTGCTTCGCATCGCACTTGTCAACAACGGAGGAATCCTCAGTGCTCTTCAGAAGGAGCTTGAGACAGTCGACGTGTCCCATTGCTGCAGCACAATGGATTGGAGTTCGCCGGGTCACGTTGTCCTGGACTGACACCAAAGCTCCGCATCTCAGCAAAAACCTAACAAGAACAAAATTTGCTATTTCCATCGATTCTGACTACTTTCCATAGCATAAACAACCAAAACTAACACGCGTTTCACCCCTTATCTCCATTTAAACCCATCTTTCCCAAATATCCCCTCCAATTTTCTTCCCTGAATTCCTGCGAAAACTAAAAAAAAAAACTCACCTCACACACTGCTCATGTCCCCGATAGCTCGCCAGATCCAGTGGCGTCTTCCCCGTGTCCTCCCTGATATTAGTACTTGGATAAAGTGGCAGTAGCTGCCTGAGAATCTCTGCGTGTCCATGATAAGCCGCCAGATGTACAGGCGTCAATGCCGGAGTTGGCTGGCTTCCAGCCCCCGGATTCTGCCCAGAGTTTCCATTACACGTATTAGAATCATGCAGAAGTGCCTCAAGCGCGGGCTGATTGCCCCCAGAAACTGCATAATGTATCGACGTAAATCCACGCTTGTCCCTTATCTGAGAATCCGCTCGATGATCCAGAAGATACCTCACGCACTGTCCCGAATTATCCGCAGGATTTGTCGACGAAGCGGCAAGGTGCAGGCACGTAGCGCCATTAACATCCTGAGCATTAGGATCCGACCCATACCCAACCAGCGTGAACACACAGAGATAATGCCCCTGACTAGCAGCGTAATGAAGCGCCAGACGATTGTCATTATCAGACAACCTGAAATTAGCACCCGACGACAACAGAAGATCAAGGCAATCAACGGAGCCCTTGAAAGCCGCCGAATGAAGCGGCGTCCTCCCCCCAATGTCCCGAGAATCAATCTTCCTACTGTCGACCTGCAGCAGCTTCCGGCAGACCTCGATATGTCCAGCTAAACAGCTCAAGTGCAGCGGCGTCCGTTGCTCTGCGTTTCTCGCGCCCGGTGACGCACCGCACTCCAACAATGTCGTCGTTAGGCACTCGTGCCCGAACCACGCAGCGATATGCAGGGCAGTATTCCCGTTCTTATCCCGCGTGTCCGGAGACGCACCCGCGTCCAAAAGTGTCTTCGACCGCGTAAACCGCCCGTGAATCGCCGTCATGTGCAGTGGCGTCCTTCCGTCCTGCGACTGCACGTTGATCCTCGCGCCTGCTCGAAGCAAGGACTCGAGACAGTCGACTCCTTGCGTGCTAGCTGCGGCTACATGCAGAGGCGTCTGTCCCCTGTAGTTCGCTGCTTCGATGTTGGACCCATAACGGATGAGCTCCCCGACAGCGTCCACGTGACCGTTAAGACACGCGACATGCAGCGGCGTATTGCCATAGACGTTTTTCGCCTCGATGTCCGAACCCGCCTCGACCAATATCCTGATGCAGTCGACCTTCCCAGCTGCCACCGCTGCGTGGAGGGGGGTGTAGAGGTCGCGATCTCTTACGTCGACCTCCGCGCCATTGTCCAAGAGGAGCTTGACAATCGTCTCGTGACCCATGTGGCTTGCGTAATGGAGCGCGCGTCTGTCCATCTTGTCGCGAGCGTTTACCACGCAGTCGGGGTGGGTAAGGAAGAGCTCTGTCATCTCGATGTGACCGTTGAAAGCCGCATGGTGCCAGCACGTTCGGCCCCCTCTGTCGGTAAGGTTTATGTTCACTAGACGGGGAATGATCAGTTTTGCACACTGGACCGCGTTGTTTGCTGCTGCCACGTGCAGCGGCGTCTGCCAGTAACGGTCTCGAACGTTCACTGTTGCTTCGTGTTTTAGGAGGACCTCGACTGCCGATTCATTGCCGGAACAGCAGGCTCGGTGGAGGGGGGTTAACCAGCGCCAGTCTTTTTTGTTGACACCTGCACCGTGCAGGATTAGGGCTTCAACGATCTCGGGATCACCGATAAAGGCGGCAGCGTGGAGGAGCGTTCGCTGCTTGTCGTCCTGCCAGTGGACGTCTTCTTGGTGAGACAAGAGGGCGCGAATTTCTTGGACGTTGGAAAGGAAGATTGCCTGCAGCAGCGGGGGCTGAGTAGAAAATTTGAAAATTAAAGTGAAAGTTTTGGGTTCCACGTCAAAAAATCCGCGTAAAAAAGATGCTAGCTCTGTTGATAAATACGAGAGCGATGACGCACTCTAACGCACGGACAATGATCTGATAATTTTTTTGTTCAAATTTATTTCTTCAATTTTTTTTGATGCATCGAGTTAAATTGAAAACTATTACCAATGATCGATAATTACTTTAAAAAAATTGTTTTATCCCAGTGTAATGTAATTTTTTGGCTTACAGAGCCTGAAAAAGGTTAAATTATGAGCGAAATGTGGCGAATTGACAATCTTTTAGTATTGTATTTAAAAAATCTTCCAATTTCCCATGATAATTTGAATCAATTCTTATCAACATGGAAATGAATTCGATTGTTAATTGTTGTATCCTCTATTTCTATTTTGTTTTTTGAATCGAGCGCGGAAATTTTGACCTTGAAATCGGTTTTTGAGGAATATCTAGGAAAGTACAGGGGATAGGGGGATTTTTGGGCACTGAGAAAAAAAAATTTGTTGTAAGAAAATTTACTTCACTCCAGAAAATTTCAATATATATAGATATAAAAATTGTAAAGGAAAATTTTGTTAAAAGGCAATTTTCTTGCTACAAGAATTTTTTTTCTCAGTGTGAAGATTTTTTTTGTAGAGGAGGATGAGAGCTATAAAAAGATCATTACTATAATTGCTTTATCTCGCTTAATTTCCCCAAAAAACTCATTTAAATGCTAATTTTTCAGGATTATGGTTTTTTTTTCGTGAATATCTTGGAAACTAAGAGAGATAGGAGAATTTTTGTAGAGAATTTTGCAGATCTACAAGGAAGGTTATCACGAAACCTGCTCTATCTCGTTTAATTTCCGAAATATTCTTTTAAAAAACTGATTTTAATGTTAATTTCGTAGGATTTCACCTCTTTTTTTCGTGAATATCTCGGAAACAATGAGAAATAGGGAAATTTTTGTAGAGACCTTTTTTGTAAAGAAAAATGGGAGTTAGGGTCACACGACCAATAGATGAACACTGACCAAAAGATGGACGATTACTATTATCGAGGATTTTCATAAATAAATGAATGATTCTTATACTTTTCACGTCAATTCCTGATTATTACATTCATATTGTCGCCTTAGAGTGAAAGGGGCGTAAGTGCCAAAAACACGAAATTCTGATGTGAAAGGGGCGTATGTCCATTTATCACTCCAAAATGTTTTTTATGGCCTCTGGAACATTATTTGGATAATTGAAAATTAAAATAACAAAGTGGCGTAACTACCAATTTTAAAATGAAAGGGACGTATCTCCACACTTACGCTCTTTTGTTATTTTCTTTTTAAACGCTATATAATTGTTAAAGTTAAAGTGAAAAGGACGTATCTCCGCACTTACGCCTCTGTGTTTTTATAATTTTTTCTATCTCATAAGAATATTTGGAGTTACGCCCTTTTGTTTTTAGGATTTTTCATCCGAATTTTGGCACTTACGCCTTTTTGTTTTTAGCTATTTGTATCTAAACTATGGCACTTACGCCTCTTTGTTTTCAATTTTTTTCTGATGATTAGGGAAAATTGAATGAAAACACTAAAAACAAAGAGGCGTATCTCCGGCACTTACGCCCCTTTGTTATTAGTCAGTGGTACTTACGCCTATATGTTATTATTTTTTATTTTTTCACTAATATTGCGTAAAAAGCCTTGGAAAGCCTATTGGAGCAATAATAGTGGAGATACGCCTTCTTGTTATTTTGAAAAAAAAATCAGGAAAAATGGCACTTACGCCCCTTTCACTCTGAGGCGACAATATAGATTTATAAACTATTTATTACATATCAATTGATCGAAATTTAAAATCATATCACTGCAAATATGCACCTGTCCATCTATTGGGGGTTCAAGTTATTTTCCAGTTTTTCCTTGATTTTCTTTAATTATTTCTACATTATTCAAGTTTAATTGTTTTTTAGTCAATTCACTGTATATTTTTCTGTTAATCATTCTTTTCTGCAACTTTTTAACGTGATTTGCCTATTTCATATGAATTAATAAAGTCTAATATTTCCTTAACTGTCCATCTATTGGTCATGTTACCCTACAGAAGAGGTTATTATAAAAAAATACTCTATCTCACTTAGTTTTCGAGATATATCTTTAAAAAAACTGATTTTGATGTACATTTTTTAGAGTTATACCTTTTTCACCATGAATATCTCGAAAACTAAGACAGATAGAAAATTTCTTTAGAGACCTTTTTTTTAGCTCTTGAAATTCTCTACAAAAAAGGTCTCCACGAAAATTCCTCTATCCTCAATATTTTTCTCAATTTTCCCAAAAAACCGAAGCTCCAAAAAAAACACATAATCTCATTCCTCGAAAATCCTCAAAAAACCTCAAAAATCCTCAAAAAACCTCAAAAATCCTTTACTTCTCCTCCAAAAAACCCCCAAAACCCCCAAAAAAGCCTCGAAAAATCATTCTCAACTCAATGACACAAAATTTCACCTCAAAATGACCTCCAAACTCCCAAAAACTCTCAACTAATCAACAATTAATCTAAAAAAAAAAATACAAAAATTCAAATTTTTCACTTTAAAATCCAAATTGAAACGTGGATAATCTAACCTAAAAATCCAAGAATCTCAATAATTGAATTTAAAAAAAAAAAAAGAATGAATTAACCAATAAATTTACCTCAGTTAAGAGCTCACGAGGACTCATCATACTGTTATCATTAATTTAAATATTTAAATTGACAATTAAAAAAATAAAAATACAATTCTATTTTAAGAAATGATAATTATTATTTTGTCTTTTGTTTAAATTTTTTGAGACAGGTAGGGTGTGTTGACGACAGTCAATCTGTCACTTCCACTCACTGACGCTTTTCGTTTCATTCCCAAAAAATAAATAAAAAATATTCACGATAAAATCCCAAATATTATTCAATTTATTATTAGCACTTTTTTCCTTTTTTTTTAAATTAATGAAACTAATTTAATTAAATGCATTTTTTTTCAAACGTGAAAAATAGATTTTTTCCCTTTTTTATCAGCAATCAGAAATAAATCATACACACACACACACCGCATTCACACACACACACACATATATATGTATATAACACACATATACACTTTCTCTCGTTTATTCGCCTTTTACTCCTTTTTTTTTAACGAGTTCGAAGTGAAGTTGTCGCTTGCAGCTAACTTCAAGTTTTCAAACAGTATCCCGCCAAAAATAATGGCAAATTCATTCGCTGGTTGGAATTTTTAGGGAAAAATGAAGGAAAATTGAATTAATCTGGAGTTTTTTGCCATTTTTATTTGACAGGTGAGTTTATGGGAGTTTTTTGAAGGTGGGGGAATGAAATTTTTGGGGTTTTGGGGGGAGTTGGAGGGGGGAGGAGGGGGATTTTTGGGGATTTTTAAGGATTCGGTGGATGGACGAGAAAAAATACACTGGAAAATGTGGAAATACAACTGATTTTCATTCAGAAAGTTCTGATGATAAGAGGGGGAGATAAATTTGGGATGTTTTATTAGTTTTATCAATCAAATACATTGTTATTATTATTGTTGATGTAATGTTTTATCAATCATGTTAATAAAATCTGTTAAATTAAATTAAATTGGGATGTTTTATTGGGATTTTTTGGGGAATTTAGTTTTTTTTTGAGGAGTTTGGGTTTTTTTTGGGGAATTATCTGGGAAAGTGAGGGGGTTTGGGGGGGGGGGGGTGGATTGATGGAGTGCTTTTTTTGTAGGGGATTGGGTTTTCTGCAAAAAAGGGGTCTTCATATTTTTTCATTAGTTTCTGCGATATTTAGGGTTTAGGAAAAAGAGGATGATTTCTGTTCTTTTTGCACTTTTAGTGTTTTTTTTTAATATCTCGGGAATCATCGGGTTTCGAGAGATTGGTGAAGGGAGCTTTTTTGTAGAGAATTTCAAGGGCTATAAAAAAGGTCTCTTGACATTTCTGCTTAAATCCATTAGTTTTTGAGATATTTAAGGTTTGAGAATAATAAAATTGATAATTTTTAGTTTTCATGATTTTTTGTTATGAAAATCTAGGGAAAATTAGTGGAAATATTTGGGATGGATTTTTCCTGATAATTTCATTGGAAAACTGAGGGAATAAACGTTAGAAAACATGTCTAAAATAATTTTTTTATAATTTTTTTGAAAATTCAAGTTTTTGAGGTAAAAATTTGGGGTCTAAACTTTTACGAAATTGAAAAATTTCAGCTTTTTGGAGATTTTTCCGGTTCTATTGGTCGTAGCGTAAAAACTTCGAATGGAGGTGAAAGATAAGATCATTTGTCATCGATTCATGTGGTTTTGAAAAGAAAATATCGATTTTTAAAATACTTATGAGCACTTATATGAAAATCAGTTTTTGCGCTATGAGTACCTTAAAAATCGAAATTTCCTTTTCAAAACCCCATAAATCGATGAAAAAAGATCTCACCTTCCACCTCCATTCGGAATTTCCCCACTACGACCAATAAAACCAGAAAAATCACAAAAAACTGAAATTTTTCAAAAATCAGCGAGTAAACCGCTTCTATCTTCCCCCCAAAGAATTCGAATTTTCAAAAAATTTCAAAAAATCAATTCTAGCCCGAGTTTTTTCTCCTAAAATTCTCACAGCTTCCCAATGAAGTCCTCAAAAAATCTCCACCTCAAACCCTTCCATCAAAACTCCCTTCCCCCCCCCCCCCCCCCTTTCCCCATATTAACAAATCATATTTTTCCCACCATCAGTTTTTTGAGAATATCTCATAAAATAAGCTAAATTCGCCCTTTTTACCCTGTCCCTTATTTGTATTCTCTTGAAATTCTTTACAAAAAAAACCTCAAGCAAAAACGCCCCATCTCGCTTACACTCCGAGATATTCCAAAAAAACTCATCAAAAAAAATCCGAATTAATTCATCTAAAAACTTCACATATTCTCAAAAAAACTTAATATTTCAGACAATGGAGGATTCACCAACATTCCAATGCACCGGAAAAGTCAACACCAACGACCACCACCTGCCCCCCACCTCCCCCCTGATCCGTGGAGACCTGGACAGTCTCTTTTCCCCATCAGCCCCTATCCTCCCTCGCGTCATGACCCTCTTCGACACTCAACAGCCCACATCAACGGCGATGCTGCAGCTGAAGCACCTCATCAAGCTCATGGAGATGCAGCTGCGCATTCTCTTCCGTTTCGAGACACCCCAGTCCCAAACAATCGACTGCTATCAACCCCGCATGCAGATCATCACCTTCATCATCTTCATCAAGAACTACTTCAAGACAATTCGCGATGAATGGCCCCTCCTTCATCACTCCCTGACAACCGAGTTAAAAGCCGGTCTCGACGAGATTCTCTCCTCAATTCGCAGCTTCTTCCTCCGTTTACAGCAAACCCCATCAACATCATCAAACATCGGCAACCGTTGTTCACAGCCGGAATTTCATCTTTTTCACTTGCATCTTGATCTGCGCTGGCAGCTGATAACCCTCGTCCATCATCAGACCCTCCCCTGGCTAGAATCCATCGACCAAAATGATCGCCTGGACCGCAGCCTCTTTCTCGTCATCCAGGATCTCGTTCCTCTCTCTCTCAAAATCTACGAGAGAAGCTCAACAAATTTAAAGCAAGTAAGTCCATATCCTTGCTCATGTGTACGAGATCTATGGATCATTTTGCAGATTGTCATCGAGAGGTCATTGATGCTGAAGTGCAGTTTTTGGGACTACGTTAATGGGGTAATCGATGAGATGATGAAGAGAAGCACGAAAAATCCGGAGATTTTTTCACTCTGGATGATTTATCATTTGGCGCTTCTTCAGGGTTATCACCAGGATGGTGCGTATCTTGGGCCAGCATCGGCACGTGTCCGGTCTAACTCGCCACAGGTGGAGAAACTGCTGAAGTCGTTTTTAGATAAAGGGGGAAAGGTGGGAGAGAGGGATGAGATTGATGAGGAGTTACGGGCGATGATTCCGTTGTTGAAGACACTTGTTCTCGAGTACTGGAGATCGCGAGAGTCTTCTATTAACACGATTTCTTCGCTCTGGGAGTGTTTTCACAGGCGCCTAGATCAGCCGTTTCTCGTCCAGGCCTCGGGACCCTGGGCTGTATCCATCGAGAAAAAAGAGCCCAGGGACATCATCAAACTGGTCAAGGAGAGGATCTTTGATGCTGTTGATAACCAAAAGGAATCGAGTTTTGGAATGTTTTTGAAGCTTCTGGGGATTGTCTTGAAGAACAGTTATGATAAGAACGATGTTAAAGTGTGGAATCAGATCAGGGGAAGGATCTACTCGAAATTTTCGAAAAGCAAGGTTCGAGAGTTCAGTGAGGTGAGACTTTATAATTTAATTTCGTTGCTTTTTACACTTGGGGTTACAGCTGATGCTGGAAATGTTTGTGGAATTGTCATGGATTTGTTGCCGAGTCCTTTGGAAATTGATGGAGAGAATTACAGGAGGGGAATGCTGAGCTGGAAAGGACAATTGTGCTGTTTGCTGCTTTTAGCAGAAAAGGGACTTGGATTTGAAGGGATTGCTGGTGAGTTTTGATAGATTTCTTGGAAAGCATTGGGTATATGGAATTCTTGTGGAGACCTTTTTCATGAAAATTTTCGAGAGCAAAAAAAAAAGTGTCCACTAAAATATTCCTATTTCTCATAATTTCCGAGATATTTTGAGGGGTAACACCACTGTAGAATTTTCAGAAAATCGATCTTTTTTTCTTGCTTTAAAAATTACTTTGGATCTTTCAGAATACGGGCAAGAAAAGTTATCACCTGAAACCCAATTCTTCATATTCATAGCCTAAGTCAAAACTTCAATCGGGTTTTTCTCTCGAAACATGATTTTTCAAATTGGCACGCAGCATAACTCCAATACTTTTTATTATTTTCATTTCAATTTCCCACAGCATCTTGAAAACAATATTTTGAACAGAAATACGTAGGGGATTTTCAAAAAATTGATTTGCACATTTTTTATTGATAAAAAATTGCCGATTTTTTGGTCGAAATTTGAATTTTTTCACTCAAATGGTCGCCAATCCCACAAAAAACAATATTTTTGAAATCCCCTACGTATTTCTGTAGCTATGTGTATCTAGACTGAGCCAATTTTTTTTTTTTTTTCAATTGAAATTTGCACCAGTTACACTGCGTGCCGCAGAGTGTTTTAAATTCGAGGGGCCTCGCAAGAATGGCTTGTGTCGTCGTTTTTCGATATTTTTTGATGAATTTTTTTCTCTGAAGACTCAACTATATGCTCAATCCCTTAAATATCATTACTTTATTGCCACTTTTTCAATAGAAAAAAAATAGCCAAAAAAACGCCTTTTTTTAGACTTTTACAGTGATGTTACCCCTTAAAGAAACGAAGAAAAATGAAACGTTTTTATTTAATTCCAGGAAAATTAACGTCGATCGTCGACGTTTTGAGCTGCAGAAGAGACGAGTCGGGTCGATCGATGATGTCGTCATTCGTCCAGACCTTGTCCATCGTCCTGTCATCATCTGCCGATCTTCAGAGAGGCGAGCACCTTTTGATAGGCGGTTGGATTGATCGTTATCTTCTCGAATGTCCAAAAAATCGAGCGGGTACTATGTTAAAGTTGTTGTTCAACCTCCTGGAAAAAGCCAGGACCATCGACACGAACAATTCAACCGGTAGACCGATGCTGGAAGCTCTCTGGTCATCGGCAGCTGGTAGAATTCGCGCGCTCGTTTATGACAACGACCTGACCGATGAAAATTGTGAAGATATTGCGAGAATTGGTGCTTCATTCACGCTAGAAGCACTGAGATCTCCGAAAATAGCAGAGGCACAAAAGCACTCGGCACTTTCTTTATTCAGGCACTTTACCAACACTATCTACGTCAAGGACATCAAGATCTCAAAATTGTATCTGTCGATAATTCTGGAGAACAGATCGGCAGTTGATGATATTAAAAAACGTCTCGAGACATTCGATCTCTTGGTCATTCAGGTTTGTATTGATTATTTCTCGAATATTTTAGGAATCGTTGGATTTGGGGCAAAATGTGAAGGGACGTTTTGGTAATGGGGTATTTTCACTCTGTCGGACAAAATGAAATTTTTCAAGATTTTTTTAAAATTATTTTGCTATTATATCGTCGCCTTAGAGTAAAAGAGGCGTAAGTGCCAAAAACACAAAATTCTGGTGTGAAAGGGGCGTATGTCAACTTATCACTCCAAAATGTTTTTTATGGCCTCTGGAACATTATTTGGATATTTGAAAATTAAAATAACAAAGTGGCGTAACTACGAATTTTAAAATGAAAGGGACGTATCTCCACACTTACGCCTTTTTGTTATTTTCTTTTTAAACGCTATATAATTGTTAAAGTTAAAGTGAAAAGGACATATCTCCGCACTTACGCCTCTTTGTTTTTATAATTTTTTCTATCTCATGAGAATATTTGGAGTTACGCCCTTTTGTTTTTAGGATTTTTCATCCGAATTTTGGCACTTACGCCTTTTTGGTTTTAGTGATTTGTATCTAAACTATGGCACTTACGCCTCTTTGTTTTCAATTTTTTTCCGATAATTAGAGAAAATTCAATAAAAACACTAAAAACAAAGAGGCGTATCTCCGGCACTTACGCCCCTTTGTTATTAGTCAGTGGCACTTACGCCTATATGTTATTTTTTTTTATTTTTTTTACTAATATTGCGCAAAAGGCCTTGGAAAGCCTATTGGAGCAATAATAGTGGAGATACGCCTTTTTGTTATTTTGAAGAAAAAAATCGGGAAAAATGGCACTTACGCCCCTTTTACTCTAAGGCCACGATATGATGTATTTTGATGGATTAGAGGTTGGTCACAAGATTCAAAAGCAAAGAGACAAAATCATGATTAAATTTTTTCCAAAAAGCAATGAATTTAAAACCTGTCGAAAATTATTCATCGATTTGTTAGAAACAATGAATTGCTTTAAGCTATTTAAATCGAGGCTACTTATCTAAAATCAAACAAAAAAATCTTATTTTCAAATTTTATAAAATCCATTTTTTTAAAATTAATTCCGGTTTTAAATGTTAAATTAATATACTTTCAATTGACTGAGCTTTACCCTCCCCTACGAAAAAGGTGTCTTTCTAAATTCTCCCAAACCCAACAGTTTTTGAGATATCTTTAAAATCCAAAAATTTGAGGAATTTGAGAAAAAAACTTGTTTTTATGGAAAAACTGGCATAGCTTTTAAGCGAGTGACTTAATCGAAAAATGTGAAGAGACTTTTTTTATGTAGAATTAAATTCTCTAGCAAAAAGGTATCTTTAAATTTTCCTCTAAAACCAATAGTTTCTGAGATATCAAAAAAAAAAGCGTCCAATCGAAATGAACAGGTTTCATGAAAATTCCAAGAACTAAAATTAATTATCGTATTCATTCCCATTTTTTCTCATTGAATATTCTAATTGTTCATAGGGATCATGAAAAAGTCATTAACAGCATCAAATTTTTGTCAAATCACGAAGTTTCGCTGAACAATGCCAGTTCCTTCAGGCTCTAAAATCAAACGTGAAATCTCTTTATTTGTCATTAAACCTTTCTCCTCTCTATAAAAATAAAAATTAAATATTTTTTACAATATACAATAATTTGATGTTGTTAATGACTTTTCCAATATCCCTATCAACTATAAAAAACTCAAATTTTCGACTCTTCCAGGTCTGGATCAAGTGCTCGATCTTCACTCATGACTCCAGTACCGGTGACATGAAGATCATCAAAGCCTACGTCCTGAATCTCCAGGAAGTCGAGAAGGTTTTTCCCTCCTGGAAAGATTCTCTCGAGTTCAAAAGCAGCAAAGAGTCCCTGATTCTCTACGTAAACGCCCTAGCAGCAAGACGCGCAAGTGTTTCAGAAGCCGAGAAGATGCTTCTCGACAAGAGAACAAGAACCCTCTTCAGTACCTTGGACAAGTGGGTGCTAACCCCAATTAAAGAAGACAACAAGGACTCGACTCTAGCCCTCAGCATCTACAAAAGCCTCGGTACAATTCTCCTGACTTGTTCACCAATGCTGCACACCAACAGCCCCAGCAGTATGCTCAGAATTCTCATCACGAAGATCATGCTGCCATCAGACGACAACATATACCTTCGACATCTAGGAAAAAAGATATTTTCGATGGTGATGCTGGGACTCGAGGGTCCAAAATTCGATGGAATCATCGATAAAATCATTGGCGAGCTAATAAACGTTTATTTACCACTTCTGATTGTCGAAGACAACAGGCAGTTCAAGGTCAGCGAGCAGATCATCAAGTTTTTCAAGGAGTCAAAGGACGAATTTTGTGGAATTATCCTTGAAAAATTGGCTAAAAGCTTTGTCATAATTGTCGCCAATGAAATGCACAAATTTTCGTATCTTGTGATGGAGCTGCTGAAGAATTTGGTGGGGGAGGGAAAGAGGTTCTTCAGGTTAATTGCAGATAAGTGTCTGAATAGTGTCCTTGAGTGCTATTTAAGGGTCCATGATCTTCATCCTCATCGGCGACAGACCATCGAATTAATCGGGGGATTGTGCACAGATTCCTATCGACATGATGAAGAACTGAGGCCAGTCATGATGAGAATCGTCAGCAACAAAATTACGACGAAAGTCAGGGAATACCCGAAAGCATGCTTCGAATTGATGCGAGGAATCTGCGGTATTGATAAAGCAATTACGATTAGTCTGATGAAAAACCTTGAGATGCTGGTGAATGAGCTGGAGATGAACAGAAGACCAAATGCTGGATCTCTCAGGTATTCGCTGAGACAATTGCAGGAATTCTGTGATAATTTAAGTTGATTTTTTTAATTTTTTTTATTAATTTACATTAATTAAGTCAAGTGTTTAAGTTCTGATTTTCATTGTAAATTTAATTTTTAGTTGTCATTAAATGAGTTAATTAATTTGAATTTTCGGCGTTTTTCTTGATTAAAAAAAAGGAAAATTGTGGAATTTTTACCAGGAAATTAGGGCAATTTTTTTTGGTTTCTTGGATTATCGGGGAAAGTAAGAGAGATAGGGCAATTTTGGAGGAATCCTTTTTTGTAGAGAATTTCAAGAGCTACAAAAAAGGTTTCTATGAAATTTTTCTGTCTCTCTTAGTTTCCGGGATATTCAACAGAACGTAACGTCACTTCAACCAAATTCACTAGAATTAATTATTTACGATGGGAATGACGCGAACGATGGTGTTTTCCTGGTGGTGTTGGAGTTGTGCTCGTTGGTGAAGGTCATCCTATCATTTCTAGTCGTGATACAGCATTGCGGAGGGCATTTCTCAATGATGGTTCAGCATTACCATTTAATAGAGTCTCTAATTTCTCGACGTAATTGTCGATATTTTGTAAATTTGCTCCTTCGTTGGAACCTGAAAAATGGAAAATGTTCAATCATTTCTCGGAGCAAAGTGATTCAGGATTTTTTTTTTAATTGAAGGAGTTCGCGAAAAAATCTGAAAAAAATTGAGAAGATGCTCCAACATGTTGACGATGTTGGTGAATTTTTTCAATTTTTATATTCATTTTATAGTCAATAAAACAGGAAAAAAAGAGGATTTTTGGATTAATTTCCAATTAATTGCCGATAATTCGGTAAAAAGTGCTTTAATTTACCCGAAAAAGTGATAAAACTATTCAAAAGTCATATCTTCAGCTTGTGGATATAATTTTTTTCTTCTCAAATTTTTTCTTACATTAATCTTCTATCACAAGCATGAGATAGAGAGAGAGGCAAATAGTTACGACTACCTTCTAATTAAAATTTCTCAATAACTATGCGGTGAATTGAATATTTTTTTCTTCTATTATTTAGTTAAAATGCTGTTCTCTTCGCCAATTGTTTTTAAATAATGGGTCAACCCTGTGGTTTTTCAGTAATTTCGTTATTTCTGTCCGATTTAGGGCATTTCATCGCCATCACCGCTATTTTCAGTAACTTTGATAATTCAGTAGTGAAGAGGTAAAACAAGATAAGTCTCTTATTTTCTCATCAAGTTTTTTGAAAATACCTTAAAAAATAACCGAGAAAGAGCAATTTTGTCCTAAAACTCTTTGGTAAGTCTTGAAATTCTCTACAAAAACAGATAAATAATATTCGTCACCTTAGAGTGAAAGGGGCGTAAGTGCCAGAAACACGAAATTCTGGTGTTAAAGGGGCATATGTCCACTTATCACTCCAATATGTTTTTTATGGCCTCGGGAACATTATTTGGATATTTAAAAATTAAAATAACAAAGTGGCGTAACTACCAATTTTAAAATGAAAGGGACGTATCTCCACACTTACGCCTTTTTGTTATTTTCTTTTTAAACGCTATATAATTGTTAAAGTTAAAGTGAAAAGGACATATCTCCGCACTTACGCCTCTTTGTTTTTATAATTTTTTCTATCTCATGAGAATATTTGGAATTACGCCCTTTTGTTATTAGGATTTTTCATCCGAATTTTGGCACTTATGCCTTTTTGTTTTTAGCAATTTGTATCTAAACTATGGCACTTACGCCTCTTTGTTTTCAATTTTTTTCCTATGATTAGAGAAAATTGAATGAAAACACTAAAAACAAAGAGGCGTATCTCCGGCACTTACGCCCCTTTGTTATTAGTCAGTGGCACTTACGCCTAAATGTGATTATTTTTTATTTTTTTTACTAATATTGCGTAAAAGGCCTTGGAAAGTATATTGGAGCAATAATAGTGGAGATACGCCTTTTTGTTATTTTGAAGAAAAAAATCGGGAAAAATGGCACTTACGCCCCTTTCACTCTAAGGCGACGATATCATCTTATCTCGCTTAGTTTCCAAAATATTTCCTTCGAAATGACCTCAAAGATAAGTCGATTTATCCTGTTTTACCTCTTCACTACTGAATTCATATTTCATAAACTAGAGGGACAAAAATTATTAAAAAATTCAGAAAAATGTAGAAAAATATAATCTTTGATATGGCATTGAAAAAATTAGGGGTTTACTGTACTCCAGTTTTGGGAGTGTACCTGGAAGGGGAATTGTCGACAAGCATCCAGCCAATTGTGTCTTGAGTGTGTCTAAATGTCGTTGGAGTGACTGATTTGTTGTTCTCTGCTGATTTGTCTCGGATTCCAGTCTGTTAACAGCTGCATGAAGACTGTCTACATGACGCTGGAGAACTGCATTTTGTGCCTCGTAGTCGGATGTCGCTTTTCGAAGTTGACGAAGCTCAGATTCACACGCCTTGTTGTGATCCAGAAATTCTTCGGTGAATATTGGAATGTCGAAGCCCGAAAAATCAGCGTCTTTTTCTGGCGGTGGCTCCTGAAAAAGAATTATTGATAAAAATTGTTCTTTTTGAGGTGAATTTTTTCGGGAGGAAGGAGTTCATCGAAATTTTGGAAGTGTCCTCTTTTGCGGAGAATTTTGGGTTCTACAAAAAAAAAATCTTATAAAGTTCTCGTGAATCCAAGAATTTTCGAGATATTTTCAGAATTTTTAAAGTTGGGGAATTTAAGGAAAAAAATTGATTATCTGAAAAAACCAAAAAAATCTTTGAAGGGAGTGGTTTAATAAAAAAAATGGTGAGACACGTTTTTTTGTGTATAAATTAAATTCTTTAACAAAAAAAAAGGCTTTTTGTAAAATTTAGCTGAACCCAATATTTTCCGAGATATTCTCCAGAAACTCCAAAATATTATTATTATCGTTATTAATATTTTCTTATGAATTTAGAAATTTATAGTGTTGCTCAACCACGAATGTATTACTATTACTATTATATACTTTATGTATTTCATCTGGCTCCAATGGGCATTTGCCTGGACTCTCAATGCAATAAATATCAAAAATATCAAATATCAAATTAATCAAAATATCATTATTGCTCCAATCGAAAGCTCCCAAGAGACCTTTTTCTTAGAACCCAAAATTCCCCCCAGAAAAACGCTCCTTCTAAAATTCTCCGAAATCCAATAGTTTTCAAGATATTTTAAAAATTCTAAAATTCGAGAAAGAAACGTGTTTTCATGAAAACCCTCAACAGAAAATACATTGAAAAATATGAAAAACCTCGAATATCTTTGAATCGAGTTATCCAATCAAAAACCCTCAAGAGACCTTTTTTATCTAAAATTGAATTCGCCATAAAAAAGCTCCCCTCCAAAATTCCCCCCAACTTCATCATCCCCCTTGAAAATTAAAATTAAATAAAGTAAAATTGGATTTTCTCTCCGAAAGAGCTTTTGTCGATGTGTTTTTATGAAAAACCTCGTATATTTTTGAAGCGAGTCGTCCAATCAAAAACCCTCAAGAGACCTTTTTTATTTAAAATTGAATTCGCCATAAAAAAGCTCTCTTCCAAAATTTCCCCCAACTTCATCATCCCCCTTGAAAATTAAAATTAAATAAAGTAAAATTAAATTTTCTCTCCGAAAGAGCTTTTGTCGATGTGTTTTTATGAAAAACCTCGTATATTTTTGAAGCGAGTCGTCCAATCAAAAACCCTCAAGAGACCTTTTTTATTCAAAATTGAATTCGCCATAAAAAAGCTCTCTTCCAAAATTCCCCCCAACTTCATCATCCCCCTTGACATCCCTCCCCAAAACTCACGGGAGTCTCGTCAGTCCCATTTCTCTCTTTTTTTGCCTCTGAATTCTTCTCCGAGCTCTGTCTCTCTGTAAACAGCTTGTAAGCCTCTGTCTGCTTGTAGTCGCTGAACTCCTTGTTGTACCTCTCCTTGTCCTGTTCAGCAGCATCAAGATACTGCTGTTTTTGTTCTGATGGCAGAGAACTCCATTCAGCTGCCAGCAGTTTCGTCAGTTCAGCAAATGACATATTCGGATTTTCGCCCCTCACCTTATCCCTTCGATCATTCAAAAACCGGAAGTACCCGGTTAATGGCTGTTTAGGTGCAGTTGCATCTCTCGGTGCTTTTTTCCTTTTTTTCGAGCGATTTGGCGGATTTCCAGGACTTGAATTCATCTTTTTCGTGTTATTATCAGAAACTGAATCCGGTGCTTTGTCCTCGATACTTCCTGGTGATTTTTGACTCTCTTCATTATCACCGTTAAATGAAGCCTGCAGGGACTGTCCAGGAATATCTCCATTTGTCTCTGGTGCCTCATTAACTCCTGCACTTTCGCTCATTATCGATTTCAATTGAAAAAAAACACGAAATTCGCACGAAAAAAATTGAGATTTTTTAGGTTATGATTCACAAGAGTTTGTTTTCGGCGACAGAAATCGAGTGAAGTTGTCTTTAATTGAAAAGGGCGAGAGGGGAAGAGTGGAAAAAAATGGAGGGGGGGGGGGAGATATGCAGATAACTTCGTGGGAGTTTTTTTGAAAATAGGAAACAACACAAATGTAAGAATTTCTTTTATTTTTTTATTTTTCCACGAAAAACTTGAATTTTCTTTGGTTTTTTCAGATCATCCGTTCTGAAAAGTTGGTTTTCGGCGTCAGAAATCGAGTGAAGTTGTCTTGAATTGAAATGGGGCGAGAGGGGAGGGGCAAACAAAAGGGGGGGAGGATATGCCGATAGCTTCAGAGGGGATTTTTTGAAAATGATAGAAACGATACAGACGTGCGATTTTTTTTTTTTTTTTGTGTATTTTTTTTGCAAAAATCAAAAAAAAAGATAGGATTTTTCAAATTACGGTCTCGAATGTTTGTTTTCGCGGTAAAAATCGAGTAAAGTTGTCTTTGGAGGGAAAGGGCGCGAGGAGAGGGGTGAAAAGAGGGGGGGGGGGATATGCCGATCCCTTCAGAGGAGATTTTTTGAAAATAAGAAGCGAATCAAATGTAAGAAATTTTTTTATTTTTTGATTTTTCCATGAAAAACTTGAGTTTTTTTTGGATTTTTTCAAATTATGGTTTTCAAAAGTTTGTTTTTTAGCGCCAAAGAAATGGAGTGAAGCTGTCTTAAAATGGAAAGGGCGCGAGGAGAGGGGCGAAAAGAGGAGGAGGGGGGGGGGGTATGCCGGTAGTTTCAGAGGGGATTTTTTTCTCAAAATAGGAGAAGCAATACCTATATATGCTATTTTTTTTTTTATTTTTATTTCTCCACAAAAAAACAACAAAAAAAATGGGATTTTTCGTATTATAGTTTCGAAAGTTTGTTTTCAGTGACAGGAGTTGAGTGAAGTCGTCTTTTATTGGATGGAAAGGATTAAGCGAGAGGGTGGGAGGGGGGCTGGAGGGGAAGTGCTGATAACTTCAGAGGGGATTTTTTCAAAATGACGGGAGCAATACACACATGTGCGAAGCTGTTTGTTTATGTTTTGATTGATGAGGAAAGAAAATGTAAGAAATAATTAAGTTGTTGTTGTTGAAATTGGGAAAATGGAGGTAGAGTACTCGGACTCACCGGAAATACAACACAGGTATGAAAATCATTTTATTTTTTTCTTTAATTTTTTTTTTTTAGTGGTGAGGCTTTGCAGTTGAGAGAGTGAAGAGGAAGATTGTTTTTTTTCGGGGGGATATCTCGGAAACTTAGCGAGATACGGATATTTTTGAAGAAAGCTCTTTTGGAGAGGAGAATGAGTTGTACAAAATAGGTTATGATGAAAAATCGAATTTCTCATGTAGTTTTCGAGATATTTTGATAAAAAAATTGGTTTTTGAGTTTTTAGATTTTTGAGTCTGTAAATAATCTAATGAGGAATGATATAAGACTTAGAAACACAAAATCAATTGAAAATGGTACCATTTTTTCAATTTTCAATCGATTTTTTTGTTTCTATGGCTTATTTTGTTCCTTATTACATTCTTCAAATATTTACTGAATCAGTTTTGAGACATTCATCTTATATACGTTGTTATTTACAATTTCATATGGAAAATTAACTTTTTCACCGATTGTACCTCCTGATCATCCTTAATTATTTTAATACATATTTGTTGCTAAGCGAACGATGCTATTGAATATTGAACAATATACTGTAAATTTAAATATAACTGAGAAATTTGCAAAAGTTGTCGGTTAATGGGGCACTTTTAGAAACCGGGGCCACCGCGGTATTGCATGTATTTTTTTGCTTTTTTTTTGTATGTGTTTTTTTGACATAGAACCTCTGTATAAGGCCACTTCTTCTCACAAATGCCACATCGCAAGTTCCCACTACCTAGTTCACTGATTATTCCCAAATTTATTAAAAAATTTTGGCTCTGTACAAGGTTGAAGACAAAGAGAAGTATAAAATGAGATATTTCTAAAATGTTTCATAATTTTCATTTCTATTATATGGATATTTTTTCATAATTATTTCAAATCCTGAAATCCTATAAAGAAAAAAAATGAGGAGAAATGTTGACATATGACCTTTTCCTTCTAGATTCTCGATATGATTCTCTATATACAGGGTGACGGCACCATCCACCTGACAAACTCTCGCGGTTAGAAAATGAAGAAATAACAATTCCAATGGTGCAAAAATTGATCAAATTGGAGAATAACTATCTGAATAGTGACTAATAGTTCTTCGAATGGATTCTTTTTGCGATTTTGGGAATTTCTCCATCAAGCTTCGCTAAAAGTGTCGCATCCGATGTCTGCTCAATTCTTCCATTCAATATAACTAGATTGTCGCATCTGGTATCGCTTCAAGTATAGCATTAACTGTCGCAACAATAAGAAATTTATCATGGCTTATAGTCGTAATTAATTTTTTTTCTCCATCCAATTGCATTGATTCTCGCGGTATTGGAAGTGTCACTGTTGATTCTTCAAAACCCTGAAGTTTGGAAGGATGATGCTGACGTCAACCTATATGTATCAGTCATTTTTATTATTCAGCATTATCCATATATTCATTCGTTGTACAGAATATGGAAAGCGGTGATTAGAAAGTTCTCGGAATCGAATCTGGAGCAAACGTCATATAACCACAATCGTATTTTTGAATTCATTAGATCACAATTCAGATAATTTCAATGAAATAATTGATATTCTATAGCAGAATATGAAAAATGACCCCTTAAGAAGTAATTCATCAAGTTGTCTTGTAGAAAGCCTGAAAACGCAAATGGATTAGAGCGATGGACGGTGATTATTGGCGCATTAGTAGAGAAAGCTCGATTCTGAGAAAAATCCTCCCCCTGTCCCTGTTGCGACCTTATACAGAGGTTCTACTGTACTATAGAAATTTGCGTATCAAGCTTCAATTCCTCGCTACAGTAAAAAAAAAAAACTCTTTTCAGAGTCTCCGTATCCGAGTCGCTGTGGGAAGTCATCAACACTCCAGTGGTAAAAATATTTTCAGACCTAAAAAAAGCAGAATCCGAGGGTTCTCTTCGTTCGTTCCTCGAATTATTCGGGACTCGTTCCTCCGAGAATTTCATAAATATCCTAATTCCCCCGTTCAACACTGAGAAAAAATTCGATCACTTGAGGCTCCAGTACTCAGCTTTCACAAAATGGCTATTTGGCGTTCTTTTCCACGTAGTCGGGGATCCCCCAGATTCGCAGGTCCTCCAAAACAGCATAGAGGTGCAGGCCTGTATGTTAAGAATCCTCTCACGTCTCCACCTACCGGAATTTATCCGAATCACCCAAGAATACTTGAGCATCATCGACGAGATCCTCGTTTTCGAGAAGGCCAAGACTTCCGAGAAGGAAATAGTCATTAAGAAGTTCTGCGTGGAGCCGAATTCCATTGAAAAGCTCGACCTGACCCACTTCCCCGTCAAAATAACCCGAAAATCAACCGTAACCACCTTGATATCCATTATGAAGATCATGATAAAGTCTGGGGTCTCATGCTGGAATCAGGAAGAGCTCTGGACTCGTCTGATGGAGGTGATGATCCATAGTCAACTGGAGTCGAAGCTGATTGCGCTCGAGGTAATTACGCAGCTACTCATCTTTAGTTCCCTGGATGACGCCAAGGTCCAGACATTCCTGAGCTACACGATGGAGGTGGTCAAGATGCTGGACACATTGCCCGAGAGAAGAACTCCGGAGAACCTGAATTTCAACGTCCTCAACGAGTGTCCAAAGGTCCTTATGGATTTGCTGGGGCATCTGCCAAGCTCCCCGGAGGTTGTAGACTTGAGTTTTGCCGTTATTGATGCACTGTCCAATGGGAAGATCACCTCGAAAACGCTGGAGGTAGCGGCAGTGGCGAAGATCCGGAATTACTTGATCAAGCATCCCCGTAGCTACTCGCCAACGGAATCGACGAACTTGTTCCGATACTTGGAGAACTGTCCGGAGTTCTTGATTGTCATCGCGCACTTCATCATCTACGAGCTGAACCTATCGACGCGCCCAGGTCCATTCGTTGCGGCTGATGCGAGTCCTTTATGGAGGTTCGTCCAGGCGTCGATCAATAAGAAGTCTGCGTCGAGGGACAAGCTTCCCGAGCTGCGGAGGAATTTGGAAATCGCGCGTACGGTGTCCCTGTGGATGACGAGCAAGCAGATCCGGGGTCGGCTCTTCGACGACGCCGAGGCGCTACTGAAGAACCTGGTGAGCATACTAGAGACCTGTGACGATCAGAACGACATGCAAACGGTATTCCTGTGCTTGATGGAGCTGATAACGATCGAAGATTTCCCGAAGAATGAGCTACAGAAGATCCTTCTACTCCCTTGGTTTCCTGACAAGTCTTCGTCAAATCTGGATGCCTCTAGGAAGCTATCGGCAACGTTGAAGTCCTTGAGTATCAAGACGAAGATCCGGTGCCTGCAGATGATCTGCGAGTTTGGGAGAGGGAAGAGCAGGATCAAGTACTTGGCAACCTGCGTTATGAATAATGACGTTGACATCGGCGTTTCTGCTATTCGGAACTCGATTCTCTTGCTCTCTGACCCGGAGATCTCTTTCAGTGACGTTAACTTCCACATCCTGAAGCCGATGCTCGCTGGAGCAAAGGTGCCCCTCCAAGAAGCAGTTGCTAAAGTCCTGGGGAATATGGTCTGTTTCTTGTCGAAAACGGCAAAATTGATTAGGAGAGAGTGGGACTCGTTGGATTGGACGATCACTTGCGACACTTGTGACAAGCACTTCGATCATTCACCTGGGATAAGTGAAAAGTTTCCCGTTGACGAGAGCATCTTCTCCCCCTACTTCGTCTTCATTTCCTCGAATAATCCAACGATTCGAAAGAACATGAGCGAAAATCTGATAAGGTTCTCTAATCACCTTGAGAGCTTCAGTTCGAACGCCATTTCCAAGGCTTGGCTGAGTCTGAGTCGTGATCCTAGTTCGGAGATCAGGGGAAACGTGGCGAATTCGATAGCGACGTTGACGAGAAATCGGGTCAAGCTGTTACCGAAAGAGGAAGACGAGGAGGCATTTGTGGATTTAGTGATCGACGAGCTGGGCGAGGCCTTGGACGAGGTTCTCGAGCGTTTGAATGAACCGCTTCATATGACACTGATCACGACAACTAAGGAGTTTGCCAGAGCTGGTCTAGTTTCAGCCGAGAGAAGAATCTGGAGCATCTTCATTATCTCCATAATGCACGCCGAGTCGTCTTACACTGCAATGGGCTCAGCGACGATCGCCCTCAAGGAAGTCTCAGCGTTCTACAAGGTAAGCACAAAGAACTTCTTCCTAAGATACAGAAAAGACATAGTCGAACTAATGACCGAGCTCGTTGCTCACAACTACTCTGAGAAGAGCTACAATATTGCGCTATCGTTGAACAAGATCGTTCATTGTTTCGGGTACTCAGACATTCGGCAATTCATGAGGAAGGAGGGGAGTCTCGTCGTCAGCTACCTGGTGCCAATGGTCATCCAAGTGCCGAAGGTCCGGGATATTTTCAAGGATATCGCTAATTTTCTCGATGTCGATGAGAGAGAAATGTTCATGGATTACTTCCAGCATATCTGTGCTCATGTTTTCCTGAGCGAATCACCAGAAGTTGGAGCTGACTGTTTGGAGCTTGTTTCGAAACTCGCAAGACTGTCTGCGCGCGATCTAATGAAGCGCTCCCTTATTGGAATCTTTAGGAAGCTACTCCTTTACTTTCATGACAAAATGGAGAGAGTCCTGACGTGTTTGGCTGTTATCTCCGAGTTTGATTCGGACGTGACCGCTTCATTCGACTCGCCACAGGCTATTGCCAACTACCTCAAGCCACATCTGCATGGAGTCCTCGTCAACTTCGATACGAATCTGGGACCAATGTCTGATCAGGCAACACAAAAAGCTGCTCTCGGATCACTCGGGGCTCTGATGAAGTTCATGGGAGCTACGCACCTGAGTCCTTTGAGGTACAAGATCCTGGCGACCCTGAGAACGTGCCTGAATCTAACGAGACCGGGATTCAGGCAGCTGTCGTGTTACGCGTGGGATTGTTTCTTGAGGAACGTTTCTCTGGAGGATCTCGGACCGCTGTTACCAACCATCTGTGTCTCCATGATTCCTCTCCTCGATTCCTGTCCTCAGGAGGCTAACGACATGCTCAAGTTCTTGTTGATTGAGAACAAAGCCGCTCTGTCCATGTACATTTCCGAGATTTTCTTCATCAATGACCTCAGAGTTACTGCCGACATCTCTGCCATTGTTGCCGCGCAAGTAAAGCGCTCGACACCCAAAGATTTCGAGGCTTGCCTGAAGATTTGGCTCAGGAGGATCAAACACGAGACGGACGAGGTCAGATTCAAGGCACTGATTCATCTCAGAGACTTCCTGGCAGAGCACAGGACTCAGCTAAACGACATGATCTTGAGCAATACCGATGTCCACCCTCTGGTTGTCGAACTGCTCGATACGCTTCTCGCAGGATGTCAGGAGAAGGACGAATTGATCCGTTTAAAATGCGGAGAGTGTCTTGGTGAACTCGGAGCCGTCGAACCTAGTCTGCTCCCAAGGAGAATTGCCTCCAGAGATGACAGCAAATTCATTCCAGCGATGAACGAGCACTTTGCTTTCGAAGTGCTCCAGGAACTTGTTCGAGCACTGCAAATGGAGAAGATCACTCAGAACGTCGACTGCTTCTCTCTAGCGATTCAGGAGATCTTGAAGACCTTCGAAATATCACCGAATGGAGCGAACCGAAGATTCTGGGAGGACCTGTCATCAACGACGCAAGAGCGAATCCTCCCGTTCTTGGACTCGCACTACAAAAATACCGCAGTTCCGGACGTCGTAGAATCACCGGTGTACGGTTCGAGTGCCGGTTCGACGTTTGAGAAGTGGCTCTACAGCTGGACATGTTCGATGATTGTAACCGTGAAGGATCCAAAGCTATCCAGTGTTCTCAACGCCTGTCAGCCCGCTCTCCGCAGAGACACAAGGACAACGATGTTCGTGATTCCTCACATTTTCACGCACATCATCACGAAAGGTCAGGATTCAGATCGTGATAATTTGATAACCGAGATTTTCGCTGTAATAAAACCGGGAGATCAAACGCTGGATCAAGAGCTGATTCTCCGTCGTCCGTTACGTCGAGAGATAGACGAGAAACAAAGCGACACGAGGGTCTCCGATGAAGCCCGAAGGATTAGGTGCTCTCAGGTTATCTTCTCGACGTTGGACCATGTCATGCGGTGGCTGGGAGAGAAGCGCCTCGAGAGGGACCAAAGATACCAACTGATGCAGAAGTTCTTCCAGAGGCTGGACAGTTTGGTTCTTGCGGAGGCCTGCTACAAATCCCACGAATACCATCGAGCACTGATGTACCTAGAAACACACATGATGTCAAAGAACAAGGGTCTGTCTGATCAAACAGAAAGTGGACTCTTAGCGAAGATCTACACGCAACTGGAAGAACCCGACGGTGTCTCAGGTATTCTGGCAAGTCAGGAGCAGTCGCCGACACTACAGCAGCTCGTCGTAGCTCACGAGATCAGTGGACAACTCCAAGACGCTGCGACCTGCTACGAGAGACTGGCTCAGGGTCTCGTTCAGCCGAAGTATATCCAGGGAATGATTCACTGCTACCTAGGACTGGATCAGCCGTTCACAGCAATGAAGCTTACCGAAGGAGTTCTGAACTCCAGGCCAGAACTGGAGCCCCTGATGGTAGAGCACGAACCGTTCTGGAGGCTAGCCAATTTCGTCCAACTCGATGGTGACAACAAGACCGATGTCAAGAAGGACCTCTTAGAAGATCTCAAGAAAGGAGTTCAACCAAATCTTCAGGATATCAAGAAGCGCTTGGTCTCTCTTTTGGGAGCAACGTCACCCCAGCGCTCGTATCTGCAGCAGAGTTATCCCTACATCATGAAACTCCACGTCCTCAACGAATTTGAGAAAGCTACCTCTCTGATGCTAAAGAGCACAAGCAATCTGCCAAGGATTCTGAATGAGTGGGAGCAAAGAGAGCAGCTAATTCGGGCATCGAGAGGAGTCGAATCGGTCCTTGGGATGAGACGAGCAACGCTCGACCTTTTCGCTGCGCTCACCGAAGCAACGACTCCAAACGCCGATACTTCGCAGCTCAAACAAGAAATTGGGAAGATCTGGCTAAAAAGTGCTAAAATCGCTAGGAAATCCGGTCTCTATCAACAAGCCTATATGTACATTCTCTCAGCTTCGGATTCCTGTCCACCGCAGGAGCTGAACATTGAGCAGGCACAGTTGTACTGGCAGAGAAACTGTCAGGAAGAGGCGTTCATTACTTTGAAAAGGTCCTTCAAGAACTGCTTCCAATCAGCGGATTACTACAAAGAGTTGCCAGCGGATAGCTGTCCTCCAGATCGTCGGAACTTCGCCAAAGCGAAGCTCCTCTTTGCCAAGTACAATGAGGAAACGTTGAACGTTGACACCGATACAAACCTCGAATACTACAAGGAGGCCCACTTTATCTGGAAATGCTGGGAAAAGAGTGAGCTCGCTCTGGCACAGTACTACGAGTTCTACATCGAGAATCTCACTGAGAAACAGAGGGACACGGATGGCAAGAAGGTACAGTACAACATCATCAACTGCTATGGTAAGTCACTTCAGTATGGCTGCAAGTACGTTCACCAATCGATGCCGAGGATGCTGACCATCTGGATGGATTTTGCTCAGAGGCTTCATTCAACTCGAGCAAGCAAAGAGCAGGTCGAGACGATCGAAAGGATGACGAAGATCATTGACATCTACACCACCCGGCTTCCTACTTACGTCTGGCTGACGGCATTAAGCCAGCTCGTTTCCCGGATCAACCATCCCTCCAAGATCATTCAAGACCAACTGATCAAGATCCTCGTTACCCTCATTGAAGCACATCCGCAGTACTGCCTTTGGATGATGGCCTGCGTCATGAACAGCCTGGAAGCCCCGGACGGGCCAATCCAGAGGATCTGGAATCACGAGAGACTCCGGGCTCCAGCAATCCGCAAGATCATGGACGACTTCAGCAAGCTGTGGAAGAAACTCATCGCCTTCACTAACGAACCGATCTCTGACGGCACAACCAAGACCACCGTCAGCCAACTCTGCAGGACCCTCCCCATACTCCTTAAGTCCTCCAGCTTCGGTCCGATCATGATGCCGACTAGTCAGCTCTTCCAACTGACCCTCCCCGCTCGCGGTAACTTATCAGAAACGCACGTCCCCTTCCCCAATGAACAGGTCTCCATCGTCGGCATCGACGAAACCGTCGTCGTCATGCCGTCCCTCCAAAAGCCCCGGAAAATCACCTTGAGAGGCTCTGACGGCAGACGGTACATCTTCATGTGCAAGCCTAACGACGACCTCCGTCGAGACTTCCGGTTGATGGAGTTCAATGGAATCGTCAACAAGTACCTACAAAAGGATCCAGAGTCTCGACAGAGACGGCTGTACATCAGAACCTACAGTGTCATTCCGCTTCATGAAAAGTGCGGGCTTATCGAATGGGTCCCTAATCTAATCCCTTTCCGACACGTCATCACCGGTATTCACAAGGAACGGGGACTCGGGCTGTCCCATTCAGAGTTCAAGAAGCTGATTCAGCCTACTGATCGTCTCGAGCGCAAGAGGAAGAACTTCGTGGAGAAGGTCCTGCCCAAGTTTCCACCGGTTCTTGGGGACTGGTTTCGTCTGACGTTCCCGGACCCTTATGGTTGGTACGAAGCGCGGTCCGCCTACATGCGGACGTCAGCGGTCATGTCGATGGTCGGGTACATCCTTGGGCTCGGTGATCGCCACGGTGAGAATATTCTCTTCGATTGGAAGTGCGGGGACACGGTTCACGTCGATTTCAACTGCCTCTTTAATGGCGGCGAGGACCTTAAGGTACCGGAACGCGTGCCGTTCCGCCTGACCCACAACATGGTCAGCGCTATGGGTCCGTTGGGGTATGAGGGGCCCTTCAGGCGATCCTGCGAGACTACCATGCGCGTCTTGAGGCAACAGGCAAAGACTCTTATCAGTGTTCTGAAACCGTTCGTCTACACCGAAACCGGCAGGGATCGGGACACTGCCGTCAGGAACATCGAGCAGAGACTCGCCGGGTTCGTCAGGCCCAATGCCACCAAAAGCGACAAGAACAGCACGAATATGGTGAAGCTGAGCATCGAGGGACAAACCAATCATCTGATTCTTGATGCTATTAACGTCGATAATCTGTGCCAAATGTTCTACGGCTGGGGTGCGCATTTCTAGTTTAATTTTTGGCAGATTTCTCGGAAACTAAGCGAGATAGAGACATTTTTGTGGAAACCTTTTTTGTGGTCAATTTCACGGACTACGAAAAAGGTTTCTATGAAAGTTCTCTATCTCGCTTGGTCTCCGAAATATTTCGGAAATCCCGAAAATTGCGGGAAATTCGAAATTTCGGTGATAAGTTCAGGATTTTTTGATGG
Organism: Aleiodes leptofemur; assembly: GCA_963942555.1. Classification (NCBI taxonomy): domain Eukaryota; kingdom Metazoa; phylum Arthropoda; class Insecta; order Hymenoptera; family Braconidae; genus Aleiodes; species Aleiodes leptofemur. The sequence continues at coordinate 13,166,305 of OZ012619.1, forward strand.
AACATTATGGAAAGATGGGGCAAAAGGGGTTCTGTGACGCTCAAGAACCCGTTCTGCCCCACCTATAATTGACCAAAATACACGAGTTTAATTTGCCTTTAATTACCAGTTGAGTCAATAATTAAAAATTACTTTAATTTTTTCAATTAATAATCGTAACTATTACGTAATACAGAAGCATCAGATCATTTGATTTAATCACTATTCCTCTTCCGAGACACTGCGAAGAAGCATAAAGTATGACAGGGAATTACTCAGTATCTTGAAATAAAAAAAGAAAAGTTAATAATAATAAATAAATAAATAATATTTGTAAGAAAAAATGTTAATAAATTTTTTTATATTTGTAATCATTTTTTAATTTTCTTACTCTGCAGAAACTCTCCAAATTCATTGGACTGAATTTTCCAGCTGATAGAAAACTTGATTTTTGTGAACGGTTTATTATCAGACAAAGTTTTTGTTTTGTAGAATTCGGCGATTTGTACCATTTCGATGAATAAGCTGCTGCACTCACGCTCGAACTCTGAAGCATTCGAAAACTGTTGGGTTGAGAAGAAATTGTCAGGAGACCTTTTTTGTGGGGAATTTTGTGCTCTACAAAAAAGATCTCCTGAGAAATTCTCGTAAAACCACTAGTTTCGGAGGAATTTGAGGAAATAGTGATTTTTTTGAAGATTTTTCACTGATTAATTGTTTTAAATTAAATTTCTGTTGATGTAATTACCTGAGTAATGAGTTCATCACCTGGCCAGCAGAAGCGGAGGAGCTGGGAGAGTGCCATCATCAGGTAGGAACAGTATTGAGCCAATTTATCGAGTTTTTTTTTTTTTTTTTTTTAAGTTATAAATAAAATAAAAAATTTTAAAAACGAGTTTTCAAAGCGATCTGCGAAGCGAGTGGGTTCAGGGAAAAATGTCAAGAGACCTTTTTTGTAGAGAATTTGAAAATCTACAAAAAAGATCTCTCGGTAAATCCTCTTAAACCCAATAGTTTCTGAAATAATCTCGGAAGACCTTAAAATCGATGATGTTTATTGATGGAAGGCCGTAGAAAATCAGGAGAGCATTGCCCATTGCGAATGCATAGCCGAAAGTGATAGTTTTGGATAATCTGAGAAGAATTTAAATCGAATTTAATCAAATTAATAAAATTAATTAAATTAATTAGTCACTAAAAGTAAAATTCACTATAAAATCAGTTTTTTTCAAATCATCTTGAAAACTAAGATAGATAGAGAAGTTTTCGTAGATATCTTTTTTGTAGCCCTTGAAATTCTCTACAAAACAAGATTCATGCAAAATCGCTCTATCTTGCTTAGTTTCCGAGATACCCTCGGAAAACAAAAATAACTCATACTTCCACTTTAGTCCTAATTTTTGTCGTTTTTTGTGAATATCCCCGAAACTAAGCGAGATAGAGAAATTTTTACGAAACCATTTTTGTAGCTATCAAAATTCTCCACAAAAAAGATTTCTACAGAAATATCTCTATCTCACTTAGTTTCCGAGTAAACTTCACATTTACCTAGTTTCTAAAATAACATCGAAATCATTTCGATTGAAATAAATTTCGAAAATTTCAGGAACAATAAGAAAAGACAGTAAAAAAAAGCACAAAACATATCTTAGGCCATTGCTCGGATACAATCCGACTAGTCGCAGTATTTTCTTATTGATAGAAATGAAATTCTCGATGAGTAAAGAACTCATTTTTCCCCACAATTTTTCTACAACTGCAATAATTTTCTCCCCCTCCTACAATTTTTCTGTTCAACAGTACAATGAACAGAAAATTACGGGCAATTACAGAGAATAATCCATTTTCATCTGATAATAGCTATAAAACAGAAGGAATAATAAAGAAATCAATAATTTCTCCCATTTATTCACGGAAATACAATAAATTTTCAAAAAACTAATGACAGGAAATACTTTTCCCACTTGAAATTGTAGGAAATCGAAGGAATAATCACTTTTAAAACACTAGCAGGGTGTGCGATCGACCTGGAAAACCTGGAATAGTTACGAAATTTCAAATTTCTGGAATAGTCAGGAAAAAAGTCAGGAAATTTTAATCTTAGTCAGAGAAATTTGTAATTTGTCTTTTATTATCTCAATATTTTTAAAATTTATAAATAGGGGAAGGTGGGGTAAAATGAACACTTCAATTGAACGGTTCGAGTTTGAAATTTTCTAATGATTTCATCGAAAAGCTAAGGAAATTTTAGAGGGGAACATGTGTCAAAGCTTTTGTTTTCTCAATTTTTAGAAAAATTTACTTTTTTGGCCAAGTTTTGAAGGGATTCCCCTTTTGAAAATCGAACAAATTCACTTTTTCGGCGATTTCTCCGGTTCTGTTGGTCGTAGCGATGTGGGGTTGATCTCAAATGAAAGGTGAGCTCATTTCTCATCGATTTGTGTGGTTAAAATTCGTTAAAATCAAATTTTCTAATATTTTATTGTTGAAAATCCTGGCAAGGTTATCCACCGAGTCCGGGTTATCAGCTGATCCGTGGGTCATCAATTAGTTCAATTGATGACCGATCATCATCCAGGGCGTAATCGTCACCGATGAAGCCCATCCTCTCATTCTGAGACGATCTTGCTCTTCAAGCCGTGAAACAGACGTGTTTTCGTGTAATCAGTAAATCATCGCTAGACCCACGCCAAAACGTGGTCCGTGCATTATCATGAAATTTATCTATCGGGATTGTAACAGACTTTTTTTATCAATTGACCAGTTATCCCTGAACTAGACCGATTCACGACCGGCTAGTAAGAATTATCAGTGAATTATGTATTGAACATTATCAGTCAAATTGGTGTAAATATTGTGAATATTCTCTGAAATTCATCATGAAAATCTGTGATATATTTATCATAAATCACGTGTATCGCATAAAGTTATTTCACGCATGCAATTGTCAAGATTAATCCGAAGCCAGCTCCTTGTATGTCCTTCCTCCAACCATCCCTCCAAGATCATCCAGGACCAACTCATCAAGGTCCTCGTTACCCTCATTGAAGCACATCTGCAGTACTGCCTCTAGATGATGGCCTACGTCATGAACAGTCTGGAAGCTCCGGATGGACCAATCCAGAGGATCGAAGTGCAGGGATACGGTTCACGTCGACTTCAACTGCCTTTTTAATGGCGGCGAGGACCTTAATGTAGTACCGCCGATACTGCCCTAGTCAGTGGTTATAGTATCTCGCTTGAATCATGCAGTGTTTACACACTAGATAGCGTTCCAAATGAGTAAGACAGAGAAAGAACATATAAAAAGTACAGTTTTCATAGTTATTCACTAATTACTGCTATCACACGCTCGGAACCTGTATTTTCAAGGTTCTCAAATGTTTTAGATATAATTTTATATCACTGCACTTTTTTTTATTCAAATCGGAACGGTCAGTTTTGTAAAATATGAGAAAATGTGCGATACTCCATAAGGCTCAATGTTAAAGTCGTGAAATTTCACGTGTCAATATCTTTCGACTCGCTCTCGCTAGCCCTCTCAAAATTGAACTGGATCATTATCTTATCATAATCTACGAGTGTACCAAATTTCAGAATTTTCGGAACGGTCAATCTAGTACCGGCGGTACTACCTTAAGGTACCGGAACGCGTGCCGTTCCGCCTGACCCACAACATGGTCAGCGTTATGGGCCCGTTGGGGTATGAGAGGCCCTTCAGGCGATCCTGCAAGACCACCATGCGCGTCTTGAGGCAGCAGGCGAAGCATCTAATCAGTGTTCTAAAGCCGTTCGTCTACACTGAAACCGGCAGAGATCGGGACACTGCCGTCAGGAACATCGAGCAGAGACTTGCCGGGTTCGTCAGGCCCAATGTCACGAAGAGTGACAAGAACAGCATGAATATGGTGAAGTTGAGCATCGAGGGACAAACCAATCATCTGATTCTTGATGCTACTAATGTCGATAATCTGTGCCAAATGTTCTACAGCTGGGGTGCGCATTTCTAGTTTAATTTTTGGCGGCTATCTCGGAAACTAAGCGAGATAGAGAAATTTTTGATGTAACTTTTTTTGCGGCGAATTTCATGGGCTATGAAAAAGATTTCTATGAAAGTTCTCTAATAATAATCGTAACTATTACGCAATACAGAAGCATCAGATCATTCGATTTAATCACTATTCCTCTTTCGAGACACTGCGAAGGAGCATAAAGTATGACAGGGAATTACTCAGTATCTTGAAATAAAAAGAGAAGAGTTAGTAATAATAATAAAAAATTTGGTATTTGTAAGAAAAAATTGTTGATAAATTTTTGTATATTTGTAATAATTTTTTAATTTTCTTACTTTGCAGAAACTCTCCAAATTCATTGGACTGAATTTTCCAGCTGATAGAAAACTTGACTTTTGTGAACGGTTTATTATCAGACAAAGTTTTTTTTTTGTAGAATTCGGCGATTTGTACCATTTTGATGAATAAGCTGCTGCACTCACGCTTGAACTCTAAAGCATTTGAAACCCATTGGGTTTAAAAGAAATTATTAAGAGACCTTTTTTGTGGGAAATTTTGTGCTCTACAAAAAAGGTTTTCTGATAAATTCTCGTAAAACCAATAGTTTAGGAGGAATTTGAGGAAATAGTGTTTTTTTTTAAGATTTTTCACTGATTAATTGTTTTGAATTGAATTTCTGTTGATGTAATTACCTGAGTAATGAGTTCATCACCTGGCCAGCAGAAGAGGAGGAGCTGTAAGAGTGCCATCATCAGGTAGGAACAGTATTGAGCCATTTTGTCGACTTTAATCTTTTTTTTTTTTTTTTTTTTAAGTTATAAATAAAATAAAAAGTTTTAAAAACGAGTTTTTAAAGCGATCTGCGAAGCGAGTGGGTTTAAGGGAGAATGTCAGGAGAACTTTTTTGCAGAGAATTTGAAAATCTACAAAAAAGATCTCTTGGTAAATCCTTTTAAACCCAATAGTTTCTGAAATAATCTCGAAAGACCTTAAAATACAACAATTTTATTCAAAAATCATTCGGCAATGATCGATTTTCCTCACCGAATTGATTTGAAATCCAACGAGACAAATGATGAGACTACTTGCTAATACTTGAAGAAGCATCAGAGAATTGAAGAGCATCTCCATTTGGTCGCAGAACCTAAACTTCATTTTTTTCACTTTTCATAAAATTCAGGGATGAAATGATAAAAAAGGAAAAAATCAAAACTTCAAAGAAAAAGAGAAGACAAATCAGTTTTAATCTCAAATAATTTGAGATATAACAAAAAATCTCGAAATAGAGATGATTCCGAGATTTTTTGAGATTTTCACATTCTTCTGCAAATAGCTCGAAAATCATTTGGTTTAGAGGAAAATGTTACGAGACCTTTTTCTGTAGAAAATTAAATTCTTTCTCAAAAAAAAAGGTCCCTTGATCTTTTTACCTAAACTTTATCTCGTTCTCGAGATAATCTCAAATAGAATCTCTGATTTCTTCAATTTTTCGATTTTTTTCCTCGAAAATTTGATGAAAAAAATATTTTAAAAATATTAAAAAAATAATTAATCACAAAATTTATCACCTGAGTATGATCTGATGATGTTGAATGACAATTTTCAGTTGATAATTCACATAATTCCATGAATTTTTTCCACTTTTCACACAATCAATTTTCGAAATATTTTTTTTCAGTACAAAAAAATGTGCACAAGTTAGTAACAATGCAGTTGCTATCATTGTATCAGTAACAAGTATCAACAAACCACAAATTGAACTTGCCAATATGTGCGATAGATAAATGAATTCATAAAATGGCGAATAATAACAGATTTCTGGATAAGCCGCTGGAAATGGATAATGTGATTTTTCGATTATTTTCGAATTATTCAATGATCCAGTGATATTTATTAATGGAAGGCTGTAGAAAAGCAGAAGAGCATTGCCCATTGCAAATGCATAGCCGAAAGTGATAGTTTTGGCTAATCTGAGAAGAATTTAAATCGAATTTAATCAAATTAATTAAATTAATTAGTTATCAAAAGTAAAATTCACTATAAAATCAGTTTTTTTTTCCAAATCATCTTGAAAACTAAGAGAGATAGCGAACTTTTCGTGGGAATCTTTTTTGTAGCTCTTGAAATTCTCTACAAAACAAGATTCATGCAAAATCGCTCTATCTCGCTTAGTTTCCGAGATACCCTCAAAAAACAAAAATAACTCATACTTTCATTTTAGTCCTAATTTTTGTCGTTTTTTGCGAATATCTCGGAAACTAAGCGGGATAGAGCGATTTTGTATTCCTCTTGTTTTGCACAAAATTTCAAAAGCTACCAAAAATGTCTCTGCGAAAATTTCTCTATTTCTCTTATTTTCCGAGATATCCTGAAAAAACAAAAACAAAAAACCGATTTTTTTAGAAAATAGGAAAAGATTAGTTACTTAATAAATTTGTAGATGTCTTTAGATTCTCCCAGTGATGTCAACAAACTCCAGTAATCATTAATGAGAAAGTGTACAAGCTCCGAAGTTTCTTTTCTCGCCATCCATATAATTGTTTTAGATGCTGCTAAAATAGTTGTCAGAACAATTGAACTGAAACGAAAAATCTCGTAAACTCTTCATTTCCACGAATATCTCAAAAACTAAGCGAGATAGAGAAATTTTTCACGAAATCATTTTTGTAGCTCTCAAAATTCCCCACAAAAAAGATCTCTACAAAAATTTCTCTATCTCGCTTAGTTTCCGAGTAAATTTCACATTTACCTAGTTTCTAAAACCACATCGAAATTATTTCGATTAAAATAAATTTCGAAAATTTCAGGAACAAAAACCAGAAACATGAAAAACAGGCACAAAACATATCTTAGGCCATTGCTCGGATACAATCCAACTAGTCGCAGTATTTTCTTATTGATAGAAATGAAATCCTCGATGAGTAAAGAACTCATTTTTCCCCACAATTTTTCCACAACTGCAATAATATTCTTCCCCTCCTACCATGTTTCTGTTCAACAGTACAATGAAGAGACAATTATGGGCAATTACAGAGAATAATACATTATTTTCATCCAATAATAGCCATAAAACAGAAGGAATAATAATGAAATCAATAATTTCTCACATTCATTCGCGGATACAATGAATTTTTAAACAACTAATGACAGGAAGTACTTTTCCCACTTGAAATTGTAGGAAATCGAAGGAATAATCACTTGTGAAACACTAGCAGGGTGTGCGATCGACCTGAAAAACCTGGAAAAGTCGGGAAATTTTTAATTTCTGGTATATTCAGGGAAAAGTCAGGAAATTTTAATCTTAATCAGGGAAATTTGTAGTTTATCTTTCATTATTCCAATATTTTCAAAAGTTATGAATAGGGGAAGGTGGGGTAAATTGGACACTTCAATTGAACGGTTCGAGTTTGAAATTTTTTAATGATTTCATTGAAAAGCTAAGGAAATTTTGGAGGGAAACATGTGTCAGAATTTTTGTTTTCTCAATTTTAGAAAAATTTACTTTTTTGGCCAAGTTTTAAAGGGATTTCCCCTTTGAAAATCGAAAAAAATCACTTTTTCGGCGATATCTCCGGTTCTGTTGGTCGTAACGACTTGGAGCTGATCTGAAATGAAACCTGAGCTCATTTCTTATGGATTGATGTGGTTCAATTTTTTTTTTCAATCTATTCAGCAAATATTTACCGGTTATATTTTTAAAAACAGTTTTTGCCCGGAGAGTACTCGAAAAATAGGTATTTTGCTTCCGAATGGAAGCATTGTAAACGCGATTTTTTTCGATCTCGAGATTTCATCGGAATATGACTCAGAATGTTCCAAAACGTCGAGAAATGACATTTTTAAAAAATGTCTGTATGTATGTGTGTGTGTGTGTGTGTGTGTGTGTGTGTTTGTGTGACAGATATCAGCTCATTGCTCCGGAACGGTAATACTTGGTGACCTGAAAATTTAACAGTACTTTCTCTCCCCATGCAAATTGCTCTCCGTGAAATTTGAGCGAAATCGGTTGAGTACTTTTCGAGAAAAATCAAATTTTCGTAAAATCGTTTTTTCGATTTTTCTCCACGAAAAATTGATTCACAGCCCCCACTCTCAGCGATGAAATTCATCTCATTTGAACACACAATTTTCACTCGGGGTAAATTTTGCTGCGATTTTTCGTTTGCGGATAATTTCAATTACAGTGTTTTTTATCCTGAATTTTGTATACACGATAGCTCAAAAACTATTTGAGTTAGAGACTCGAAATTTCGTGGGTTTGTGCATCTAATGAACGAAAAGTTTGGTATTGAAATTGGGCGAAATCAGTCCAGTAGTTTCTGAGATATTGCACAAAAACCATTTTATGAAAAGAGGTTATATCTCGAAAACTACTGGAGCGATTTTGCCCACGTTCAGCTTAAAAGATTCATCTCAATGAGCCCTACAAATGGTGAGAATTTCAGATTTTTCAGAGGCAGTCTCTTGTAAGAGTTTTCGATACCGTAGTTTTTTCAAAAATCACGGTTTTTCTTAGCTTCCTCCCTAGGAACACTACTATTTTTTATTTCACCATTTGAAAGTAGACAATTTTTTCTACAAAATGATGACAATCGGAAAGAATAGAAATCCTTTTTGGAACCTGAACTTCAATTTTTCAGATTTGTCGTACGATCATCCATTTATGATTGAAAAATTGATGGTTTTTTTTGTGGAAACAGTGAATAAATAAAGTTCACCAAAGATCAAACCATCATTGAATTTGTCCTCATAAGTACATATTTGTTGAGAAGATCATATTTTGTTACGGCATTTGGAATAATGAGAGATATAAATAGTAATTTCATGAATACCGTATTAAATTTCATTCGGAAGCATTTTGCCAATTGAATTGGCAAAATATTAAATGTCGCATAAGGAGTGGGGTTTGCAAATAACGCACAGGATATAACGCCTCTGCTTGTTTCTTTTTAAACCCATAAATCGATGGGGAATGAGCTCACCTTTCATTCTGAATCAGTCCCAGGTTGATCGATACTATCAATAGAACCAAAGAAATTCTCGAAAAGTGAAATTTTTCGAAAAAGTTTCACCTCTAAATCTTGTGCAGAAAAAGAAATTTTTGAAAAATTCAAAAATTTTGATACATGATTTTCATGGATAATTTCTTCACCTTTCCAATGAAATCATCAGAGAAAATCTATCTCCAATATTCCCATTCATTACGAATAATATCCCACCTTTCCCTGTATGGATATTTTACCCCACCTTCCCCTATAGAATGGGAGAGATGATCTCCAACCTTTTCTCTATAAAATGTCATTTTATAGGAAACTTCTTCATAAAATTTCATTTTATGGGAAACTTCTTTATAAAATTTCATTTTATAGAAAGTATCTTTGTTATGTCCAGAAAAATTTAAAGTAATAATTGCTGATGCATATAACCCAGATCGAAGAAACTGGGTTATGCTCAGTTTTGAAACATTTTAAGTTAAACGCTGATTGCTATTTCTTCATTCTAAAGTGATGAATGAGCCATTAAAGAAATAAATTTATTAATAAATTAATTTTTATTAATTAATTTTTTAAGAGAATCAAATTTCGGAAAAAATATGTAATGCGCAAGCAGGATTTGAACCCACGACCCTCTGATTACATGTCAGGTGCTCTGACCACTGAGCTATTGCGAGTTACTATATTTACCTTCGAATTTTGATTCTCACATCTTTTCTCCACCTCCCATCCACGAGAATACAGTTTCTAATAAATATGATCGATTTCGCGTTTTTTTTCAGTCATTCACCTGCTTCTGAATAGGAGTTGCCAAAATAGAGAGAGGCTCGAAGCACTAGGCACGAGACGCCAAATTGGTCTTTAATTACTAATCCAAATCTTTATTCACCGTGAAGGGGGATTTATTAGCTCATTGATGGGTCACTGGAATCTTTAACCGAAAGTAGTCTCTCGCTGTTCAAGTTAAAGTGTTATAGATATCTCTATTTGTGAACGAACTCATTTTTCTAATTAAATCAAAACTTAAATAGTAGTTAATAAATACGGTGATTGAAGACAACTTCCCTGGCATTAGAAACCCTTTACGGAAGACGGTCGAGGGAATCAACTTTAGATAAGGTGTAAACTTAAAACCATAAATAATTAAAATAAATATTAAACGAAGAGTGTTATAAAAACATAGTCGCGTTCTAATTAAAATAAAATTATAATTCAAAGTTTTTGTGTTCGGAAATAAATTAAATTGTTCTCAGACGCGAGGGACATCTTCGGACATAACATCTTTATAAAGATTAATTGTATAAAAAACGTCTTTATAAAATTATATTTTATAAAGACGTTTTCTATAGAGACACTTGCTTTCATTAAGGAAGGTTTCGTGAGAACACATTGAAAAAAAATGTCATTTCATGAAAAACATCTATAGAAAATGTCTTTATAAAATTATATTTTATAAAAAAAATTTCTATACAGACTCTTCTGTGGAATACTCACCCCCATTGAGTAAGGCTTTATAAAACACACTTCAATATCATCCATTTCTCCTATAAAGAATTAGTTTATAAAATGGCCTTTATAAAAAAAAAAATTTATAAAGCGTAGCTTTCTTCAAATACCATCGCTATGAAGAAAATCATCAACGATGATACTGGATGAACTGCCTTTTTTCTATTCAAAAAAAGTTTATACACATTCATCTTATAGAATTTTTCTTTATAAAGCTCCCATAAAGACCTCTTCACAAAATCTTTATAAGAAAAGTTCCAATTTCTTATAAAACGCGTTCTAGAAAGAATTCTTTATAAAGACTTTATAAAGTATTTTCATACGTGTTAAGAAATTGATTCAGCCGACCGATCGTCTCGAGCGCGAGAGAAAGAACTTCGTGGAGAAGGTCCTGCCGAAGTTTCCGCCAGTTCTCGGGGACTGGTTCCGTCTGACGTTCCCGGACCCTTATGGGTGGTACGAAGCGCGGTCCGCCTACATGCGGACGTCGGCGGTCATGTCGATGGTTGGTTACATCCTTGGGCTCGGCGATCGCCACGGCGAGAATATTCTCTTCGACTGGAAGTGCGGGGATACGGTTCACATCGATTTCAACTGCCTCTTTAATGGCGGCGAGGACCTTAAGGTACCGGAACGCCTGCCGTTCCGCCTGACCCACAACATGGTCAGCGCTATGGGCCCGTTGGGGTATGAGGGGCCCTTCAGGCGATTCTGCGAGACCACCATGCGTGTCTTGAGGCAACAGGCAAAGACTCTTATCAGTGTTCTGAAGCCGTTCGTTTACACCGAAACTGGCAGGGATCGGGACACTCACGTCAGGAACATCGAGCAGAGACTCGCCGGGTTCGTCAGGCCCAATGCCACCAAGAGCGACAAGAACAGCACGAATGTGGTGATGCTGAGCATCGAGGGACAAACCAATCATTTGATTCTTGATGCTATTAATGTCGATAATCTGGGCCAAATGTTCTACGGCTGGGGTGCGCATTTCTAGTTTAATTTTTGGCAGATTTCTCGGGAATTAAGCGAGATAGAGACATTTTTGTGGAAACCTTTTTTGTGGTCAATTTTACGGACTACGAAAAAGGTTTTTATGAAAGTTCTCTATCTCGCTTGGTCTCCGAAATATTTCGGAAATCCTGAAAATTGCGGGAAATTCGAAATTTCGGTGATGAGTTCAGGATTTTTTGATGGAACATTATGGAAAGATGGGGCAAAAGGGGTTCGGTGACGCTCAAGAACCCGTTCTACCCCACCTATAATTGCCCAAAATACACGAGTTCAATTTGCCTTTAATTACCAGTTGAGTCAATAATTAAAAATTACTTTAATTTTTTCAATTAACAATCGTAACTATTACGTAATACAGAAGCATCAGATCATTTGATTTAATCACTATTCCTCTTCCGAGACACTGCGAAGAAGCATAAAGTATGACAGAGAATTACTCAGTATCTTGAAATAAAAAAAGAAGAGTTAATAATTTAAAAAAAAATTTAATATTTGTAAGAAAAAAATGTTAATAAACTTTTTTATATTTGTAATAATTTTTTAATTTTCTTACTCTGCAGAAACTCTCTAAATTCATTGGACTGAATTTTCCAGCTGATAGAAAACTTGATTTCTGTGAACGGTTTATTATCAGACAAAGTTTTTGTTTCGTAGAATTCGGCGATTTGTACCATTTTGATGAATAAACTGCTTCACTCACGCTCGAACTCTGAAGCATTTGAAAACCATTGGGTTTAGAAGAAATTGTCAAGAGACCTTTTTTGTGGAGAATTCTGTGCTCTACAAAAAAGGTTTCCTGATGAATTCTCGTAAAACCAATAGTTCCGGAGGAATTCGAGGAAATAGGGATTCTTTTAAAGATTTTCCACTGATTAATTGTTTTAAATTAAATTTCTGTTGATGTAATTACCTGAGTAATGAGTTCATCACCTGGCCAGCAGAAGAGGAGGAGCTGGAAGAGTGCCATCATCAGGTAGGAACAGTATTGAGCCATTTTGTCGACTTTAATCTTTTTTGTTTTTTTTTTTTAAAGTAATAAATAGAAAAAAAAAGTTTTAAAAATGAGTTTTCAAAGCGATCTGCGAAGCGAATGGGTTTAGGGGAAAATGTCAAGAGACCTTTTTTGTAGAGAATCTAAAAATCTACAAAAAAGATCTCTTGGTAAATCCTTTTGAACCCAATAGTTTCTGAAATAATCTCGAAAGACCTTAAAATCCAATGATTTTAGTCAAAAATCATCCGGAATCAATCGATTTTCCTCACCGAATTGATTTGAAATCCAACGAGACAAATGAGGAGACTACTTGCAAATACTTGAAGAAGCATCAGAGAATTGAAGAGCATCTCCATTTGGTCGCAGAACCTAAACTTTATTTTTTTTCACTTTCATAAAATTCAGGGATAAAATGATAAAAGAGGAAAAAATCAAAACTTCAAAGAAAAAGAGAAGACAAATCAGTTTTAATTTCAAATAATTCGAGATTTAACGAAAAAATCTCAAAGTAGAGATGATTTCGAGATTTTTTGAAATTTTTACATTCTTCTGCAAATAGCTCGAAAATCATTTGGTTTAGAGGAAAATGTTAGGAGACCTTTTTCTGTAGAAAATTAAATTCTTTCTCAAAAAAAAAAAGGTCTCTTGATCTTTTTACCTAAACTTTATCTCGTTCTCGAGATAATCACAAATAAAATCTCTAATTCCTTCAATTTTTCGATTTTTTTCCTCGAAAATTTGATGAAAAAAATATTTTAAAAATATTAAAAAAATAATTAATCACAAAATTTATCACCTGAGTATGATTTGATGATGTTGAATGACAATATTCAGTTGATAATTCACATAATTCCATGAATCTCTTCCACTTTTCTCACAATCAATTTTTGAAATATTTTTTTTCAGTACAAAAAAATGTGCACAAGTTATTAACAATGCAGTTGCTATCATTGTATCAGTAACAAGTATTAACAATCCACAAACTGAAGTTGCTGTTATGTGTGATAGATAAATAAATTCATAGAATGGCGAATAATAACAAAATTCTGGATAAGCTGCTGGAAATGGATAATATTGTTTTTCGATTGTTTTCGAATCATTCGATGATCCACTGATATTTATAAATGGAAGGCTGTAGAAAATCAGAAGAGCATTGCCCATTGCAAATGCATAGGCGAAAGTGATAGTTTTGGATATTCTGAGAAGAATTTAAATCGAATGTAATCAATTTAATCAAATTAATTAAATTAATTAGTCACTAATAGTAAAATTCACTATAAAATCAGTTTTTTCAAATCATCTTGAAAACTAAGAGAGATAGAGAAGTTTTTGTAGAGATCTTTTTTGTAGCTCTTAAAATTCTCTACAAAACGAGATTCATGCAAAATCGCTCTATCTCGCTTAGTTTCCGAGATACCTTCAAAAAACAAAAATAACTCATACTTCCACTTTAGTTCTAATTTTTCTCGTTTTTTGCGAATATCTCGGAAACTAAGCGAGATAGAGCGATTTTGTATTCTTCTTGTTTTGCACAAAATTTCAAAAGCTACCAAAAATGTCTCTACAAAAATTTCTCTATTTCTCTTATTTTCCGAGATATTCAAAAAAAACAAAAACAAAAACCGATTTTTTTAGAAAATTGGAAAAAATTATCTACTTGATATATCTGTAGATGTCTTCAGATTCTCCCAGTGATGTCAACAGACTCCAGTAGTCATTAACGAGGAAGTGTATGAGCTCCGGAGTTTCTTTCCTCGCCATCCATATAATTGTTTTAGATGCTGCTAAAATAGTTGTCAGAACAATTGAACTGAAACGAAAAATCTCGTGAACTCTTCATTTTCACGAATATCTCGAAAACTAAGCGAGATAGAGAAATTTTTGTAGAAACCTTTTTTGTAGCTCTCGAAATTCTCCACAAAAAAGGTCTCTACAAAAATTTCTCTATCTCACTTAGTTTTCGAGTAAATTTCACATTTACCTAGTTTCTAAAATCACATCGAAATCATTTCGATTGAAATAAATTTCGAAAATTTCAGGAATAAAGAGCAGAGACATGAAAAACAGACACGTAATATATCTCAAGCCATTACTCGGATACAATCCAACTAGTCGCAGTATTTTCTTATTGATAGAAATGAAATCCTCGATGAGTAAAGTACTCATTTTTCCCTACAATTTTTCTACAACTGCAATAATATTCTCCCCCTCCTATCATTTTTCTGTTTAACAGTACAATGAAGCGAAAATTATGGGCAATTACAGAGAATAATACATTTTCATCCAATAATAGCTATAAAACAGAAGGAATATTAATGAAATCAATAATTTCTTCCATTCATTCACGGAAATACAATGAATTTTTAAACAACTAATGACAGGAAGTACTTTTCCCACTTGAAATTGTAGAAAATCGAAGGAATAATCACTTGTAAAACACTAGCAGGGTGTGCGATCGACCTGGAAAACCTGGAATAGTTAGGAAATTTTAAATTTCTGGAATAATCAGCAAAAAGTGAGGGAATTTTAATCTCAGTCAGGGAAATTTGTAGTTTATCTTTTATTATCTCAATATTTTTAAAAGTTATAGATAGGGGAAGGTGGGGTAAAATGGACACTTCAATTGAACGGTTCGATTTTGAATTTTTCTAATGATTTCATTGAAAAGCTGAGGAAATTTTGGGTGGGAAAGACGTGTCAAAACTTTTTTATTCTCACTTTTCAGAAAAATTTAATTTTTTTGGCCAAGTTTTGAAGGGATTCCCCTTTTGAAAATCGAAAAAAAAATCACTTTTTCGGCGATATCTCCGGTTCTGAGACTCGCTGGGTTCGTCAGGCCCAATGCCACCAAGAGCGACAAGAACAGCACGAATATGGTGAAGCTGAGCATCGAGGGACAAACCAATCATCTGATTCTTGATGCTATTAATGTCGATAATCTGTGCCAAATGTTCTACGGCTGGGGTGCGCATTTCTAGTTCAATTTTTGGCAGATTTCTCGGAAACTAAGCGAGATAGAGACATTTTTGTGGAACCCTTTTTTGTGGTCAATTTCACGGACTACGAAAAAGGTTTCTATGAAAGTTCTCTATCTCGCTTGGTCTCCGAAATATTTCGGAAATCCTGAAAATTGCGGGAAATTCGAAATTTCGGTGATGAGTTCAGGATTTTTTGATGGAACATTATGGAAAGATGGGGCAAAAGGGGGTCTGTGACGCACAAGAACCCGTTCTACCCCACCTATAATTGCCCAAAATACACGAGTTCAATTTGCCTTTAATTACCAGTTGAGTCAATAATTAAAAATTACTTTAATTTTTTCAATTAACAATCGTAACTATTACGTAATACAGAAGCATCAGATTATTTGATTTAATTACTATTCCTCTTCCGAGACACTGCGAAGAAGCATAAAGTATGACAGGGAATTACTCAGTATCTTGAAATAAAAAAAAAAGAGTTAATAATTTAAAAAAAAAATTTAATATTTGTAAGAAAAAAATGTTAATAAACTTTTTTATATTTGTAATAATTTTTTAATTTTCTTACTCTGCAGAAAATCTCTAAATTCATTGGACTAAATTTTCCAGCTGATAGAAAACTTGATTTTTGTGAACGTTTTATTATCAGACGAATTTTTTGTTTTGTAGAATTCGGCGATTTGTACCATTTTGATGAATAAGCTGCTGCACTCACGCTTGAACTCTGAAGCATTCGAAAACCATTGGGTTCAGAAGAAATTGTAAAGAGACCTTTTTTGTGGGGAATTTTGTGTTCTACAAAAAAGGTTTCTTGATAAATTCTTCCAAAACCAATAGTTTCGGAGGAATTTGAGGAAATAGGGATTTTTTAAAAGATTTTCTATTGATTAATTGTTTTAAATTAAATTTCTGTTGATTTAATTACCTGAGTAATGAGTTCATCACCTGGCCAGCAGAAGAGGAGGAGCTGGAAGAGTGCCATCATCAGGTAGGAACAGTATTGAGCCAATTTATCAAGTTTTACCTATTAAAAAAAAAAAACTAATAAATAAAAAAAACAGTTTTAAAAACGAGTTTTTAAAGCGATCTCCGAAGCGAATAGGTTTAGGGAAAAATGTGAAGAGACCTTTTTTGTAGAAAATTTAAAAATCTACAAAAAAGGTATCCTGGTGAATTCTCTTAAACCCAATAGTTTCTGAGATAATCTCGAAAAACCTTAAAATACAACGATTTCATTTAGAAATCATTCGAAATCGATCGATTCTCCTCACCGAATTGATTTGAAATCCAACGAGACAAATGATGAGACTACTTGCGGATACTTGAAGAAGCATCAGAGGATTGAAGAGCATCTCCATTTGTTCGCAGAACCTAAACTTCATTTTTTTTCGCTTTCATAAAATTCAGTAATAAAATGATAAAAGAAATCAAAAATCAAAACTCAAAAAAATTTTTTTTTAAATCAGTTTTAATCTCAAATAATTAGGGATTTAACCAGAAATCTCGAAATGGGAAAGATTTCGAGATTTTTGAAAAATTGTATATTTTTCCAAATTTTTCTCGAAATTTCTCTCAAATCTAACTCCGGCAACATCCCTTCGCCCATTCTAAACATTAAAATCAGTTTTAATCCCAAATAATTTGAAATTTAACAAAAAATCTCGAAATATGGATTATTTACCGATTTTTTGAGATTTTTCGAGATTTTTACAATCGTCTGCAAATAGCTCGGAAACCATCTGATTTAGAGGAAAATGACAAGAGCACCTTTTCTGTAGAAAATTAAATTTTCTCCAAAAAAAAAGGTCTCTTGATCTTCTTGCCTAAACCTCATAGTTCTCGAGATAATCACGAGATAAATCTCTAATTTCTTCAACTTTTCGAAATTTTAGTTTCCAAAAATTACGGTAATCCTAGTGGTTTCGGCAATCTATTTTTCCTTTTCAATTTCGATCACGTTCGATAGAGTAGCATGAGGAGATTTAAAAAAAATTTAGTTTACCCCATGTTACCGGACGAAATAAGGCCAAAATAAATTTTAGAAAAAAAATTAAATTAACATTAGAACTCCATAAGCGAGATTCAGTTTCAGTATCAGTTGTATCGTGGCCTTAGAGTAAAAGGGGCGTAAGTGCCATTTTTTCCGATTTTTTTTCTTCAAAATAACAAAAAGGCGTATCTCCACTATTATTGCTCCAATAGGCTTTCCAAGTCCTTTTACGCAATATTAGTAAAAAAATAAAAAATAATAACATATAGGCGTAAGTATCACTGACTAATAACAAAGGGGCGTAAGTGCCGGAGATATGCCTCTTTGTTTTTAGTGTTTTCATTGAATTTTCTCTGATCATCGGAAAAAAATTGAAAACAAAGAGGCGTAAGTGCCATAGTTTAGATACAAATTGCTAAAAACAAAAAGGCATAAGTGCCAAAATTCGGATGAAAAATCCTAAAAACAAAAGGGCGTAACTCCAAATATTCTCATGAGATAGAAAAAAATTATAAAAACAAAGAGGCGTAAGTGCGGAGATATGTCCTTTTCACTTTAACTTTAACAATTATATAGCGTTTAAAAAGAAAATAACAAAAGGGCGTTAGTGTGGAGATACGTCCCTTTCATTTTAAAATTCGTAGTTACGCCACTTTGTTATTTTAATTTTCAATTATCCAAATAATGTTCCAGAGGCCATAAAAAACATTTTGGAGTAATAAGTGGACATACGCCCCTTTCACACCAGAATTTCGTGTTTTTGGCACTTACGTCCCTTTCACTCTAAGGCGACGATATATTCTTGTTCGTCAGAATGTCTATTAATTATCGAAATCATGAAAAATGCATTTCACCGGACATATAGCGACTATTAATTCAATTAATTACATGAAAACATTAATGGCGGGAATATTGATATTTGAAATCCGAGGATCCTCCAATCCCAGTCCTCGATGCTGGGACAGGTCAGTCAAATTCGGAACAATATTGAATATTTATAATATTATTAAATAACAATTTACCATTGTGGATATCGTTTTAATAACGATAAAATGTTATAAAATCGAAATAATTAGAATATTCATGATAAATTAGAAAAATATAAAACAAAAGTAGATCATTTGGATCTGCCACTAGGAATACCTTAAATTAAAAAAATATTTAAAAAATAATTGACTGCAAAATTTATCACCTGAGTATGATTTGATGATGTTGAACGACAATTTTTAATTGATAATTCACATAATTCCATGAATTTTTTTCATTTTTTCCAAAATCAATTCTCAAAATATTTTTTTTCAGTACAAAAAAATGTGCACAAGTGTGTAATAATGCAGTTGCTATTAGTGTATCAGTACCAAGTATCATCAATGCACAAATTCCAGTTGCCAACATCTGCGATAGATAAATAAATTCATAAAATGGCGAATAATAAGAAAATTCTGGATAAACTCCTGGAAATGGATAATGTGATTTTTCGATTATTTTCGAATTGTTCGATGATCCAGTGATATTTATTAATGGAAGGCTGCAGAAAAGGAGTAGAGCATTGGCCATTACAATCGAGTAGCCAACAGTGATAGTTTTGGCTGATCTGAGAAGAATTTGAATCGAAATTAATCAAATTTATCAAATTAATTAAATCAATTAGTCATTTAAAATAAAATTCACAATAAAATCATTTTTTTTCAAATTATCTTGGAAACTAAGAGAGATAGAGGAATTTTCGTGGAGATCTTTTTTGTAGCTCTTGAAATTTTCTACAAAACAAGATTCGGAGAAAATTACTCTATCTCGCTTAGTTTCCGAGATACCCTCGAAAAACAAAAATAACTCATATTTTCACTTTAGTCCTAATTTTTCTCGTTTTTTGCGAATATCTCGGAAACTAAGCGAGATAGAGCGATTTTGTTCTGAGATTGTTTTGAAGAAAAATTCAAGAGCTACAAAAAATGTCTCTTCGAAAATTTCTCTATCTCTCTTATTTTCCGAGATATCCTGAAATAAAAGAAAACTAATTTTTTTAGGAAATTAGAAAAAATTATTTACTTGATAAATCTGTAGATGTCTTCAGATTCTCCCAGTGATGTCAACAGACTCCAGTAGTCATTAACGAGGAAGTGTACGAGTTCCGAAGTTTCTTTCCTCGTAATCCAAATAATTGATTTAAATATTGCTAAAAGAATTGTCAGAAGAACTGAACTAAAACGAAAAATCGCTAAACTCTTCATTTCCTCAAATATCTCGGAAACTAAGCGAGATAGAGAAATTTTCAAGAAACCTTTTTTGTAGCTCTCAAAATTCTCCACAAAAAAGGTCTCTACAAAAATGTCTCTATCTCCCTTCGTTTCCGAGTAAACTTCACATTTACCTAGTTTCTAAAATAACATCGAAATCGTTTCGATTGAAATAAATTTCGAAAATTTCAGGAACAATAAGAAGAGACATTAAAAAAAAGCACAAAACATATCTCAGGCCATTGCTCGGATACAATCCGACTAGTCGCAGTATTTTCTTATTGATAAAAATGAAATTCTCGATGAGTAAAGAACTCATTTTTCCCCACAATTTTTCTACAACTGCAATAATTTTCTTCCCCTCCTACAATTTTTCTGTTCAACAGTACAATGAACAGAAAATTACGGGCAATTACAGAGAATAATACATTTTCATCCAATAATAGCTAGAAAAAAGAAGGAATAATAAAGAAATCAATCATTTTTCCCATTCATTCACGGATAATACAATGAATTTTCAAACAACTAATAACAGGAAGTACTTTTTCCACTTGAAATTGTAGAAAATCGAAGGAATAATCACTTGTAAAACACTAGCAGGGTATGTGATCGACCTGGAAGACCTCGAATAGTTAGGAAATTTCAAATTTCTGGAATAATCAGCGAAAAGTGAGGAAATTTTAATCTTAGTCAGGGAAATTTGTAGTTTATCTTTTATTATCTCAATATTTTTTGAAGTTATAGATAGGGGAAGGTGGGGTAAAATGGACACTTCAATTGAACGGTTCGATTTTGAGTTTTTCTAATGATTTCATTGAAAAGCTGAGGAAATTTTGGGTGGGAAACACGTGTCAAAACTTTTTTTTTCTCAATTTTCAGAAAAATTTACTTTTTCGGCCAAGTTTTGAAGGGATTTCCCTTTTGAAAATCGAAAAAAATTCACTTTTTCGGCGATATCTTCGGTTCTGTTGGTCGTGGCGACCTGGGGTTGATCCCAAATGAAAGCTGAGCTCATTTCTCACCAATTTATGCAGTTGAACGGAATGATCCGAGATTTTTTTGAGAGTGAAAGACTTTACAAGAAAATTTGAAAAAATTCACCAATAAGGTAAATATTTTTGAGCATCTTCTTGATTTTCTTCAGAATTTTCTATCAAGTCCTTCACTCCGAAAAAAATTCCTGGATCATTTTGCCCCAGTTTCTCGTAATTATATGTAATTAGTAAGGCCGTGAAGTTCCACGTCTCAAAAAGTCTGGTATAGTTGCTAAGCAACCAAAATCTGTAAATATTGGAAAATGAAGCTGTTTTTCATCATGAAAACGTCGAAAAGGCCGTTTGACATTCGAAATTCGACTAATTGAATTTGCAATAAATCAAAAATATGGTCGCAATCAACAGCTTCAATTCGGATATTCTGCTTTATAAATAATCAAATGGAGCAAAATATTATTTAAAAAAAAAATTCTAAAGTCTTTTATTAAATGGGGAGGGAGGGGGGGATTTTGAGGTATATTTTTGAGGATACCTTGAGGTGCACCTCTAGGAACATATTGAGATGCACTTCTTAGGACACTTTGAAGCGTACTTCTGGGAAAATTTTGAGATTGTCTTGGATTTTCTTGGAAAGTGTATCTCAAAATGTCCCCGGAAGTATCCCTCAAGTTCGCCCTGAGAATGCACCTCAAAGTGTCCCTGAAAGTGCACCTTGAAATGTGCTCAAAAGAGGACCTTGAGATGTGTTCAAAAGTGCACCTTAAGATGTTCCCAAAAGTACAGCTCATAATCTCTCCCATTTAATAGAAAACTTCAGAGCGCCTGTTTGACGTTTGTATGATGACCTGTTCCATTTCACAATATTTATAAACTTTGGTTGTTTAGCAACTTTACCAGACTTTTTTAGACGTGGAACTTCATGGTCTTAGTGATTAGATAGGGCGAGTGGTCCAGTGGTCGAACGGATAAGACTCTTCAGACACCAGTTATCGAACATAAGAAATTCAATAATTACTGATATATTCAACAGTTTCATGAGCTCTTATTTGAGTTGATTAATATTATATTTTGTTTCGAAGATGAGAAAAATGATATTTCACTGAATTACAAATTTTTTCAGGATAAATACGTTAAATAAATCGATCACTGGTCAACTCATCCTATATTTAGATCTCGGAAAGTGCTAAGAAAAAAATATGATTTCTAGATCTGATCAGATCCAATTCTATAAATTTTTCCAATTTACCAAAATCTAAATATATATAGGGGAGAGTGGGGCAAAATGGACCTTCATGCCAACATGATTCAGGATTTTTTTTCAGAATGAAGAACTTGACGAAAAAATTTGAGAAAATTCTTCAACATGTCTATATAGTTTGTGAATTTTTTCAGATTTTTTGAAGCAGCTGCTGCTTTTTTAAAAAATCTCGAGTCATCTTATCTCTTAGGTCCATTTTCGCCCCACTCTCCCCTAATTATATCTGATTCAAATCTGGGCAATTTCGCTGTGGAGTTGTCGGATTTTATCAGATCTGGTCAGATCTACTGGCATATCTGCCTATATCTCCATAGATATGATGTCATATATACTGCAGATCTAATTTTATCAAATTTGACCTAACCAGATAGAATTATGATGAAAGAAAATTTTTGAAATCTCATAAAATCTAGAAATAAGTCTTGAAATTATTCAAAAACTCGAGAAATCCGATGGAAATTTCGATGAAAACTGGAAAATACTTGAGATACAAGGTCTTTTAGTCTCGTTACAATTTTTTTTTTATATTTTACAAAATACTTTCTATACTTTTACACAATTCACATAAATAGCCAATTTAATTAATCAGTATTTCATTATTTTTAGTCCTCTGGATAATTAATTTTGATGATAAAAGAGTTGATTCAGTAGAAAAAAGGGCAGATGCATGAAATTTTTTGGAAAAAATCCAATTGAATCGTTAAATTCATTGAGAGCTTCAAAAAAGTCAAAAAATTCCCAATTTTTCTTGATTTACAAAATCTATTCGAGAAAAAAAAAGGGAATAAATATGAAATATGTGAATTCACGAACTTTTTGCCTCTTTACTACTGAACTGTGAAGTGTAAAAAAATACGAGGTGAAAATTAATCGAATTTCTTCGAATTGTCAGGAATTCAGGGACACTTTCGCTCGACTTGGCTTTTTCCACTTTCTTCGTACTCTTGGCTCGAAATCCACATCTGTTGAAACGTGCCGATTGATGCTAATATCGAACCGCCAATCCATGCACCAAATCTACGTTCTGCACATCCATTGGCACTTATCAATTTTAATCTCATGCTCGATGGAATCCTCATTGATAAATCTCGGTTCAAACGCTCTGGGAATCCCTGGAAATTTAATAAAATCATTTTTTTTTTCATTTTTTGAGGGGTTTTTTGGGTTTTGCGATGAGGCAGCTGACGGTGGAATTTTTCTGATGATTTCAGTGAAAAGCTGGGGAAATTTGAGAGGAAAAACATTTGTCGAAACCGATTTTTCGGAGATTTTTAAAAAAATTTACGACTTTTTTAAATGAAAAATGTCCATTTTTTGGGGATTTTCTTTTTATTTTGTAGATATCTCCAGTTCTGAATGTCGCAGCGCAGAAATTCGAAAATGAGGAGAAAAATGAGCTCATTTTCTATCGATTTAGGTGGTTTCGAATCGATTTTTATCGATTTTTCAAATATTTACCATATATTTTTGTAAAAATCAATTTTTCTCTATTTCTTCTTTTAGAAATGATAAAAATTATTTTTTGCTCTGCTACCATCCGAATCAAAGATATCTTCAGAATAACTGAAAATTATTAATAATTGGAGAATTACACTCTGAATTTTTTTTTCAAAAAAGTAGAATTTCATATAAAATCGAAAAATCGATCGAGAAAAAATGGGGTAAAATAGATATTTTAATGAAAGTGCTCAAGATGGATTTTTTTAAACAATTCCATTGAAAAGCTGGGGAAATTTCCGGTAGAAAATATGTTTCAGAATTGATTTTTTGTCATTTTTAGAAAAATTGTAATTTTTTGGGTGGATATCGAAGCGGTTTAATCCTCGATTTTTGAAATTTTTTTAGTTTTTCGAGGATATTTCCGGTTTTATTGGTCGTAGTGTAAAAATTCCGAATGAAGGTGAAAGGTGAGATTATTTGCCATCGATTTATGGGGATTTTAAAAAGAAATATTGATTTTCAAGGTTCTTATAGAGCAAAAACTTATTTTCTTTAAAGTGCCTATAAGTACCTTAATTTTCATTAAAGTGCCTATAAATACCTTAAAAATCCATGTTTTTTTTTTCAAAACCACATGAATCGATGGCAAATGATCTCACCTTTTACCTCCATTCGTAATTCTCACTCTACGACCAATAAAACCAGACATATTCCCAAAAAAGTGAGATTTTTCAATTTCGTAAAGGGCAAGACTCCCAATTTCCACCTAAAAAACTAGAATTTTGCAAAAATAATAAGAAAAAAAATGTTGACATATTTTTTACAACTAAAATTTCCTCAGTTTTTCGATAGAATCATCAGAAGAAATCTATCTCAAATATTTCTATTGATTTCTCTCGATTTTTATCTTTTAAAACATCAGATTAAGAATATCTCCAACTTTTCGATGAAATCATCAAAAAAATTCTATTGCAAACTGCACTTTGCTGCTTCATCAAAAGCACTTCGATGTACCTGAATAAACGAATTTCCTCCAGTCACAACGACACTACCATAAAGCGCTGGTCTCACGTCAACGTCACACATTCCAACACTAGTTGTTACAATGTGTCCAACACCAAGCATTGTGTTTCCAACCATTCCTCCTCTCATTTGAACTACACTGGGATCGAAGAGTGCCTCGGGTATTCTAAACCTTTCTGTCGAGAAATCCTAGAAAACAAAAATTACGTCTTCAATCATCAATGAACATCAACAAAAAAAAAGGGGGGAGTGGGGCAAAATGGACATTGTAATGAATCGATTCGAGATGGATTTTTTTTGATGATTTTATTGAAAAGCTGAGGAAATTTTAGCTGGAAAAGAAGTGCCAGATGTATTTTTTTCGATTTTTTTGAAAATTCGATATTTTGCGGTATTTTTGAAAGGTAAAAAGTCTCTCCTTTTTTGGAAATTTTCAGTTTTTTGCAAATATCTCTGGTTCTATTGGTCGTAGAAATTCGGGGTTGGTCTCAAATGAAAGGTGAGCTCATTTCCCATGGATTTATGGGGTTTTGAATTCAAAAATATCCATTTTCGGGATAGTTATAGGCCAAAAACTGTTTCACAAAACTGTTTCCCAAAAATGCCCATAATTGGCTTAAAAATCAATATTTTTAAATTGAAAACCCTATGAATCAATGGCAAATGATCTCACCTTTCACCTCCCACCGGAATTTTCAAGCTACGACGAATAGAAACAAAGATATTCTCAAAAAACTGAAAATTTTCAAAAAAAGAAGGGTTTACCCCTCTAAAATGCTTAAAAAAAGTCAAAATCACCAAAAAATCCAAAAAATTAATTCCGGCATTCATTTCCCGCCTAAAATTTCCTCAGTTTTCCAATGAAATCATCAAAAACAATCTAACGCCAGTATTTCTATTAATATCCAGAGTTTTCCATAATATTTGCCTAAAAATTTAGATGTGTCCATTTTGCCCCACCTTCCCCTATATTTTCTTATACTCAATACATTAATAGTATATTACACACTTAGGGCGGGAAGAAGTTAATCTTGACAATAATTTGCCTCCCGAGTAAAGCGAGGGCAGAAAGTTAGTTCTTTCTGCCAAAGGTGTAAAAATGTATATTTACATGATGAATATCATGTAAATTTCGCCATCAAACCTTCATTTTGGCTTGATTCGTTAAATTTTCTTCATAAAAAAATTCGAATTATTCGAAAGAATTCGAATTATTCAAAAAAATCGAATTATTCGAAATAATTCGAATAATTCAAAAAAATCGAATTATTCGAAAAAATTCAAATAATTCGAAAATTCGAAATATTCGATTTAAATTTCGAATCGAATATTAATATTCGATTGGGTACAAATAATTCGTGGATTCGAATTATTCGCACACCCCTAATGAATATCAATGTCAATAGCAATTTCATTCAATTACCTGATGATAACCAGTTGGAAATTCATACTGAACAGCTGGAATAGTACAGACGACTTTTTCATCGTAAGGTGTCTCAGAAACTTGTAATGTTGTTGCCTGAAAGTCCTGTATAAGTTTTTTAACCATGTAATTGTGCCAGGACTTTGTCACCTCTGGAATGCCCTTTTTCGGTGTCCACCTGGGTTTTTCATGATCCTTGACAACTTCTTTGCTGCCAATCATGTAAGCTGGCGACAGATCAATGTCATTTTCTTGCAGATACTGTCTGCACTGCATGCTGATGTAATCACCACCGAGTGGCGATTTAACTATTGCCTGTGTCAGTACAAATCCATCCTGAACTGGCACTGCTGATGTGTGGGTTGCACCAGAGTCCACGACAATCCCCGTTGCTCTACCGTTTGCAAAAGCTGCTAAAACTGCATTTTTCACAAGAAAATACGCGGGAACATTGTACTTTTCAAACATTAATTCCGTTAATTTCTCTCTTTTGCTTCTTATGTTCCATGGAGATTCAGAAAAAAGCACTGGATGGTACTCGGCGTCTGATTGGATCACTTTGGAGTATGTGTAGTCAAGGACTTTCTCAAAGTGGTCCCAGTCCTCTATCATACCGTCTTTCATGTAGGAAACCACTTCCATTCCTGGAAAATAGAAAATTTTATTTTTATTTTTTTAGTGGAAGAAGATCTTTTTTTTTGTTTTCTGAAGGGATTTCGGAAAGTAAGGGAGATAGAGAAATTTTTGTTGAGACCTTTTTTGTAGGGAATTTCAAGAGCTACAAAAAAGGTTTCCTCAATTTTTTTCGTATCTCTCTTAGTTTCCGAGATATTTTATAATTTTTGAAAAAAGAGGGGAAAAACTCGAAATTAAGCTTTATTTGTTTTTTTTTAAATATCTCGGAATCCATTGGAGATACAGGAATTTTGATAGAAACCTTTTTTGTAGCTCTCAAAATTCTCCACAAAAAAGGACTCTATGAAAGTTTCTCTATCTCGCTTAAATTCCGAGATATGCCAAAAAAACGAGAAGTGTCTTTAAAAATTCTATTTTTTTCTTTTCTGGAATTTTAAAAATTCAATTTTTATGTTGAATCAAACTCTTCTCACCTGGTCTAGGTACATGGAGAATCGTAGTATCAATGTAATACTTCGATTTTGTTTGTGTTATATTGTTGTCCTGTTTCTTATCATCGACCTCCATTGGCTCGGCTTTACCACCATTATTGTCTTCACCAATACCAACAACTGCTGGAATTTCTGCTTTTGGTGTGTCTTCTTGGGCATAACCAACGCGCAACGAGTGATGGCCAAGATCAAAAACTAGAGCGCCAATCTCATCACCACCGTATAACATTCCACCTGACATTTTTGCTGAAAAGAAAAAAATTAAATTAAATTAATAAACTTCGAATAATTGAATTTTTCCATTGAATTTTACCACATTTCATGGAATTGCCCTCAAGATTTGGCTGCAAAATTTATATGATGTTCATCATATTTATTTATTTATTTATTTATTCATAAATTCAGTAGGGAAGAGATAGAACAGGATAAATCGACTTATCCTTAAGATCATTTTTAAGGTAATGTCTCGGAAACTAAGCGAGATAAGGAGATATTATTCATGTTTTATGGCGTATCTCCACTATTATTGCTCCAATAGACTTTCCAATGCCTTTTACGCAATATTAGTGAAAAAAATAAAAAATAATAACATATAGGCTTAAGTACCACTGACTAATAACAAAGGGGCGTAAGTGCCGGAGATACGCCTCTTTGTTTTTAGTGTTTTCATTGAATTTTCTCTAATCATCGGAAAAAAATTGAAAACAAAGAGGCGTAAGTGCCATAGTTTAGATACAAATAGCTAAAAACAAAAAGGCATAAGTGCCAAAATTCGGATGAAAAATCCTAAAAACAAAAGGGCGTAACTCCAAATATTCTCATGAGATAGAAAAAATTATAAAAACAAAGAGGCGTAAGTGCGGAGATATGTCCTTTTCACTTTAACTTTAACAATTATATAGCGTTTAAAAAGAAAATAACAAAAAGGCGTAAGTGTGGAGATACGTCCCTTTCATTTTAAAATTCGTAGTTACGCCACTTTGTTATTTCAATTTTCAAATATCCAAATAATGTTCCAGAGGTCATAAAAAACATTTTGGAGTAATAAGTGGACATACGCCCCTTTCACACCAGAATTTCGTGTTTTTGACACTTACGGCCCTTTCACTCTAAGGCGACGATATATTATCTCGAGAGTTGTATCACTTAGATGCCTGTGAATTGTGAGATTATTTGCATGATTAGTTCTCGAGTTATTGGCGTTTTAATGAATTTTTTCAAAATTTCATATTTTAATGATGGTTTGAAAAAAGTTGTATGACTTCCATTCGAAAGCATATTGCTAAAGTATCAGCAGAAAAAGCTATATCAGTTGGAAAGCAATACTATTATCCACTTATTTTTAAGTTTTTTTCGTGTTCATATGGATATGGACAGAAGATGGAAATTACTATGATACTGAAGATAACAGACATTCAACAATTTTCTGCATTTTTTGAAACAAATAAAATATTAGTAAAAAAATATTTAAAAAATTTGCTTTTCTAGTTCTTTGGATTTTCTCCCTGTGCACTTTTTTTTTCATTTTCTTGGATGATTTATTTTTTGGAAGAAAAAAAAAATTGTCAGATATTTATTTTCAAATTTGTGATTTCCCTCCAAAATGAAAAATTTGTAAATTTGAAAAAAAAAATTTAAATTTTTCCAAAGAAATTCGCTACTTTTTTTTTTTAACAAAATTGGATAATTTATTAAAATTATTGATTTTTAAAAATTGTTTTTTTTGCTGGTGAATTTCAACAAATGAAAAACACAAACAATGTAGAATTGTTGCGGTTGATAATCGGAGTAAGAACAATGATTTTTATCATTTATTTTTTTTCAATTAAATAAATAATCTCACCTTCGCCGGAATTTTCACGGAATTATTCTTCAATTTTTTCTCCTTTTTAATTTGTTTTTTTCTCTTCAAATAAATAAGAAAATTCAGAATTCTTGGATTTTGTAAACACACAACAGTTGATGGGTGAATTTTTACAATTTTTAGGTTAAGTACTGTGTGTCATGATGCCTTTACCCCCTCCCCCCTCTTTAAGAGACGCTAGTGACGTCTGCACGTGATTCGTGGAATTAAAAGGCGGACTTTTTGAAAAATAAAATCTGCATTTTTCTTCAAAAATGAAAATACTTTATAACGTCTTTATGAAAAAATTCCAATTCTTTATAAAAAAAATATTCTTCATAAAGCATTTTTGTACGTATTCGACAATAATTATTATGTTAGTATCTAGGAAACTATTGACTCAACAAAAAATGATCAAAAAACCTTTTTTTTTGTAGAGAATTAAATTTTCTACAAAAAAGAATTCTTGACATTTTCCCCTGAACTCAATAGTTTCCCAGTTATTTCCGAAAATTTGATATTTTTACAGAAAAAAAATGGAAAAAATCAAACGCATGATTAATTTATTGGATATTACGTAATATCTATCGTATGCGATATCTCGAATTTAATTCAAGATATCGTGTCAATTAAACGATGTTTCAAAATTCTCGATCAAAAGCTTCTCTTTTTTGAAATTGGCGCCAGCGCACTTCTGAAGTCATTGGCTTGCGCGCGCATCCTCGTTCATTTCCGTTTTCGCTTTTTCGGAGCGCTCGCCAGACGTTAAAAAAATGGTAAGAATTTTCAATTTATCGCTTCTAAAAATGCATCCATGACAAATATTTAACTTTTTATTACAAAAATAATCAATTTACTTTCGAATTATCAAAAAATATTTATCCTATAATTTATTTAAAAAGAGATATAATGGAAAAAAAAAATTGAGGTTAAGTCTCGTGGCTGATACATTTTTTTCTTTTTTAGGCTCTCGTAATTCCAGAAAAGTTCCAGCACATTCTTCGTGTTATGGGCACGAATATTGATGGTAATAGAAAAGTCATGTTTGCAATGACTGCTATCAAGGGTGTTGGAAGACGTTACGCCAACATTGTTCTGAAAAAGGCCGATATCGATCTCGACAAACGTGCTGGAGAATGTTCCGAGGAAGAGGTTACTATTATTAGGGTTACACGACCAATAGATGGACACTGACCAAAAGATGGACGGTTTCTATTATCGAGAATTTTCATAAATGAATGATTCTTATACTTTTCACGTCAATTCCTGATTATTACATTCATATCGTGGCCTTAGAGTGAAAGGGGCGTAAGTGCCAAAAACACGAAATTCTGGTGTGAAAGGGGCGTATGTCCACTTATCACTCCAAAATGTTTTTTACGGCCTCTGGAACATTATTTGGATAATTGAAAATTAAAATAACAAATTGGCGTAACTACGAATTTTAAAATGAAAGGGACGTATCTCCACACTTACGCTCTTTTGTTATTTTCTTTTTAAACGCTATATAATTGTTAAAGTTAAAGTGAAAAGGACATATCTCCGCACTTACGCCTCTTTGTTTTTATAATTTTTTTCTATCTCATGAGAATATTTGGAGTTACGCCCTTTTGTTTTTAGGATTTTTCATCCGAATTTTGGCACTTATGCCTTTTTGTTTTTAGCTATTTGTATCTAAACTATGGCACTTACGCCTCTTTGTTTTCAATTTTTTTCCGATAATTAGAGAAAATTCAATGAAAACACTAAAAACAAAGAGGCATGTCTCCGGCACTTACGCCTCTTTGTTATTAGTCAGTGGTACTTACGCCTAAATGTTATTATTTTTTATTTTTTTACTAATATTGCGTAAAAAGCCTTGGAAAGCCTATTGGAGCAATAATAGTAGAGATACGCTTTTTTTGTTATTTTGAAGAAAAAAAATCGGGGAAAATGGCACTTACGCCCCTTTTACTCTAAGGCGACGATATAGATTTATAAACTATTTATTACATATCGATTGATCGAAATTTAAAAGCATACCACTGCAAATATGCAACTGTTCATTTATTGGGGGTTCAAGTTATTTTCCAGTTTTTCTTTAATTATTTCTACATTATTCAAGTTTAATTGATTTTTAGTCGATTCACTGTTTATTTTTCTGTAAATCATTCTTTTCTGAAACTTTTTAACGTGATTTGCCTTTTTCATATGAATTAATAACGTCTAATATTCCCTTAACCGTCCATCTATTGGTCATGTTATCCTATCATTATAATGATAATGACAATGATCTCGAAAAAAACTATTAAAAAATTCAGAAAAACGTAAAAAAATATCATCTTTGATGGGGAATCAAAAAAAATCAGGGATTAACTGTACTCGAGTTCGCTGGAATACCACCTTAATATTTAATATTTTCTCATTGTACTAAATTTGTCTCTTTTCTTAAATTTTATCAGGTCGAGAAGATTGTCACCATTATGGCCAATCCCAGACAGTACAAGATTCCTGACTGGTTCTTGAACAGACAAAAGGATATTGTTGATGGCAAATATTCTCAGGTAAGCACAATTACTGGCGGTTAGAGGTGTATTTTCAAAGTGCACTAATGCAAAAACCACGACCGCTTGAATAAAATTCAATTTTCAATTGGTTGGTAATTTTTGCTAAAGAAACTGCAGCTACATCGATTTTTTCAGATTCAAAAATTTGAAAAAATTCATTATTTTGATGATCAGCTTGCAACAATTTTCTAAGATTCTTAACACTGCTTTACTCTTTAAATATATACCGGATTTAGTTTTTGGTTTTCAAGAAATTTAAGAAAATTTGGGTGATTTAAGGGAAGTTGGGGTAAAATGGGCATAAGGGGTAAAACGGACTTTTGTTAGTTTCGGTATTTTATACTATGAAAATTAGTCGAAATCAATGGAAATATTGGAGATAGATTTTTTCTGATGATTCCATTGGAAAACTGAGAAAATTTCACATAGAAATCATATGTCACAAGTTTTTTCTTTGAATTTTTTTAAAAAATTTCATTTTTTGCAAAAGATTTGAAAGTAAAATTCTTCTGTTTTTGGAAAATTTCAGTTTTTCGGAAATATCTCGGGTTCTATTGATCGCAGCGACCTGGGGTTGATTTCAAATGAAAGGTGAGCTCATTTCCCATGGATTTATGTGGTTCAAAAAAATTAAATCAATTTTTTTAATTATTTATAGGATAAAAACTGATTTTCAGAAAATGGCCTATAAATATTTGAAAAATTGATGAAAAAAAGTTTAAACCACATAAATCGATGGCAAATGACCTCACCTTTCATTTGAGATCAACCCCAGATCGCTACGACCAACAGAACCAAAATAATCTCCAAAAACGTGAATTTTTTCGATTTTCCAAATTTTTGTCTCTTTCAAAAATTTTCGAAAAAAGTAAAATTTTCGAAAAAATTTCAAAAAAATACTTTTGACACATGTTTTCTACCTAAAATTTTCTCAGCATTCCAATGAAATCATTAGAAAATCTCTATCTCGAACCGTTCAATCGTAATGTCCATTTTACCCCACCTACATATTCTAATAAAAAAAATAATTAAAACTTCCAAAAATAATTAAATAATTTAAATTTGATTTAGCAGTAGTAATTACAATATTTCAAGTAATTTCACACAATAAATAATAACAATAATCAGTAATATTTTTTTTTTTCTTATGCAGTTAACAAGTTCGAATTTGGACTCCAAACTGCGTGAGGATTTGGAGAGAATGAAGAAAATTCGGGCACACAGAGGCCTTCGTCATTACTGGGGTCTTCGAGTACGTGGTCAACACACCAAGACAACAGGTAGACGTGGTCGTACTGTTGGTGTATCCAAGAAAAAATAATTTCATTATTTTATGGTAATCAATAAAATTTTCACGCAATATATTACCTCTTGTCTTTTTCCCAAAAATCCAGAGGACCTCAATTTTTTTTTTTCAAAATTTTTTTTTTTTTCTTTATAATTCTGTATGATGCGATGGGAATTTTCTCAGTACTGCTACATACAAATTATAAAATGCATAAACACTTGCACCAAGTACAACAACAAATACAACACTAAATATCAATGATAAAAAATTTCCATCAATTAAATCTGTTCTCAATCGTTCATTTTTTGCTGCTATATCACCAAGTGTATAGCCACTTTGTTCCTGCATCATTCTCTTGACATTAGCAAGTTTTTCTCTGAGCTCCTCAACAGACTCGGAGATATCTTCTATTTCTTCTTCGGCATTCAGATCATTGACAACTGGAAAAAAGAAAAAAAAAACGAATTAAATCAGTGAATTTTTCTAAAAAATTTAGTAGTAAAAAGGTAAAAAAATAGGATTAATCATTTTTAGGGGTGTGCGAATAGTGTTCGAATCGAATCGAATCGAATATTACTATTCGATTCGAATTTCGAATGGAATAATTCAAAAAGTCGAATTATTCGAAAATATTAGAATTATTTGAAATTTTTGAGTAATTCGAAAATTTTCGAATTATTCGGGAAGTTCGAATTATTCGAAAAAATTCGAATTATTCGAAAAAATTCGAATTATTCGAAAATTTGAATTATTCGAAAATTCGAATTATTCTAAAAAATTCGAATTATTCGAAAGAATTCGAATTATTCAAAAAAATCGAATTATTCGAAAAAATTCGAAAATTCGAAATATTCGATTTAAATTTCGAATCGAATATTAATATTCGATTCGGTACAAATAATTCGTGGATTCGAATTATTCGCACACCCCTAATCATTTTTTATTAGTTTATTGAGAATATCTCGGAAACTAAGCGAGATAAGTGGATTTGGTCTTGAACCTTCTTTCGTGGCTCTTGAAATTCTCTATAAGAAAGGATAAGGAAAAATCGCTCCATCTCGTTTAGTTGCCGAAAAATCAACAAAAAAAAAGAGAAATTCTGAAAAATTCGAAAAAATCCAAATTTTTAATAAAATTTTTTTTTTTTCATATCTCGTAAATTAATGGAGATACGCCCTTTCTGCTCTGATCCATTTTTCTAGCTCTCAAAATTCTCTATAAAAAAATTCAGAAAAGAAAAGGCGTATCTCCACTATTTTCCGAGATTATTTCATAAAAAACTGAATAAATGTATTTTTTTTTCATTTATTTGTAAAAATATCTCTTAAACTAATGGAGATACGCCCTTTTTGTCTTCACCCTCTCTTGCAGCTCTGAAAATGGTCTACAAAAAGACAATTAGGACAAAAAGGGCGTTTCTCCATTAATTTCCGAGATATTCACCAAAAAAAATTCCTGAAAAAAACGAATTTTTTTGTTTTATTCATTCGCTATCGAATTTATTTTTATCAAATGAATTTTATCATAAGAGTCTGAACTATAAATATTAATTCTGACTTCTTAAGTAGTAAAATAACTGTAATACATTTTTTTTTGAGAAAATTTAGGAAATAGAAACAATTAAAAAACAGGAAAAAAAAATTAAAAAAAGAACTATTTTTAAAAAAATTTCTTTCTGATGATTTTCTTGAGAATATCTCGGTAATTAATGGAGATACGCCCTTTTTACCTCAATCCTTTTTTGTAGCTCTTGAAATTCTCTACAAAACAAGATTAGGGCAAAAAGGGCGTATCTCCATTAGTTTTCGAGATATTCGAAAAAAATCGTCAGGAAAAAAAAGTGATTTTTTTTTTTACTTTTTTTCGCTACACAAAATTAAATTAATTACACAAAAAATAAATTTAAAAAAATGATATTTAATTGTGCAAAGACACTAGATTAGATTTCTGATGCTCACCTTTGTGTTTACGATAACAAACGTGACTTGGAGATACCATTGTGAAGTACTGATGATGTGTGATGGAAAAAAAAGTTTTTTTGGATGCATGAAATGATCCTCTAGCAGAAGAGAGAAGAGTATTGATCATTGGCTGCTGGCGTCTACAGATGCGCGCAGACGCCCCACTGGTCCAGAGAACTTCTCAAACACAATTCTACTTTTTTTTTTTTTCTCTACAAGTTTTCAAACCCCTGAAAATTAAAAAAAAAGACACAAACAAAGGAGATTTTTGAGAAAATTTGAGAAATTTTTTTTTTTATTATAGATTTGAGAAATTCATTACAATTAATTTTTTAATTCGATTTGAAAAAGATGGGATTTAGTTAAATTTCGAAATTATGGGTTTTTAGGGGAAAAATGGAAATTTTGGAAATTTTTAGAAAAATGTAAAAATATCTTATTTTTTTTTTTTTTTTTGAATGAACTTGAACTTTTGAAATATTTGAATTTATTAATGAATGAGTGAAAAAAGATTTTTTCTCCTGATTTTGAGTGCAGAATATTTTTGGAAACTAAGCGAGATAGAGCGTTTTCGCTTTCATACTTTTTCGTAGAAAATTTCTAGAGCTATAAAAAAATTTCGGGCAAAAAGGGCGTATCTCCACTAATTTTGTATATATTTGAGAAAAACTGATCTAAAAGTTTTCCTTCGTTTTGATTTTTCTGCAAAATGAAAAAAAAAAATTTTTCCTTCATCGAAAAATCCTCAAAGCTTAGCGAAAAAATTCCTAAAAACTAAAAACAAAAAAAGTTATTATTAAAATAGTAAAATCGAATAACTCCTTTCTTTTCCAACGACTTTTTCGAAATATTTCAGGAACTGATGGAGATACGCCCTTTTAGCCGTATTTTTTTTTTGGAACCCTTAAAATTCTGTAGAAAAAAAAAGGATTTTGGCAAAACTGCTCTATTTCGCTCACTTTTCGTGATATTCTCACTAAACTTATCAAAAAATAACTCCCCTTTAAAATGAGCGAAAAAATCCCTCTTTCAATCAAAAAATCCCCAAAACCCATGAAAAAATCCCCAAAAACTAAAAAATTAATTAAATGCCTTATTCATGAAGTAAAACCGAAGATCTTCTTTTTTTTAACGAGTTTTTCAAAAATAGAGGAGATACGCCCTTTTAGCTCTCATCTGCTGTGGCACTTACCCTTTCAGGGGATATATATAGCCATAAAGTAATAGAGAGCCTTAATTTTCTATCGTAGGCCTTAAAATTGTCTACAAAAAAGGACTAGGGCAAAGTATTTATAGTATTTATAGTATTTATAGGATTTCATATAATTTATTATTGTGAAATAAAGATATTTCTTGATGAATATGAGATAATATGCATATAATACGATATATCACATAGAAGAAATTAAAATTTCTCAAAAATTTCCAAATTTGAGACTAAATTGTCAGTTTTTTTTTGTGAAGTTGCCCTATCTCGCTTACTTTCCTCGATATTCTCGAAAAACCTCATTAAATCTGACTCTCCCCCTCACTGCTCCAAAAAAATCCCTCCCCCCACCCCTCCCCTTTAAAAACCTCGGCAAATCTGAAACCGAAAAAATTCCCCCCTCCTCCAAAATTCAAAACTCCCGCAAAAACTCAAAAAAAAATCCTTCGTGAAAAATCCTTTTTCCCTTTCGAAAATCCCCAAGAAACCTTAAAAATTAAAACTCACCCCCCCCCCCCCCCCTTTCCAAAGATTCAAAACTCCCGCAAAAACTTGAGAAAACCCTTCGTGAAGAATTTCTCTTCCTCTTTAAAAACCCCTAAAAATGAAAGCTCAAAAAATTCCTTTCTCCCTTCAGAAACCCGAAAAATCCCAAGAAATTAAAACCCAACCCCCCCCCCCCCCTTTCTTAAGATTCAAAACTCTCGCAGAAACTGAAGAAAACCCTTCGTAAAAAACAAACTTTTTCCTCTTAAAAACCCCTAAAAATCACTAAAATGTAAAACTCAAGAAATTCCCCCTCCCCCCAAAATTCAAAACTCCCGCGAAAATTTAAGAAAAACCCTTCGCAAAAAATTCCTTTTTACCCTTTGAAAATCCCCAAAAATTAAAATACAAAAAATCCCCAAGTTTTTCCGAAAATTCAAAACTCTCGCCGAAATTTAAGGAAACCTTTCCAAAAAAATTCCTTTTCCCCCCTGAAAAACCTCAAAAAAATCCCTAAAATCTAAAACTCTAAAAGAATCCCCCCCCCCCCCTTTCTCAAGATTCAAAACTCCGCAGAAACTGAAGAAAACTCTTCGTAAAAAAAAATCCCTTTTTCCCTTTAAAACCCCCTAAAATGTGAAACTCAAAAAATTCTCCCCACCCCAAATTTCAAAACTCCTGCCAAAACTTAAATCAAAACCCTTCGCAAAAATGCCTTTTTCCCCCTTTTAAAAATCCCTAAAAATTAAAATCCACAAAATCCCCACCTTTTTCCAAAATTCAAAACTCCCGCCGAAATTCAAGAAAACCTTTTTAAAAAAATTTCCTTTCCCCTCTGAAAAACCTCAAAAAAATCCCTAAACTCTAAAACCTCAAAAATTCCGCTCCCCCTCCCCCCACAATTCAAAACTCCCGCCAAAACTTGAAAAAACCCTTCGCAAAAAATGCCTTTTTCCTCTTTAAAAATCCCTAAAAAAATAAAAATACATAAAATCCGCACTTTTTTCCCAAAATTCAAAACTTCTTCAAAAAATAACTTTTCCCCTCTGAAAAATCTTGAAAAATCCCTAAAATCAAAAACTGAAAAATCCCCCCCACCCCCCTATCCAAAAAAATTCAAAAACTCCCGCCAAAACTAGAAGAAAAAAACCCTTCGTAAATTGTCGCGTTACTCCGTTAAAAATCGTTGACAATCGTACATTTCCGTAAAATTTTCACTCACCCCTGACGTCACAATGCAAGATGGCTGCCGTTATCGGAAATGGAGTAGTGTAGAGAAGAACTGGGCGGTAGTGATACCCGTAGGTGTGTCAGTTCGGTGGTTTTTTCGCATTTTTTTATTTTTCCTTTTCTAACAAATTAAATAAAAACAATTTATAAATTGATAATTGTCCATTGTATGCAACGGCAATTAACGTTTACTGTGAAAATTCAAATAATAAAAACGAATTAATCGTAAACGTTGAAAAGAAAAAAAAAAAAAAGTGTAAATAATATTTCGAAGGGATTTTTTTTGAAACTCGAGAAAAAAAGCTCCAAATAATGTGAAACGATAAAACTCAACTGAAAAAAAAAAATATTTTTTCATTTATTAATTAATTTAAAAAAAAGTAAATCGATAAAAAAATAATCGATAATTCACCGATAAATTTATCGATAAAATTAATTTAAATAAAATGTAAAAAAAAAATTATTAAATTAAAAAATAAAGTTTTTGAATTTTTGTGAATTTTTTTTCGCGCCTCTTTTTTAAAATTCAATTATTATTATTTTTTGAACAAAAAAAAATAGGGGAAAATGGGTGGATTGGTGGATTTTAGGTGCCCCCGTAAGAAAAGCCGATTGGAGGTGTCAATGGGCTGTCCAAAGGCGGCATGAGACACCGGAAGTAGTAAAAAATTTGAAAAAAAAAAGTTAGTAAAAAAAAAAAAATTGCACAATGTTTTTTAGTGTTTTTTTGATTCAATAAAATTTTGAATTTTTTTTAAAATTATTATTTAGTGAAGTGGTGAGTGTGTGTGTGTGTGTGTGTTTGCCAATTTGGCGCGAATTTCTTCTTTTTTTAAAAAACCGACAAAATGTGGAATATGATGTGTGATGTGATGCCAACAATTGCTGAAGACAGCATTAGCCAAAGAAGCTCACAATTTTCTGGTGAAGATGCTAATTTTGAACAACTCATGGTTTCCATGCTTGATGAGCGTGACAAGCTCATGGATTCACTCAGAGAAAATCAAGAGAGACTACAAGATGCTGAGGGAAGACTTCAGGAAGTTGAGAAAGAGAGAGATGCATTGAATAGACAGTTAAATGCAAATATACCTCAGGTAATTGAGATTATATTCGATTTTTTTTTGATTTTATTGGAGTTTTTATGATTTCAGTGGATAGATCGAGAGATTTTGGGGTTACACAACCAATAGATGAACACTGACCGAAAGATGGACAGTTTCTATTATCGAGGATTTTCATAAATAAATGAATGATTCTTGTACTTTTCACGTCAATTCCTGATTATTACATTCATATAGATTTATAAACTATTTATTACATATCGATTGATCGAAATTTAAAATCATACCACTGCAAATATGAAACTGTCCATCTATTGGGGGTTCAAGTTATTTTCCAGTTTTTCCTTGATTTTCTTTAATTATTTCTACATTATTCAAGTTTAATTGATTTTTAGTCGATTCACTGTATATTTTTCTGTTAATCATTCTTTTCTGCAACTTTTTAACGTGATTTGCCTATTTTATATGAATTGATAAAGCCTAATAGTTCCTTAACCGTCCATCTATTGGTCATGTTACTCTAATTGAGATTTTTTTGGAGTTTTTATGGTTTCAGTGGATAGATCGGGAGATTCTACCCCGAAAAGTGCTATAATGCAATCGATTTTGGTCCAGCGGTTCAGGAGATATTTGAAAATTTCGATTTTTTTTCGATTTCTGGAGTTCGTTTTTCTCGGAAACTGTGGGAGCAAAAAGCATTGCATTATACCACTTTTCGGGGGAGAATTTACCCATCTTTCTGATGGAATCGATGAAATTTCGAAAATCTTACTTTTTCTTCAATTTAAAAATTACAGAGTTGTAATACACGCAAATATTCCTCAGGTAATTGAGATTTTTTCGGAGTTTGCTGATTTTATTGGAGTTTTTATGGTTTCAGTGGATAGATCGGGAGATTCTACCCCGAAAAGTGCTATAATGCAATTGATTTTGGTCCCGCGGTTCAGGAGATATTTGAAAATTTCGATTTTTTTTCGATTTTTTGAGTTTTTTTTTCTCGGAAACTGTGGGAGCAAAAGGCATTGCATTATACCACTTTTCGGGGTAGAATTCACCCATCTTTCGGATAAAATGGATGAAATTTCGAAAATCTCATTTTTTTCTTTGATGTAAAAATTACAGAATTCTTGATAAACATGGAATTTCTTATCAGTTTTACTACTGAGGACACAGTTCACTGTGTTATATATTACGAGTAAACAGTCTCACGTGGCTGAATGACTCATTCAGTCATTAAATAAATGCTCTCATTTCTGTTCAATGTCTTTACATAGTTTTCATTTTATTTTGTGAATGAGTTTAAAATTTATGAAAAATTGAATTCAAAAAAATGAACTCTGAACTTGTTTTGCCTTCATTTTTCAGTATTTCATGATTATTTCAGGAAATAAATGAGATAGAGAAATTTTTGTAGATACCTTTTTTGGAGCTATTGAAATTCTCTACAAAAAAGGTTTCTACAAAAATTTCTCTATCTCGCTTATTTTCCGAGTAATTGAAAAAAATGAACTTTTTCTTCATTTTTTGAAAAAAATTCGAAAAAATTTCTCTGAATCTTTAATTAAAAATATCTTGTAAAATAATGGAGATACAGCCTTTTTATATGAATCCTTTTTTGTAGAGAATTTGAAGAGGTACAAAAGTAGATTCGGGCAAAAAGGGCGTATCTCCATTATTTTCCGAGATATTCTCAAAAAAAAGGTGAGAAATTGTAAAAAAAAAAAGTGAAGAAATGTTTTAAAAAATGTAAAAAAATGTTTAAAAAATGAAAAAATGTAAAAAAAATTGCGAAAATTTTAATTGTCTTTAATTTTGCAATTACAGACGATTCGCATGAAATTTCGTTGAAATTCTCATCGCGAAAAAATGTGAATTGCTAATTTATCTCGAATTAATGCAAATAATATTGAAAAAAAAGAAGAAAAAAAATTTCAATTCGCATGAAATTTCGTTGAAATTCTCATCGCGAAAAAATGTGAATTGCTAATTTATCTCGAATTAATGCAAATAATATTGAAAAAAAAGAAGAAAAAAAATTTCAATTCCACTTGTAATTCACATCGTGAATTACCCGGAATTACGTCACTAAATGAGAGACATAATGGCTTATTATAGTCACCATTCACTTTTTTTTTTACCTCCACTTAAGAAAAAAAAAAAAAAAGAGCAAAGATGAGGAGAAAAAAGAAAAAAATTGCAAAAAATAATTGAAACTAAATTCTGTAATTTAATTCATTTAATTCACATTGAAGCTGATGAAAAAGAGAAATAAAAAGGGGAAATTAATCAGAGTAGGTTGATGAAGTTAGTTGAATTATTGTGTGAAACGTGCCAAAGATCTTCCGGCCAATTAAATCAGTCCAATCGATTGGACTTGACACAAATTCGATTAATTCAATTAATTTCATGTGATATTTTTTCTCATTTTTTTTAAATTAAATTTTTCGTGAATTATTGAGAGGTAAAATTTAGAATTGACGTAGGAATTATGAATTGGTTATTTTTAAAATGTGCCAGAAGGTCAATTTTAAAAATATCAACTTCAATTTCCGATTGAAAATTAATGAGAGAGGAAGAGAGAGTTATTTTTATTTTTTTTTTTAAGAGAAATTTTTCTTATTTTCCTAATATCTTAGATTCTTTGTTTGATATCTTGGAAAATAATGGAGATACGCCCTTTTTGCACGAATCCTTTTTTATGGAGAATTTCAAGAGCTGCAAAAAAAGATTCGGGTAAAGTCGCTCTATCTCGCTTAGTTTCTGAGATATATCAAGAAAACTGGTGAGGAGATGAATTCATGCAAAAATAGCTGTTTTGGTTCTTTGCTACTGTTTTTTTTTTTAAATTCACTAAAGGCCTTTACGAAATGATTCGAAAAAATTACACAATCATGGAGACATGCTGGACCACCTTCCCAAATTTTTTCAGATTTTTTCATAAAACCCTTCATCTTGAAAAAAAAACTCTATTCATTCTACCTAAAATCATGATTTTCAAGACAGAAAAAAAAAAAAATTTTAAATGAGAAAAAAATCGATATTTTTTTATATGAAAAAAATGTCACCTCTTATTCAGGATTTATTGGCCTGTCTGTTTCATTCTTACTCCTAGAATCTTTATTTCTCGTATTTTTTTTTTATCATTGTCTGCAACTATTGTGACCCCATGGCCTCGAGCCAAATAAATATCCGGTCATTGACCTCAACACATTTCATCAGGAAGAGGAGATAGTTGAAGAAAAAGAGCAAAAAAAACCAGGAGAATATTTTTTGCAACGTCATAACAATGCAAAAAAGGTGATTCTTCAAAATTCTCGCTATCTCGCTTATTTTCCGAGATTTTTTACAATAAAAACTGGGAATTAACGTGAAAAAATGAGTTTTTCTGTCAATTTTTTCGTGGAATATCTCGGAAACTAAACGAGATAGAGCGATTTTATCTAGACAATTTCTTTGTAGCTCTTTAATTCGATACAAAAAAAGGATCAGGACAAAATTACGCTATCTCGCTTAATTTCCGAGAAATTTCAAGCAATTTGATGAATAAAGTGACCTCAAAAAAATTAAATTAACATTAGAACTCCATAAGTAAGGCCGTGAAGTTCCACGTCTGAAAAA
The DNA here is from genome assembly GCA_963942555.1 of Aleiodes leptofemur. NCBI lineage: Eukaryota > Metazoa > Arthropoda > Insecta > Hymenoptera > Braconidae > Aleiodes > Aleiodes leptofemur. Next base: position 13,208,519 of record OZ012619.1, read on the forward strand.
AGTCTGGTAAAGTTGCTAAGCAACCAAAGTTTATAAATATTGTGAAATGGAACAGGTCATCATACAAACGTCAAACAGGCGCTCTGAAGTTTTCTATTAAATGGGAGAGATTATGAGCTGTACTTTTGGGAACATCTTAAGGTGCACTTTTGAACACATCTCAAGGTCCTCTTTTGAGCACATTTCAAGGTGCACTTTCAGGGACACTTTGAGGTGCATTCTCAGGGCGAACTTGAGGGATACTTCCGGGGACATTTTGAGATACACTTTCCAAGAAAATCCAAGACAATCTCAAAATTTTCCCAGAAGTACGCTTCAAAGTGTCCTAAGAAGTGCATCTCAAGATGTTCCTAGAAGTGCACCTCAAAGTATCCTCAAAAATATACCTCAAAATCCCCCCCTCCCTCCCCATTTAATAAAAGACTTTATAATTTTTTTTTTAAATAATATTTTGCTCCATTTGATTATTTATAAGGCAGAATATCCGAATTGAAGCTGTTGATTGCGACCATATTTTTGATTTATTGCAAATTCAATTAGTCGAATTTTGAATGTCAAACGTCCTTTTCGACGTTTTCATGATGAAAAACAGCTTCATTTTCCAATATTTACAGATTTTGGTTGCTTAGCAACTATTCCCAGACTTTTTGAGACGTGAAACTTCACGGCCTTATCCATGAGCGCGGTTCAGTTTCAGTTTCATTGTGACAATTCATGGTCACAGACCTATTTTTTCCTTATATAACTATATTCATTCTTGTTCGTCAGAATGTCAATTATTTTTCAAATAATAAAAAACACCTGTTACTGAACATATTGCGACGATTGATCCAATTATTTACATGAAAACATCAATGGCAGCCTAATTGGTATTTAAAATCCGAGGATCCTATAATCCCAGTCCTAGATGCTGGAACAGAGTCAGTCAAATTCGAAACAATATTGAATATTTATAATATTATTTAATAGCAATTCATTATCGTGGATATCGTTTTAATATTGGTAGAATGTTCCAAAATCGGAATAATTAGAATATTTATGATAACTCAGAAAACAAGTGGATAATAGTATTGCTTTCCAACTGATATAGCTTTTTCTGCTGATACTTTAGCAATATGCTTCCGAATGAAAGTTATTCATTCAATTTGTCAACAATCATTGTGTAATTCTTGATGAATGTTTTCATCTGATTTTTCAGGTATTCTGCAATTGTCTTTTTCGTATTCATCCATGTTTTTACTAATCGATAATCAGATGTTATTCGAATTGGTTGAAGTTATTCGTTTCTTTCTGCTCTCTATTTTCAGAGATCTTATGTTTATGACGATTGGATTATTACAACTGTGACTTTTCATTGATACCCAGATGATATAATATATCATTACTCAAGTATTATAATATACTAGCGATAGATAAGTTTGGCTTATGAATTCGTCATCTATCCAAAGTATAGAACTCAATAATGGCTGAAAACAGGAGTTTCTCAGGTGGATGTGTATTTCATGCATTCTTTTCTAATCCAGTGATCTGGCAGAACTATTAGTGATTTCAATCAATGTAATATTTCATTCTCTATTCACTCAGAGCCTCAATACTCTCAAAAGCACTGATACAACTTTTTCGAAACCATCATCAAAACATCAAATTTTGTATATTTCACTAAAACAGCGATAACTCGAGAACTATTCGTGCAAATGAGCTCAAAATTGTCAGGCATCTGACTGATACAACTCTCGAGATAATATATTAGTATAAATAACATCAGTTGAATAGTTTCCAGAAATTTCATTAAAATCTGATTTTTGAAAAATGGACATATCTCGAAAAGTACCGATCGGATTCTCTTCAAATAAAGCTTCAAAAATAGAGTTCATCGAGAGAAAGTTCTCCACAAAATATGAAATTTTTCTATAAAACCGTTTTGCTGTAATTGAGACTTTTATGCACATACAGACATGCACTAAAAATATCATTTTATCTCTTTTTAGACCATTTTCAGTATCTTCTATTAAAAGAATTACAATCGAAAATTCTGATGATTACATAGCTTCCATTCGGAAGCAAAAAAAAGAAAAAAGTATGTCATTTGGATCTGCTACTTGAATTTCCTCAACATTTTCATAGCTCCTTATTTGAGTTGATGAACATTATAAGTTGTTTCGAAGATTAAAAAACAGATATTTCAATGGATTATCAATTTTTTCCAGGATGAATACGTTAAACCGTTCGATCACTGGAGGATTTCCAACTCTGGTCTACTCATCCTATATTGTTTAATATTCAATTGCTGAACTTGTTTAGTGCAACAAATATGTATCAATATAATTAACCATTTTTAGCTATCGTTTTTAGCTATGTCATTGCAATGGTGAATGAAACTAAAGTTGAAAAATATCAAAGACACCAAAATTTCGTCGAACTTTGTGTGGCTCTCATCAGGGTGTTGATTTTATGGATTATATTCTGGAAGTCAGCTGGCCAAAACGTTGGTCTATTTCATATTTTTCATATTTTTGTTTTATTCACCTCTGCAATGACCCATATAGCCAAAAATTGTTAATTAAATTAATACAATGATCGAATATAAATTAAATATGTAGTAATATAATTAAATTACATTTAATGAGCAAATAGTTGTTGCCTTCGATTTATGCGGTCAGAAACCGGCTCTGAAGTGTCAGAAACTGGGACCACTACAGTAGTTGAAGAAAAAAATGAAAAAAACTTGAGTATAATTTTTGCTACGTCATAACGAGAAGAATCATTGATTCTTCTTGCAATTTTCTTTTTTTAACTTTTTTTTTCTCTCATCATGAAGAACTGGAGCGAATGTTGACGTGAATAGGCGGTGATTAGGTGGAATTGAGGGGAATTTTGAGAGAAATGAGGAGAGGAAAATTATGATGAGGGAGAAGATAGTTTTGGTGGTAGGGGGGTAGAAGAAACTGAGAGTTATTAAAAAGATTTTCACAGAAATTCCGCTGTCTCACTCAATTCTTCAAATATCTCGGAGACAAAGCGAGATAGAGCAATTTCACTTGAATCCTCTTATGTAGAAAAATTTTAAGAGCTACAAATAAATGTTCAATGCAAAATCGCTTGATCTCGTTTAATTTCCGTGATATTCTTCAAAAACCGTAGAAAAACCAATTTTTCCCCTCAATTCTCCACTTCTCCTAGGAGTATCTCGGAAAATAAGCGAGATAGAGAAAATGTCATGGAAACCTTTTCTCTAGCTCTCAAAATTTCCCTCAAAAAAGGTCTCTTCAAAAATTCCTCTACCTCTTTCATTAACCCAGATATTTCCGAAAAATCAATATCACTCTACCTCATTCACTTTCAACCCAGAAAATTTAATTATTATTTCAACTCAATTAAAACTTTTCCATTGAAAAACAAATATTTGCGTTAATCTGAAGATGTGTAACAATCGTTGAAACGAAGAGGAGAAGGATTAAACTCTCGAAAATCGTATTGTATATGTTCAAACGTGATTCACAGTTGAATCACTCAGTCATTAGGCACAACAAAGCCCTTTTGTACTTCGTCAACATGCCCAATTACCCCAGAAGGGATGAAATTTTCACCTCTTTCATTGTTCCTTTTAAAATCCTTTGGTTTTGACGAGAAAAAAAAAGTGGACAATAGTATTGCTTTTCAACTTATATAGCTTTTCCTGCTAATACTTTAGCAATATGCTTCCGAATGGAAGTGATACAACTTTTTTGAAATCATCATCAAAATATCAAATTTTGAAGAAATTCATTAAAACGACAATAATTCGAGAACTAATCATGCAAATAAGCTCAAAATTCACAGGCATCTAACTGATACAGCTCTCGAGATGATATATGAGTATAAATAACATCAGTTGAATAATTTCCAGAAATCCCATTGAAAGCTGATTACCGAAAAATGGACATATTTCAAAAAGTACCGATCAGATTCTCTTCAAATAAAGCTTAAAACATAGAGTTGATCGAGAGGAAGTTTTCCACAAAATATGAAATTCTTCTATAAAACCGTTTTGCTGTAATTGAGACTTATGCACACACAGACATGGCCTAAAAATATCATTTTCTCTCTATTTAGATCATTTTAAGTATCTTCTATTGAAAAAAATTACAATCGAAAATTCTGATGATTACATAGCTTCCATTCGGAAGCAAAATGATGAAAGATGACTAATAGCGGCAGTACATCCTTAGAATATCTTGCATAATATGTTACGTTTTTCCCCATTAACCTCTTCAGGACCGGAAGCCACTTCAGTGGCTTTCAGCTATTTTTGTAAATTGTTTTATCAATTCGTGTTTCTTAGTGAACTTAGTAATTATGTGAGAAATGGCATTTAAAATGTTTATTAGTATTCATTTGCGATTTCTGATCATGATTTTTCAATCAAAGGTGGCGCGGGTGATGGCACTTTAGAAAAAATTTCAAAAACCGGTATAGTGGATTTTGCATCATGAATACGTTGAGTTTGATGATATTTGTAAGAATGATGTTCTAAATGAGACATATTTTGGTTGATTTTTAGTAGAACATACTCCCAATCATTTCTCCTATGATTGATAATAAATATCTATTGATTTAACTGCGAAAAACACGAAAAAATTTTGGTATTTTCCGTTCCAGACCGGAAGCCACTACTGTGGCGCGAAAGCGGCACAATCTTTTTGGGTATACAACTCATATAGGGGAAGGTGGGGCAAAATGGACATCAGGGGTAAAATGGACACATCTAAATTTTTAGGAAAATATTATGGAAAACTCTTGAAATTAATAGAAATATTGGCGGTAGATTGTTTTTGATGATTTCATTGCAAAGCTGAGGAAATTTTAGATGGAAAAGAAGTGCCAGAATTAATTTTTTTGACTTTTCGGTGATTTTGACTTTTTTGAGCATTTTTGAGGGGTGAAAGCCTTTCTTTTTTTGCAAATTTTCAGTTTTTTGAGGATATCGTCAGTTCTATCTGTCGTAGCGTAAAAACTTCAATGAGAGGTGAAAGGTGAGATCATTTGCCATCGATTCATAGGATTTTCTATTTAAAAATATGGATTTTTAAGGTATTTATGAGCAGTTTTGTGAAATGGTTTTGTGAAACAGTTTTTGGCCTATAACTATCTCAAAAATTGATATTTTTTAATTCAAAACCCCATAAATCCATGGGAAATGAGCTCACCTTTCATTTGAGACCGACCCCGAATTGCTACGACCAATAAAACCAGAGATATTGGCAAAAAAACTGAAAATTTTCAAAAAAGGAAAGGCTATCCCTCAAAAATGCCGATAAATATCCAATTTTAAAAAAAATCGAAAAAAATACATCTCATACTCGTTTTCTGGCTAAAATTTCCTCAGTTTTTCAATAGAATCATCAAAAAAAATCCATCTCTAACCGTTTCATTACAGTGTCCATTTTGCCCCACTCTCCCCTATAATAATGTAAAAATTCTAAACCGTAAACTGAACAAGCCGTCAAAAAATAGCTCGGTCCTGGAAAGGTTAATAGAAACAATCATTCATGATTTGAGGTAGTATCCCACAGTACAGTCAATAAAACAGAAGAAAAATGAGGATTTGTAGATTAGTTTCCGATTGATTGCTCATAATTCGGGAAAAAGTGCTTTAATTTACCCGAAAAAAGTGATTAAACTATTCGAAAGTCATATCTTCAGCTTGTGAATATAATTTTTTTCTTCTCAAATTTTTTTTTACATCAATCTCCTATCACAAGCATGAGATAGAGAGAGAGGCAAATAGTTACGATTACCTTCTAATTAAAATTTCTCAATAACTATACGGTGAATTTAATTTTTTTTTCTTATATTATTTAGTTAAAATGCTGTTCTCTTCGCCAATTTTTTTTAAATAATGGGTCAACCCTGTGGTTCTTTAGTAATTCCGTTATTTCTGTTCGATTTAAGGCGTTTCATCCCCACCACTGCTATTTTCAGTAATTCTTTCAAAAATTATGAAAAAAAATTCAGAAAAATGATGAAAAAATATAATCTTTCTCTATTTCCAAATTATTTTCGAAACAAAATTTTCTATGCCTCAGAGGTAGAAAAATTTGAATTTTTTTTTATTAAAAAAAAAATTTGAATTTTTTTTAATGATTTGAAAAAATAAGAATCGTCGAAAAAATTAGTTTTTAAGAATCCTTCAGTTTTCACAAGAAAAAAAGGAATAAAGGGCGAAAGAACAGAAAAAGTAAATGCAATAGTTTACGTGTGTTGGGTTAGGCCATGTTGGAGTTTATGGGAAAGCCATTGGGTAGTAAAACGTGCTGGATTGACATCACATCCTGTCCCTACACGCTCTTCGCATTGTAATTCATGGTTTCCTGATACAATTGAATTTCAATCGTCAAATCAATCTGGAAATGTTGAAGAGAAGAATTGGGATTTTTTTTTCTCAGTGAATTCAATTTAATTTGATTTTGGAATTTTTTTTTTTTTTTTTTTTTATTATCTCGGAAAATAATGAAGATACGTTCTTTTTGCCCGAAACTTTGATTGCAGGCAATTTTGAGAGCTACAAAAATAGATTGAGTTAAAATCAGCCCTATCTCGCTTAGTTTCCTAGATATTATCAAAAAAAAAATTTTTTTTTTTATTTGCATTAGAAATCTACTGTGCACATTTATTAGCATACATATATATACAAAAAGGATAAATCAAAAAAAATAAATAGAAAAAAATGTAATTAGATGAGTAAAAGATAGATTTTTAAGAATATCTCGGAAACTAAGCGGAATAGAACAATTTCGACTCGATTCGTTTTTTTTTGACAGAAAATTTCAAGATAAATTTAGAGTAACATGACCAATAGATGGACGGTTAAGGAAATATTAGGCTTTATCAATTTATTTATTAACAGAAAAATTCATTTTTAAATTGTAGAAAAAGTAAGATTTTCGAGATTTCATCGATTCCATCAGAAAGATGGGGAAATTCTACCCCTAAAAGTGGTATAATGCAATGCCTTTTGCTCCCACAGTTACCGAGAAAAACAAACTCCAAAAATCGAAAAAAAATCGAAATTTTCAAATATCTCCTGAACCGCTGGACCAAAATCGATTGCATTATAGCACTTTTCGGGGTAGAATCTCCCGATCTATTCACTGAAACCATAAAAACTCTAAAAAAATCTCAATTAGGGTAACATGACCAATAGATGGACGGTTAAGGAAGTATTAGGCTTTATCAATTCATATAAAATAGGCAAATCACGTTAAAAAGTTGCAGAAAAGAATGATTAACAGAAAAATATACAGTGAATCGACTAAAAATCAATTAAACTTGAATAATGTAGAAATAATTAAAGAAAATCAAGGAAAAACTGGAAAATAACTTGAACCCCCAATAGATGGACAGTTGCATATTTGCAGTGGTATGATTTTAAATTTCGATCAATCGATATGTAATAAATAGTTTATAAATCTATATGAATGTAATAATCAGGAATTGACGTGAAAAGTACAAGAATCATTCATTTATTTATGAAAATCCTCGATAATAGAAACTGTCCATCTTTTGGTCAGTGTCCATCCATTGGTCTTGTGATCCTATTACAAAAATAAAATAGCGAGAAATCGCCCTATCCCGCTTAGTTTCCGAAGTACTTTTTTAAAAAATTATTGCAAAAAAAAAATAAAATCTTCTTTTTTCATCTATTTTTGCTTCTGCATTATTTTCAAAAAAAAATTTCTATTTTCAAATCTTATAAATTGGGAATTTTATAATAAAAAAACATGATTAATTGTTGAGTAAAAAAAAAGTTTTTAATTTTTTTTTCAAATTAATAAAAAAATTAGAAAACTTTTTTTTTCACAAAATCCCCGAAAAAATCAATCATTCGATTGTAATGAAAATATTTTATTACACAATTCTTTTGGAATTGGAGTGCGAAGGGCAAACGACACTCTACCACGTCTCTCTCATTACGTGATTTCAATCCTACTGGCCTTCCCCACATTTTTCCATCTCGATTTACCGCTAAATTACGCAACTAAAGAAGAAAGAAGAAAAAAAAAACCATTTATTGGAGATTTTTATTATTTTTTTTTTTATTTTTTATTTTCCTCAATTTTTGTCAAAAAAAAAATTGCAAAAAAAAAAAGGGAAAAAATATCTCTTGCGAATTCATGACGTACATATGCAAGTCGTAAACAAGGAGTGTGGTTAAATATGTGTGTAGATTGGCGAGAGTAGGAGGCACGAGAGGGGAAAGAGAGAGAGGGGAGAGGAGGGAAAAAATTGTGGGACGAAAACTGAGCGGGTGCAATGTACGGTTAGAGGAGACCGATCAATACCCCACCTACTCACCGGGCGCATGAATGAACCTCACCTTATACTACTCGTTCGACTTCGGAGTATGTACCCCCACTCCTCCCTTACTCGCAGCTCTCTACTTTTAGTAATTTTTTTTTTTTTTTTTTTTTTTTTTTTTTTTTTTTTTTTTACTGGAAATTTCGGTAATTCATGAGTTTTACTCTGCCAAATATTATAAAAATTTTTAATGATTTTTCCAAATTTTTTGAATTAACATGATGTGTTTTGATGTAGCAGAAGTTGGTGGCAAGACTTTAAGGCAGACAGACAAAATCCTAATTAAATTTTTACCAAAAAACAACGAACTTTTGTTGGAAGTCACTAACCAATTGAACCAAAAAAAAAAAACAGCCATTAAATGAAATTGAGATTATCACCACGTTTTGCGTAATTTCTGATTATTTCAGTGGCGAAAAGGTCGATTTTGTTGATTGTTCGAGAATATCTTGGAAAGTAATGGAGATAGGCCTTTTTTACCTGAATCCTTTTTTGTAGAGCGGTTCAAGAGCTACAAAAAAGGATGAGGGCCAAATCGCTCTATCTCGCTTAGTTTCCGAGATATTTTCAAAAACCATGAAATTTAAGTAATAAGATGTCAATTTTTCAAAATTCATTTTTTTTGAGAATATCTCGAAAATTAATTGAGATACGGCCTTTCTGCCTCAATTTTTTTTTGTAGCTCTTGAAAAACTCCGCAAAAAAGTCTTCGTACTAAATCGCTCTATCTCTCTTAGTTTCCGAGATATTAGCAAAAATAATAAATTTTTGCTAATAAGTCAATTTTTTTAAATCTCTTCAATTTCGGTAATATTCCGGAAATTGATGGAGATACGCCCTTTTAGTCCCCAAACCTATTTTCCACAAAATTTCAAGAGCTCCAAAAAAGGGTTTCGGGCAAAAAAGGGCCTATCTCCATTAATTCTCGAGATATTTTCAAAATAAAAGAAATTTCAGAAAATTAACTTATTTCTTAAGATTTATTGTTTTTGAAAATATATTGGAAATTTAATAAGATAGAGCGATTCAAGAAAAAAAAGAAGAAATGTGGACGCAATAATGATTTTCAAAAAATTATTTTGCAATTTTCTTTTTTCCGGGAAAAGTAAAAATGCAAAAATTGACGTCGAGGAAAATTTCATTCAATTTTTATTCTATTCACTCATAAATGTTCTGAGAAAATTGAGTTTTCTACAACTCTCGCGGTTTCAGGGTAAACGATTGAGAATTAGTTACGAGGAATTCGCGAGTTTTCTCTTCATCAGTGAATTAACGTAATGCTGATGAATTTGTTTGTCTTATTAACAGATACACAAGTGGAATTTTACTTCCCACTTTCGCTTCTCGGTATGACGTGAGACTTTCGCCACTTCGTAAAAAATCAGAGTGCTCATTAGTGAAGAAGTTAATGACACAAATTGCGAGTTGAAGAAATCGATGGAAGAATTAATATGATGATGAAGAGAAAAGCAATGACACGATTCTGAAGCTCTTGGAATATCTGCGGAAGCTAGAGAAATTTTTATGAATGCCTTTTTATTATAGGGAAGAATTAGAAAATTCAGTAATAAAGAGATGAAACAGGATAAATCTCTTTTCTTTACATTTCTTCTTAAATATCTTGAAAACTATGGAGATACGAACTTTTTGGACGAATCGTTTTTTGTAGCTCTTGAAATTCTCTACAGAAAAGGATTGAAGCAAAATCGCTCTATCTCGCTTAATTTCCGAGATATTCTTAAAAAAACAGGATGATCTGGTAATTATGCATAATAGAGCCCATAATAAAATTATAAATTAGTTTAACCGAAGATTTGACTTTGATAATTATTTTCAGTTTGTGGGCGCTGTTCTGCATAATTACCGAGATATTCATTACAAAAACCGATTAAGTTAATTTTTTTGTAATTCATTTTTGAGAATATCTCGAAAACTGAGTGAGATAGTGTGATTTTGCTTGAATCCTTCTTTTTAGAGAACTTCAAGAGTTAAAGAAAAAAATATTAGAGAAAAAGTGCTCTATCTCGCTTAATTTCCGAGATATTCTATGAAAACTGGATGAGGCTATCTTTTTGATTCCGAATGGAAGCTATGTAATCATCAGAATTTTCGATTGTAATTTTTTTAATGGAAGATACTTAAAATGATCTAAAAAGAGAGAAAATGATATTTTTAGCTCATGTCTGTATATGCATAAAAGTCTCAATTACATCAAAACTGTTTTATAGAAAAATTTCATATTTTGTGGAAAACTTGCTCTCGACAAACTCTATTTTTTAAGCTTTACTTGAAGAGAATTCGATTCGAAAATCAGTTTTTAAAGAAATTTCTTGAAACTATTCAACTGATGTTATTTATACTCATAGATCATCTCGAGAGTTGTATCAGTGAGATGCCTGTCAATTTTGAGCTTATTTGCATGATTAGTTCTCAAGTTATTGTCGTTTTAGTGAATTTTTCAAAATTTGATATTTTCATGATGATTTTAAAAAAAGTTGTGTCAGTGCTTTTGAAGGTATTGAGGCTCTAAGTGAATAGAGAATGAAATGTTGCATTGATTAGAATCATTAATAGTTCTGCCAGGTGACTGGATTAGAAAAGAATGCATAAAATACATACATCTGAGAAACTCCTGTTTTCAGCTATTATTGAGTTCTCTATTTTGAATAGATGACGAATTCAGTGAAGAGGTAAAACAGGATAAATCGACTTATCTTTGAGGTCATTTCAAAGGAAATATCTCGGAAACTAAGCGAGATAAGGTGATATTGCTCATCTGTTTTTGTAGAGAATTTTAAGAGTTACAAAAGAGTTTTAGGGCTAAATTGCTCTTTCTCGATTATTTTCTAAGGTATTTTCAAAAAACTTAATGAGAAAAAAAAAGACTTATCTGGTTTTACCTCTTCACTACTGAATTCGTAAAATTTATCTATCGCTATATAAATGATAGTTTTTAAATATTCAGGTCAGTATTCTGAATTCAGGACATAATTCATAAGTACTGGAGTTAGATTAGGCGATTAAGAAAAAAATCGATAAATAAAGGAAAGACAACTACGAAATATCTGAAAAATCGGATGGAAAGGTCCATTAAAAATCACACGAAAATTGTTGAAAAATTGAATGTATCACTTCCATTCGGAAGCATATTGATAAAGAATTAGCAGGAAAAGCTATATCAGTTGAAAAGCAATACTATTATCCACTTGTTTTCATTCATTTTTGAGGATATCTTATAAACTAATGGAGATACGTCTCTTATGTCCTAATTCTTCTTCGTAACTCTTATAATTCTCCAAAAAAAGGTTCAGAATATCCCTAAAATCCCTTTATCTTGTTTAGTTTTCGAGATATTCGAGGGGTTACTCAGTCAAGGATTGAGTGACACCATGACTTTAAAATGAAGTTGACTTCACGTGAATTCAGTGTCTGATTTCAATGACTTCAGAAAAATGTGATTTCAACGACTTCAAGCACTGATTAACGTGACTTCATGACTGCAATTAATTGCCAATGACTTCATAAATTTGTAGTCAGTGACATCAAATAGAATGAAGTCATTGAAATCACAATAAATAAAATTTTACGAATAAAAGAGGGTGGGGGTAAAACGGGGTTTTATCATATTGAAACAAAAACTTTTTATATAAATTGACACATTACAATATTTAGATGTTTTTCATTGGAAGTATTTTTTAACAGCCTTAAAAATATTATTAGGTAGTTTTGAATCCCCACTCTCAGTTATCTCAGGAGGGCAAATAGTTTTTCGATACTGTTTCAATATCGATGTACCCATGTACACTCATTGGCTCTAATTTCAAAAAATTTGCACTTTTATCTAAAATATATACCAGTGGCAAAGAACACTCATTTTATTGACTTCAATTGATTTCAAGTGACTTCAGTGATTTCAGAATTGATTTTAAAAAAATGAAAATCATTTGACTTCAGTGATTTTGAAAAGTTGAAGTCATCTGACTTCGTTGATTTCACTGATTTCAATGACTTCACTTGATTTCAAATTGACTTTATCGCAGTGGGGTGCCACGATTTCAGGAGTGAAAAGGCTATATCAGTTGAAAAGCAATACTATTATCTAGGGGTGTGCGAATATTCGAAATTTCGAATAATTTACCTCGAATTGAATTCGAATAATTCGATTCAAATTCTATTCGTAATATTCGATGTATTCAAATAATTCAAATTATCCCAATAATTCAAAATATTCGAAAAATTCAAATCATTCGAATAATTTGAATTATTCGATTATTTTGAACTATTTGAATTACTTAAATCATTTGAATATTCCAAAACATATTCCATCATAATTCAAATTATTCGATTGATTCAAATTATTCGAATAATTCGATTAATTTGAATTATTCGAATTATTTAAATCATTTAAATATTCCAAAACTAATAACTCTATCATAATTCGAATTATTCGAATAATTAAAATTAATCGAATAATTCGAAGTATTCGAATGATTCGAACTACTCGAATATTCAGTTCGATTTCCGAATTGAATATTATAATTCGATTCAATTCGATTCATTACATATTCCCCCCCCCCCCCCCCCCACTATTATCCACTTGTTTTCATTTATTTTTGAAAAAATCTCATAAACTAATGGAGATACGTCCTTCTAGTCCTAATTCTTCTCCGTAACTCTCAAAATTCTCCAAAAAAAGATTCAGAATATCCCTAAAATCCCTTTATCTCTTTTAGTTTTCGCGATATTCTACGAAAATTGGATAAGTCTCTTTTTTTGTCATTCATTTTTCAGAATATCTTGGAAACTAAGCGAGATAGCGCGAGACTGGCCTAATCCTCTTTTGTAGCTCTTGAAATTGTCTAGAAAATAAGATTAGGGCAAAAAGGGCGTATCTCCATTAATCACCAGGATATTCTTTAAAAAAACTAAATTCCCAATAAAATCAATTATTCTCACTCCACAAATAAATTTAATTGCACAATTTTCTAGCATCTCAGGTACTTTGATTCTAAAATAATAATGACAACGTACGAACAAGTATGTACAGTTTAAATTGCAAGTAAAAGTGAAAGGAATACTCCAACTCAATATTTACATATTTAAAGATACAATAATCATAAATATAGGTCCAACATTTAATTTTTTTTCTTGTAAAAAAAATCAAATATTCAAAAAAAATGTGAAATTTTCAGACACAAAAATTATTTTTATTTTATCATTAGTTTATTCAAGATATCTTGGAAACTAAGCGAGATAGAGCGATTTTACCCGAATCTTCTTTTGCAGAGAATTTCAAGAGCTAAAAACATGATCTGATGTAAAATCGCTCTATCTCGCTTATTTTCCGAGATATTCTCAAAAAATTGATGATAAAAGAAAATTAAGAAGTTTCGATGAATTTTTAAAAAATTATTTATTGAGTATTTTCCAGGTAATTAGAAATGAGACAATAAGTGAATAAAAACATTTGATAATTAGGAGTTTTTCTTTTCCTTTTGCGTCATTAAGAGGTATTTTCTCATCTTTTTCTTGCTCCCTTTAACAGGGGTAAATGTAGACCTTTTTTTCCAGTGGCTGAGCTTCAAAAAGTTTTACGCTTTGAAAAATCTCTGTCTCTACCTTTTTTTTTTTTTTTTAATTTCTTTTACCCTTTTTTTTTTTTTTAACCAGTGAAATTGCATTTGGAGCTCGACAGTAACGATTTCGAGCTTTAAGAAGATTTCAAGAGACAGCTAGTTAAGTCTCACGAGAAAGTAACACAGAGTGAAGTGAAATAAAATGTGATTGAGGAATTTTCCCTTTTTTTTACATTCAAAATATAATAATTGAGTGATTTAAGTAAATTTATTTTTTAGTGGATTTTTAATGTAGGGGAAAGAGGAGATTCTGATGAAATGGGTTGAGATGGATTTTTTTCAATGATTCCATTGAGAAGCTGAGGAAATTTCAGGTGAAAAACATGTGTCAAAATTAATTTTCGGAATTTTTCGAAAATTTGAATTTTTTGGCGGGAGTTTGCGCGTCGATTTTTGGAAAATTTCAGTTTTTTGAAGATTTCTTCGGTTCTATTGGTCGTAGCGTGAAAATTCCGAATGGAGGTGAAAGGTGAGATCATTTGCCATTGATTTATGAGGTTTCGAAAAGAAATTATCGATTTTTAAGGTACTTATAGCGCAAAAACTGATTTTTATAAAAGTGCATATAAGTACCTTGAAAATCGATTTTTCTTTTTCAAAACCACATGAATCAATGGCAAATGATCTCAGCTTTCACCTCCACTCAGAATTTTCACGCGCAAACCAATAAAACCGAAGATATTCTCGAATAAGTGGAATTTTTCAATTTCGTGAAGGATTAGACTTCAAATTTTCACCTAAAAAAGTCGAATTTTCAAAAAATTATAAAAAAAAATTTTGACGTATGTTTTTCAACGGAAATTTCCTCAGCTTTCCAATGGAATCATCAGAAAAAACGTATCTCAAATATTTCCACTGATTTCTCCCGATTTTCATAATATAAAAGTTGAAATTAATGTTTTTTTAATTTTTCAGAAATTTGTTAATTATGTTGAAACTAATTTTTATTTTTTATTTTTCAGGAATATTCTCAACTGACGAAAGAACTGTCTGCAGCCCGTGAGAATATTCTCGAGCGAGAGGAAGAAATCTCGGAATTAAAAGCAGAGCGTAACAACACTCGGGTAACGTCTGATGCATTCTTATTATTTTTACTCGAATATATGTATATATATATACTATTTTAAATCTTTTTTCTTCTCATTTTCCGTTTCTTCATAACAATATTTTTTTTAATGTAACGTTGTGAAGTTTATGTACAAATGAGACAAGTTTTTACGCAATTTAAAGAGAGAATGTGAATAATAAATGAATTTATCGTGGAATTACAGAAGTTGAGTCATAAATTTTCATGCAATTTTCACATTAGACAAATGGGCAAAAGTTTTATTTGAATTTTGAATGAGAAAATTATTGAATTTCAGCCAATAGAGACAATTTTTTGATTCAAAAGTCAACATTATCTTCCAGAACAAAGTCAAGATAATTTGATATAATAATTTTTCGATTAATCAAAATTCTTCGAAAATAACTGAATGGATTTAATTGAACTTGAGTTTAAAAAAAAATTGAACTAATGAACTAAATACTGTGATGAAATTTAAAAATATTGTTGTATCAAAAATATTGAGTTTTACAACGAGACAAGTTAATTTAACTTTGACATGAATTTTCATGGATAATCTCAAAATTAATGGGTAATCCTGATTATTTAGTAATAATTTTTTTTGTAAATACAAATGAGATCTACAGAAAAGATTATTAGAAAATAATCCAATGAAAATTTCCTCTAGATACCGAATTGCTCCAAAAAAAAAAAAAAAATCATCTCAAATTGGCTCAGCACATTTGCCAATTGTCCTCTCGAGTTAACATGAAATATCTCATAATCAGTGGAAACTAGTAAAAAATCACTTCATAAAACCTTTCATGAAGAAAACTTTGGATCTACAAAAAAAAAAGTAATTAAAAATTATTCTCTATCTCCATTGAATCTCGAGATATTTCATTAAAAAAAAAACCGCTGACAACTTGGCTCATTTAAATTGACCTCTCCATCATCGAGTCTTCGTGAAATATTCCTGAAAGACAAAATATCCCACACACTCCATCGATCGATTAATAATTAATTAATTTTTCTTTTTTTCTCCTTTTTTTTCATGAAAAACCATCAGCTATTGCTTGAGCATCTGGAATGTCTCGTTTCACGTCACGAAAGGTCACTGAGAATGACAGTGGTGAAGAGACAAGCTGCAGCCCAATCTGGAGTCTCGTCCGAGGTCGAGGTCCTCAAGGCACTCAAGAGCCTCTTCGAGCATCACAAGGCCCTGGACGAAAAGGTCTGCACTTTACCTCCTTCACACGAGTGGCTATAAAAAAAAGAGAAAAAAAAATACGTCTCTTTCTTTATCTAAGAGAAGAAAAATATTGAAACATAGGAAAAAAAAAAAGAAAAAAGGAAAAAAAATTGAAACATATTTTTCATCTGCTAAAATTTTTGCAGGTCCGAGAGCGATTGAGAGTGGCACTGGAGAGAAATACGAGCCTCGAGGAAGAGCTATCACGTACCAAAGACGAGGTACAATATTTTTCATACCCCCCCCCCCTTCTTCTGTATTTTCATATTGCTGAAGAATGATTCAATAGCGAAAAGTTAAAAAAAATAGGAAATTGAGTCGTTTTTGCGGTCTTTCGCGATGGAATATCTTGGAAAGTAATGGAGATACGTCCTTTTTGGTCGAATAGGGGTACATTGCCCTATCTCGCTTAGTTTCCGAGATATTCTTGAGTAAAAAAAACGTAATAGTCGATTTCACTTCCAATTTCCTCTCAAATATCTCGGAAATTAAACGAGATAAGTCTTTTTTGCTTGTATTTTTTTTTGTAGCTCTTGAAATTTTTTATAAATAAGGATTCGGGTGAAAAGGGTGTATCTCCATTAGTTTTCGAGATATTTGAATAGGAACGAAAATCAGGAGCGAAGAGGAAAACCAGAATAATTCGATTTTTTTAACTCATTTTTTCAAAATATCTCTGGAAATAATGGAGATGCGCTTTTTTTTGCTTTATTCCTTTTTTGTAGCTCTTTTCTACAAGAAAAGACAAGAGCAAATCGCTCTATCTCGCTTAGTTTCCAAAATATTCTCGAAAAAAGATAAAGAAAAATCCATTTATCCTGTTTTTCCTTTTAATTAATGATTCATTTTTCGTAAAAAATCTCGGAAACTAATGGAGATACGTCTTTTTTTTCTTAATCCTTTCTTGCAGAGAATTCCGAGAGTTACAGAACAAGATTAGGACCGAAAAGGCCGTATCTCCATTGGTTTTTAAAATATTCTTAAAAAAAGGTCGAGAAAATCGACTTTTCCTGTTTTATTTCTCAATTCACAAAATTTTTATTTTTCAAAAATCTCGAAAATTAATGGAGTTACGTCTTTTTTTGCCCAAACTCTTTTTTTTAGAGAATTTCAAGAACCCCTGGAGTTCCTCAGGGCAAAAAGGGCGTATCTCCATTAACTTTTGAGATATTTTTAAAAAAAGGTCAAGAAAATTGACTTTTCCTGTTTTATTTCTCAATTCACAAAATTTTGATTTTTCAAAAATCTCGAAAATTAATGGAGTTACGTCTTTTTTTGCCCAAACTCTTTTTTTTAGAGAATTTCAAGAACCCCTGAAGTGTCTTAGGGCAAAAAGGGCGTATCTCCATCAGTTTTTGAGATATTTTTAAAAAAGGTCAAGAAAATGAAATCTTCCTGTTTTATTTCTCAATTTACAACATAGCCATTTTTCAAAAATCTCAAAAATTAATGGAGTTACGCCTTTTTTGCCCAAACCTTTTTTGTAGAGAATTTCCAGAACCTCTGAAGTTGCTTGGAACAAAAAGGGCGTATCTCCATTAGTTTTTGAAATATTTTTAAAAACAAATCAAGAAAATTGACTTTTCCTGTTTTATCTCTCAAATTACAAAATTTTTATTTTTCAAAAATCTCGAAAATTAATGGAGTTACGCCTTTTTTTGCCCAAACTCTTTTTTTTAGAGAATTTCAAGAACCTCTGAAGTTGCTTGGGGCAAAAAGGGCGTATCTCCATTAGTTTTCGAGATATTTTTTTAAAAAAAGGTCGAAAAAATCCACTTTTCACTACTGAATTATTGTCTTTTTTTTTTTTTTTAATGTTTTATTCTCACATTATTATTATTATTTTTTAAGCTCCAACAGTACAAGACTGGTGGACATCCAAAAGCCCTCGAAGACAGACCCAAAGAGAATGGACAAGCTGACGATAATCAACAGAGCAAGGTAATAATGATTTTCAAAAAAAAAAAAAAAAAGAAAACAAAACATCTTTAAATAATCATTTCACACACAGAACACATGAGCACAAGAGAATTACGAAATCATTACAATCGAATGTTCTTAAATTTATTTCCACTCTTTTTTTTTATTTATATAAAAGTCATTGATAATTTTTTTTTTTTAATGTGTGAGAGTGTTTCGCATATGCATCAATCATTTCTGCATGTTCACAATTTGATAATGATGATTTTATTTATGAAATTGTTCATTTAAATGAGATTTTTCCAAAAATCTCATTCAAATGGACCAGAAAAAAAATTTCGCTTTAAATAATTTCACAAAGAAGTTTTTCTCTTTCTTGCAATCAATTTTGCGAAAAAAGTAGTTGCATGGGAAATAAATAAATAAAAGTGAAAAAAAAGAATTAAAAAAAAATTATTTTCAATAAATAGTAAAACATTTTTAATTAAGGATAATTGGCAAGTAAAATCGTAAAAAAAGGTAAATTTTTGCATAAAATCTTTAATAACAATTTATAAAAGATGAAATTCTCAAATATGATTCAGTGAATCTGTAACTATTGTAATAAAAAATAAAATAAGACCTAGAAAAAAAAAATTTAATTGAAAATTAAAAAATTCCATTAATTTTTACGTTTTTTCAAATTTTTCAAGATTCAGAGAAATTAAAAAAATAATGAAAATTTTTCAATTTTCAAATTATTTTTTGTTTCTAAAGTTTATTTTATTACTCATTACATTCTTTACAAATTCACCGAATCAGATTTATTTATTTTTTAAATAAATAAAATAAATTTTTACATTTTTTAAAATTTTTCAAGATTTGAAGGAATCTAAAAAACGATGAAAATTTTTTAATTTTCAATTAATTTTTTGTTCCTAAAGCTTATTTTATTCCTCATTACAATCTTCACAGATTCACTGAATCAGATTTGAGGAATTCTTTTTGTATAAATTGTTGCTAACAAGTTTATACAAAAATTCAACTTTTTTCCGATTATATCTCCCAATCATCCTCGAAAAAAAAAATGGAATATTAAAAAAAAAAAAAAAATTAATTAGCCAGGGTAATTAAGTTAAAATGGGTAATCACAATGTAAAATAGTATTATGATCGGGCAGAATGAAAACGAAAGGGAAACAGTTAGCAAGGATCAACAGGACCAAGTATCATCGATTAATGAATTAAATAATGAGAAGATAATGGAGATTGGAAATAGACTGAGCAATGGTGGTGTCAATGAATCTGAACAGGATACAACTGCACGTGTTATTGACTTGCAATCGACTGTTGAAAAACAGGTACGAATATTGGGGAACATTTAACGAAAAAAAAGGAGAAGATAATTAGAGAATTAACAAAAAAAAAAAAATTAATAATGATAATTTTAAAAAAATTATAATTTTATTTAGGACTTGAAAAATCGAAAATTATCACTGCATGATTTTGCAATAAATTCAACTCAATTGCACATAAAATGTCACATTCTTAATTATTTTTTAATTAACTTTTTTTTTTATTGTAAAAAGATTTTAGGAATAAAGTGGTAAAATGAAGGAGTTTTCCTGGAATATCTCGGTAAATAAGGGAGATAGAGAAATTTTTGTGGAGACTTTTTTTGTAGAGAATTTCAAGAGCTACAAGAAAGAATTCGAGCAAAATTGCCATATCTCGCTTAGTTTCCGAGATATTGTCAAAAAATGGTTAACAAAAATTTGCTTTTTTTCACACAATTCTGAAATTTTTTTCTAAATATTTCGAAAACTAAGAAACTAAGAGGGATAGCGCAATTTTGCTAGAATCCTTTTTTGTAGAGAATTTCAAGAGCTGAAAAACAGATTTCCATGAAAATTTCTCTATCTCTCTTGGATTCAGAGATATTTAAAAAAAATTGATTAATAATCTTGAATTTTCATTTTATCACCGATTTGTTTGGATTTTTATTGGATTTCGGAGCATTAGAAATTAATTCGTTGATGATTTGGGATGAATTGGAAGTGTCTCCATGTAGCATGTGGTGGAATGATTATAATTGTTAAATGTACAGAGTATTTGGGCATGAAAATTATCTTTAAAAAAAAAAACAACAAAAAACATTTTACACCTTTTTTTTTAAATCTCCAGAACAGAATAAAATATTCAAAGAAAAATGTCAATCAATTCCACGAAATTACTCAAACAAACTACAATTGTAATCAACACAAAATTATAGCAAAAAAAACACTTAAAATTAACGAACAATAGTTTATTTTTTACTTTAAGACGAGTTTCAATGTGATTATCTTATAGATATCTCAGAAACTATCGAGTTTAGGAGAAATTAACAAGAGACCTTTTTTGTAGGAAATTAAATTCTCTACAAAAAAGGTTTCTTGTCATTTTTCTGTAAACCCCCTCGTTTCACAGATATCCATAAAATAATTAATAAAAACTATAAATTTTCCATAAATTTTTTTTGTTTTTCGAAATGCAGTCGAAAACAATGAGGTTTAGAGAAATTCATCAAGAGACCTTTTTTCAAGAGCATTTAATTCTCTACAAAAAAGGTCTCTTGACTTTTTTCTCTAAATCCAACAGTTTCACTGATATTAATGAGATTGTGAAAAAAAAAAAAAAATTCTTTTAAATACAAATTATGTAATTTTTTCAGAGTGCTGAATTAGCCACTTGGCAGCGTAGAGTTGGTGAATTAGGTGGTCGTGTTGCTGAATTAGAAGAGACACTCTCAAAAGCTCAAAAAGATCTTTTAAAAACACAAGAGACTAATGTTAAATTACAAAGAGATTTACGTGAAAATGTAGCACAAAAAGAGGATCAAGAAGAGAGAATAGCAACATTGGAAAAAAGATATTTAAATGCCCAAAGAGAGTCCACAAGTCTTCATGATTTGAATGAAAAATTGGAGCAAGAATTGCAGCACAAAGAGGCACAGCTAAAGGTAAATTGAAAAATTTTCACAGAAAAACTTAATAATATAATTATATCGTAAAAATAAAATGCGTTGATTTTGGATATTTTTAAAAGCAATTAATTGATGTTAATGAAGTGCTATGGCTGTTTTTTTACGATAAAATTTGTGCTTCTGCATAATTTTATGGAGAAAAAAGGATTTTTTGTGGTTTTAAATTTGTTTTTTTAAGATATCTCGAGGAAATAATTGAGATAGAAATTTTTTTTCGTTACTAATGAAAAGATCGGAAGATTTTACCCCGAAAAGTACTATAATGCAATTAATTTTGATCCAATAGTTCTCGAATTATTAAAAAAAATGGTTTTTCAGACGATTTCCATTTTTTCTAATATCTCGAAAACTACTGGGGCAAAATCGATTGCATTATAGCATTTTCTGGGGTAGAATTTCCCGTTCGTTCGAATAAAAACCCAAAAATTTTCTCATCTCTTTTACTTTTCAAGATATACCCCGAAAAACAAAAAAAAAATATTTTCTCTCCATTTAATTATATTTTAATTTTTATTTCTCATTATTTTACTCATCGTTTATCATTTTAATTTGATTTAAAAACTCATTAAATTAAGCTGCAAGAGGAAAAGATAGCAGCAATACAGGAAAAACTCGAGTTGGCTGAACAAAAATTGGCACAGTATCCAAAATTACCAGAAATGGAGGAACAATTGAAGGCAAGGATGGAGGCACTGACCCAGGTGAGGAGGCCCAATCAGGTACGCAGGGGAATCATATCACCACATCACTCCATAAATATTCCAATTTATACATGTATCCTATATAATTAACTTTTTTTTTCTTCAAATTAATTATTATTTTTTAAATATTATTTTATTTCTTTACTTTTTTTTCGATTTAATTCCATCACTTTTTCGTTCCACTCTATAGACGTTTACTCTTGAAAAGGAAAATATTAAAAAAAAAAAAGAAAAAAAATATTCACTTTATTATTTTTAACTTATTCCCTTAGAGTTGAATGTGGTGTGTGCCTGTGCCTGTTTTATTTTTACTAATATACTAACATTTTATATTTTTATACTATACATTCATTGGCATTAATCATTTTTAATTTTTTTAGTGATCAGGACATTTATTAAAATCATTAAATCACTTATCTTAAAAAACAATTTCATATTTTTTTTTTTTGGAATTTATGAAATTTTGGGAATTTCGAAATTTTGTTATTATCAATCGAAAGATTGGAAGATTCTACCCCAAAAAATACTATAATACAATTAATTTTGGTCCAATGGTTCTCTAGTTATGAAAAAAAATGGTTTTTGAAACGATTTCTAATTTTAAAAATATCTCGAAAACTACTGGGGCAAAATCGATTGCATTATAGTACTTTCTGGGGTAGAATTTTCCGTTCTTTCGAATGCCACTGGAAAAAAAATCGAAAAACTGTCCTAATCACGTTAAATACTTAATTATTCTACTCATCCCTTCTTTTTTTGTTGAAAATAAGGAGATTTTTTTTTTCCTGACACTTGAATGAACCCAAAATCATTAATAATTCATTATTCTTCATGTTAACATCATCATTTCCTTCTCCTTACTCTCTTCAATTACAGATAACAATCTAATCAGTGTTAATGAGCTGCTGGCTTGGATTATCTTCAATTATTCACTTTTTCAATTAATTATTTTTTTTTTATAATTTATTATTATTTTATTAATTAATTCATTTTGGCATTATGCTTCGAAATCTGTTACAGTCTTTCGAGCTGGTCTCCCTTTTTAATAATAAAAAAATTCCCTCAAAATAAATTTTTTCAAATTTAACAATTGACAGAATTTTTGATAATTGTTGGAAAATTTTAATTAATTTATCGATTTAATTCACCAGCTCGATGGCACCAGCCATCTAGATCCCAAATTGCTTAATTTTTTTGAAAATTAAATGAATTTTCTTGATATTGCACGAATTTTTTCAGAGTCACTGGCCATTGATGTGGCATTTCAAAATTTTGTAAAAATAAAATTAGAAAAAAAATTTAAAGGAAAAATTCGGAAAATTAAAATCATAAAAAAAATTAATTGGATTAAATTATCCACATCTGTAGTTTGTGACAGAATTTCTTTTAAAAAATTAGTTTAGAAAATTTTTCTTAGAATTCTAATTAATTTAATTAATTAAGTGATAAGGAACCAGGTGAAGTAATTATTGAAAAAAAAAAATTAGTGATCAATTTATATAAAAAAAAAAAAAAAAGACTCAAAAGATTCGAAGACCATCTCATCATCCTCTTCATCACCATCAAGAACCAATAATCGTATTAACTATATTAATAATTAATTAAATGCAATTATTTAACAATCAGTGGAATTTAAATAAGCAGGCACAGGAGAGACATGGTAGTGCTGAGGACAGAATTCAGAGACTTGAGACACAGCTTGAGGAGAAAAATGCTGAGGTAATGCGTCTCAATCAGCGTCTCAAAATGAATGAGGAGCACAATACCAGATTGAGCAGTACTGTTGATAAACTTTTGTCAGGTAATTGCATAAATCATAGGAAGAAAAAAAGAATGGGATTTATTTTCGAATGTCTTTTTTCCTTTCTTTATTTCTTTATTAACGTGTTTCTGTCTGTAAAGTCAAAAAAAAAAGTTAATTTTTTGTTTAAAATCGTTAATAACAATTTCAACGAGATAAAATTCTCAAATTTAATTAAGTAAATCTGTGGAGAATGTTATGAAGAATGGAATAAGTCTTAGAAACAGGAAATTAATTAAAAATTGGGAAATTTTCTGTACTTTTTACATTTTTCATTTTTTTAAGTTTTGAAGGAATTTTTGAAATTACAGAAAATTTTACAGTTTTCAACCAATTTCTTGTTTCTAGGTCTTATTTTATTTTTCATTATATTTTTTAAAGATTCACTTTATTAAATTTGAGAATTTTATTTTGTATGAATTGTTATTAACAATTTTATACAAAAATTTAACTTTATTTTTGACTATAAGGATAGAAACACCTCAATATGTAGACTTCAAGTTCAAAACTAGGGGTGTGCGAATAGTGTTCGAATCGAATCGAATCGAATATTACCATTCGATTCGAATTTCGAATCGAATTATTCGAAATTATTCGAATTATTCGAAAATATTAGAACTTTTTGAAATTTTTGGAATAATTCGAAAATTTTGGAATAATTCGAAAATTTTCTAATTATTCGAGAGGTTCGACTTATTCGAAAAAATTCCAATTATTCGAGAAGTTCGAATCATTCAAAAATTCGAATTATTCAAAAAAATTCGAATTATTTGAAAATTCGAATTATTCGAAAATTTGAATTATGCGAAAATTCGAATTATTCAAAAAAATTCGAATTATTCGAAAATTTGAATTATTCGAAAATTTGAATTGTTTGAAAATTCGAATTATTCAAAAAAATTCGAATTATTCGAAAATTCGAATTGTTCGGAAATTCGAATTATTCAAAAAAATTCGAATTGTTCAAAAAAATTCGAATTATTCGAAAATTCGAATTGTTCGAAAATTCGAATTATTCAAAAAAATTCGGATTGTTCCAAAAAATTCGAATTATTCAAAAATTCGAATTATTCGAAAAATTCGAATTATTCAAAAATTCGAATTATTCGAAAATTCGAATTATTCGAAAAATCGAATTATTCAAAAATTCGAATTATTCGAAAATTCGAATTATTCAAAAATTCGAATTGTTCGAAAATTCGAATTATGCGAAAATTCGAATTATTCAAAAAAATTCGAATTATTCAAAAAAATTCGAATTATTCGAAAAATCGAATTATTCGAAAATTTGAATTATTCAAAAAAATTCGAATTATTCGAAAATCCGAATAATTCGAATTATTCAAATATTCGACAATTCGAATTATTCGAATATTCGACAATCCGAATTATTCGATTCAAATTTCGAATCGAATATTAATATTCGATTCGGTGCAAATAATTCGTGGATTCGAATTATTCGCACACCCCTATTCAAAACCCATCACAGCCTTTCCAAATAAAACAATTCTCAAGATATCCCCAGGGAACAACAAAAAAAAAATCTCAATTTTTTCTTTTTTTTTTTTTAATTCCCGCCTTTTTTCTCTAGAATCAAATGAGAGTTTCGCTCTATCTTGTTTAATTTCCGAGATATTCGATGAAAAACACTATAAATTCTTTTTTTTGTGAATCATTTTGTAATTGTTTTCTCAAATATCTCGGAAATTAATGGAGATACGCCTCTTTTATCCCATCCTTTTTCAGTACCTCTCGAAATTCCCTAAAAAAATCCTCAAAAAAACGAAAAAATTCTCATTTTTCCCTTTTTTCTAAAATTCACGTTTTTTTTTTTTTTCTAGAATCAAATGAGCGTCTTCAAGTTCACCTGAAGGAGCGTATGCATGCACTAGAGGAGAAAAATGCGTTGACCCAAGAATTAGAGAAAACTCGTAAAATAGCTGAAGATCTTCAGAACGAAAAATCGGAGATAATGAAGGAATTGGGGAAAGCGCGTTTGGAGATAGACAATGTGAAGCGCCAGATGCTCCAGCAGGAGATCGCCTTCAATATCCAGCAGACAGATGCACTGACACGCAGTTTGTCACCGAATGCCGTTGATCCATCATCTTCGAGATCAGCGAGTCACAGCTCTTTTGATACGCACTCGTTGCCAAGAAGAGGCGGAAAGAGAGTGCTTGATGATGATGGCAGCAAGGGGTATGTCATCTAGTTTGCGTATTCTATATTTTTTACGAAATTTGATTTCTCAACAATTTTTTAGAGATTTTTCTGAGATTTTTAGTAAATTGTATATTTTTTCAAATTTTTCTCGAAATTTCTCTTAAATCTAACTGCGGCAAGCTTTCTTTGCCCACATACATCTCAAAAATCAGTTTTATTTCCATTTTTTTTAGATTTTTTAGAATTATTAGAATGACTTTAAAATGATTTAATAATGATTTTTGAATAATTTAGAATTTGTTTGAATTTTTTTTCCGAAATTTTCTCAAATTAAACTCCGGCAACCTTTCTTCGCCCAAATACATCTCAAAAATCAGTTTTATTTCAATTTTTTTTAGATTTTTTAGAATTTTTAGAATGACTTTAAAATGATTTAATAATGATTTTTTAATGATTTTAAATTCGTTTAAATTTTTTTTCCGGATTTTTCTCAAATTAAACTCCGGCAACCTTTCTGAGCCCACATACATTTTGAAAATCAGTTTTATTTCAATATTTGGGATTTTTTAGAATTTTTTAAATGACTCAAAAATGATTTTAAAATTATTTTAAAACAATTTTAAAATGATTTTAATCTCATTTTTTTTGAAATTTCGAAATTCTCTAAAAACTAAACTCCGGCAACCTTCCTTTGCCCGCATAGATTTCAAAAATCAGTTTGATTTCAATATTTGAATTTTTTTTATTTTCAAAATGACTTTAAAATTATTTTAAATTCATTTTAAAATGATTTTGAAATGATTTTAGCATTATTTTAAATTCATTTTTAAAAAATTTCCGAAATTTCCTCAAATTTAACGCCGGCAACCTTTCTTCGTCCACAAAAATTTCAAAAATCTCTTATATTTCAATATTTTAGATTTCCCAGAATTTTGAAAATGACTTTAAAATGATTTAAAAATTATTTTAAATTCATTTTGAAAAAATTTCCGAAATTTTCTCAAATTCAACTCCGTCAATCTTTCTTTGCCCCCATCAATTTCGAAAATCAGTTTTATTTCTATATTTTAAATTTTTCAGAATTTTGAAAAATGAAATAAAAATAATTTTAAATTCATAAAAAAAAAAAAAATTCGAAATTTTGTCAAATTCAACTGCGGCAATCTTTCTTTGCCTACATAAAATGTCAAAAATCAATTTCATTTCAATATTTGATTTTTTTTTAATTTTTTAAACTGATTTTAAATTCATTTTGAAATGATTTTAACATTATTTCAAATTCATTTCAAAAAATTTTCAAAATTTTCTCGATTTCAACTCTGGCAACCTTTCTTTGCTCACATAAACTTCGAAAATCAGTTTTATTTCGATATTTGACATTGTTCAAAATTTTTAGAATGACTTCAAAATGATTTAAAATTTTTTTTCGAAATTTATTCGAATTAAACAATTTTTCTCCGGCAACTTTTCTTTGCCTACATTTATGTCAAAAATCAGTTTTATTTCACTACTACTGGGTGAAGTGACGTCACATCACCGTCATATGAACGTTTTGTGAGGAATCCCTCTGCTCCCAAGAGGATCAGTAACTTTTGATTTGAACTTAGTGTACTTTTAGCTGATTTTGTGTATTTTTTTCATGTAGGTACGTGGCTCGAACGTTGGCAGAACAAGAGTGGGAGAAGCTGCAGCAGGCGCACGTGCTTGCGAATGTCCAACAGGCGTTTGATGTATCATCGGATGCTGAGGGTGACGGAGATAACGAGAGTATTTTCTCGTCTGCTGCTGATGTCATCAGTCCAAGTGGACATACAGACGCACAGACACTTGCTATGATGCTGCAGGAGCAGCTAGATGCCATTAACATCGAGATACGTCTGATACAAGAGGAGAAACAGAGTACTGAAGCGAGAGCTGAAGAGTTGGAGAGCAGAGTTGGCAGTTTGGAGCACATGAATCTTCTGGCACGTGGCAGAAGCTTGGAACGTGCATCACCACCACTCAGTGGAAGATCAACGCCAAAAAGCCATCACAGTCCTAATCGCGATTATCTTCATAAATATCATACGGTAAGAGGGCTTTTTTTTTGAGGGGGAAATTTTGAAAAAAGGTCAATTTCAGAGAAAAACAGAGAATTTTGCTTATTTTGGGAGTATCTTAAAGGCGATGGGGTTTACGAGGATTTATGAGGAGAGCTTTTTTCTTGAGAATTCTACGGGCTACAAAAAAGGTCTCTTAGTCAATTTTCGTAAATCATTTATTTTTGGAGATATTCAAGAAATAAGGGCGAGTCGTTTTTTTTTCTCGAAAATTGACCTTTTTCGGGTTTTTTGGAATATCTCGGGAATTAAAGGAGATACGAAGTTTTTTGTAGAGACCTTTTTTGGAGGGGGGATTGAGAGCACCAAAATAGGTATCTACAAAAATTTCGAAAAATCTCTTCACTTTCGAGATATGAACGAAAATAGTGTTCAACTCCTTTTTTTTAATCTCTTCGCTAGTGATTTTATGTTTTTACTTTTATTGGAAAATCCCCAGAAAATCATTTTTCTTTCTTCATCTATTTCGTCGCCATCGTTTCCATTTTTTCGCATCATTTTCATTCCGCTCGGTTGAAGATTTAATTCAAAATTTTTTAATCAAAATTTTTACAAATTGAAAAAAAAAACCTTTTTTTTCTAATTTGAAATTAAAAAAAAAAAAAAAACAATGAATTGGAATTTTCGAGACGGTTCTGTTGGATGTCCGGTGTTACAGGCACCGGCCTCAATGTCACCTGCTCATCTTCATCAGTACGCAGCTTCATTGGCAAGCCCAGGACAACTGTCCGAGTCTCTCCCCGCTAGCCAGGTTCGTTCCTTCCCTGACATTTAATAAGAAAAAAAAAAAAAATCCACTTAAAACTAAAAAAAAAAGAGGAAAAAAATAACACATATTCATTGATTATTTATTCACTGCTTCTGATGATTTTTTTATTTTTGAACGCTATTTAAACGTTTTATTTTTATTTTTAAATCCACTCAGCCTGTGCTTCCAGCGGAATTTTCACTGCAATTTTGTGTTTTTTCAGGACAACAAGTAGTTGAGTAAATTGTTACGAGATTTATCGATAAGAGAACTGGATTGAATGGAACAGAGAGAAAATTTTTCATGAAGACTCGGTGATTGAGAGGTCAATTTAAATGAGCCAAGTTGTCAGCGGTTTTTTTTTTTTAATGAAATATCTCGAGATTCAATGGAGATAGAGAATAATTTTTAATTACTTTTTTTTTGTAGATCCAAAGTTTTCTTCATGAAAGGTTTTATGAAGTGATTTTTTACTAGTTTCCACTGATTATGAGATATTTCATGTTAACTCGAGAGGACAATTGGCAAATGTGCTGAGCCAATTTGAGATGATTTTTTTTTTTTTTTTTGGAGCAATTCGGTATCTAGAGGAAATTTTCATTGGATTATTTTCTAATAATCTTTTTTGTAGATCTCATTTGTATTTACAAAAAAAATTATCACTAAATAATCAGGATTACCCATTAATTTTGAGATTATCCATGAAAATTCATGTCAAAGTTAAATTAACTTGTCTCGTTGTAAAACTCAATATTTTTGATACAACAATATTTTTAAATTTCATCGCAGTATTTAGTTCATTAGTTCAATTTTTTTTAAACTCAAGTTCAATTAAATCCATTCAGTTATTTTCGAAGAATTTTGATTAATCGGAAAATCATTATATCAAATTATCTTGACTTTGTTCTGGAAGATAATGTTGACTTTTGAATCAAAAAATTGTCTCTATTGGCTGAAATTCAATAATTTTCTCATTCAAAATTCAAATAAAACTTTTGCCCATTTGTCTAACGTGAAAATTGCATGAAAATTTATGACTCCACTTCTGTAATTCCACGATAAACTCATTTATTATTCACATTCTCTCTTTAAATTGCGTAAAAACTTGTCTCATTTGTACGTAAACTTCTCAGCTTAACATTAAAAAAATATTGTTATGGAGAAACGGAAAACGAGAAAAAAGAAGACTATTTTTAAAAAAATCTATATATCCATCCAAACATAAGAAGAGCTGAAAACTCATTATCTCGACGTTGTTCTGAAAGATAATATCCCCTTTTGTATCAAAAAATCGTCTCCATTGGCTCATCACCATCACAAAAACCAATGTTTTAAAGCTAAAATTAAAAAAATATATATATAAAAAATCTCTTTCCATTCAACCGCATTTTATCCAGAGAATATCGATATCACTGCTTCATTTTATTATTATCATTATTATTATTATTATTATTCCTTGAGTTTGCAGAAAATTGATACTCTCGATGCTTGGATTATGTAAACACGTTTCACTGTGAATTCAATTTTTTTTTCCTGTACAAAAAAAAAAAATTGTAAAATAAAGCCTGTAACAAAATAAAGTAACAAATAGATAATTATAATATATTTATGACTTAATATTGAAGCAATGAAAATAATGATTTCTGCCTGTGGCAGTTGCAGTTGTCCGGGGAGGAGTTGCACTCGGTTAGTGAACGAGACAGTGGTGGTGGTGGAAGTGGAGGAAGTGAGGCTGCTTCACCTCTCACAGCAAGATCACTGAGACTTGAGAGAGTTGTTCAAGCATTGGCACACAGCCAGGAAGAACTTAGGAGGTAATTGCCCCTTAATTATTATGATTTTTTTTCTATTTTTTAATCGAAAATTATCGAAATTTTTTTCGAATTTTGTCTGAGGTGATTTTCATCTTTTAAGTGCACTCGGAAACTAAGCGAGATAGGGCAATTTTTGTGGAGATTTTTTTTGTAGCTCGTGAAATTTTCTACAAAAAAGGTCTTCACTAAAATCGCTCTATCTCGCTTAGTTTCCGAGTGCCTTTTAATAGAAGATCGGTGAAAAAAAATCGAAACATTTTATTTCACTGTTTCGTCATCGAATTTCATTTTTTAAGTGCACTCGGAAACTAAGCGAGATAGAGCAATTTTTGTGGAGACCTTTTTTGTAGCTCGTGAAATTCCCTACAAAAAAGGTCTTCACTAAAATCGCTCTATCTCGCTTAGTTTCCGAGTGCCTTTTAATAGTAGATCGCATTTCCTTTCCTTCATGAGTTTCTCGATCTCATTAAAATATCTTTATACTTCACCTCATTAGACACACTTAATTACCAAAAAAAAAAATGCATTTTATCAACTTAATAACTCTCACTTTAACCCTCTCCACATCATGCATACTAACAGGCGTACTGGACAGAGCGGATTTCCCAGTGCTGGATACTCAACTCACAGGTTAATTAATTATTACCCATTATGCATGTAATTGTCATATACCACTGATATACTATGTTCAAACAATATTTCAATCAAATTTCCAATCACTACTTGTGGTTAATTTAATTTAATTAATTATGTCGTTCAATTTATTGATAATTAATTAAATTTGATTGAAATTGTTTGCACAATGTATGTGATTGTGGTCTAGTGCTGCACTTAATTGAGGAAAGGGGCAAATTGGGTCAACTATCCCATTTTTATGAAATTAATTTTCCTTTTTATTCTTCAAAAAAAAAAAAAAAAAATTTTAAATTTTCATTTTATGATTAAATTATGATTTTTTTTAAAATAAAATTATTAATTTGCACTTTTAAAAAATTAATTTCACTCTCGCCTCATTGCCCTTTGTTCAGGAATATTCGTTGCAGATAATTAAAAAAATTATAAAAAATTTAAAAAATTATACTTTTCTATATTTTTCTTCATTTCGTGAATATTTCGAAAAATATGAGATTTATTGGAATTTGTCAAGAGACCTTTTTTGTAGTGCACAAAATTCTCTAAAAAAAAGGTCTCTTCACATTTTTCTCCAAACCCATTGATTTCCGAGATATTCGCAAAAAACAACCACTGCAACAAATAGTCTCAGAATAAAAGAAAAATAAATTAAGCAAAAAAAAAAGAGAATAGAGGGTAGAAAAAACTAGAGACTAGATTAGCGCTCCATGCAAGCAGGCATGGGCATCATAACAACGGCACACTGAATTCTGGGACTCCCCCTTCACCATTGTCTTCACGTCATAGTAGCCAGGACAGTTTGCACAAGAACAGTTTTGGAAACGTTGGTCTACCAATTGGACAATTATCAAGTGCACATTTACACATGCAATCATCAATGAGTCCAGCGACTGCTGCTGCTGTTGCTGCTGCACAGAAGAAAAAAGGAATAAAAAGTAGTCTTGGAAGATTCTTCAGTAAAAAGGAAAAGGTGAGTTTTTCAAAGAAAAAAAAAATTTACTTTCTATTTTTGGAAATAACTTTGAGGCGAGTGATTTTATCGAAAAATGTGAGGAGACCTTTTTTGTGGGAAATTAAATTTTTCAAAAAAAAGGTCTCTTGAAATTTCTTCCTAAACCTCGCGATTTTCAAGATATTTCAAAAAATAAAGAAAATAGATTTTTTCTTCCAAATTTTTTTTTTGAATATTTATAAAAATGAGAAAAAAAAACAAACTTTCTTTGTATTTTTGGAAATAACTTTGAGGCGAGTGATTTTATCGAAAAATGTGAAGAGATCTTTTTTGTGGGAAATTGAATTCTTCAAAAAAAAGGTCTTTTCAAATTTTTTCCTAAACCTCGCGATTTTCGAGATAATTTTCAAAAGTAAAGAAAATCCATTTTTTCTTCCAAAATTTTTTTTTGAATATTTTTGAAAATGAAGACGATACGCCTTTTTTCTGTCCTAATCCATTTTTATAGCCCTTGAAATTGAATGGATTAGGGCAAAAAAGGCGTATCTCCATTATTTTCGAAAATATTATCGAAAAAAAGGAGTTTTTCGTTTGTTTTTTTGTGTTATTATATTAATTTTTTCACTTTTAGATCAAGGGAAAAGATGCAACGATGCCTGGAGATGTTCCTGGAATGGGCGGTGCTAGTACACCAGCTGATCCTGATTATGGTGACAATGTATCAGTTGCTGGTACACTTGGTGGAAAGAGTGATTTCGATCGGAGGAAAAAGAAGAGGTAAAATGTTGAAAAAAAAAGCAATACTTTATCTTTAAAATATCTCTGAAAAAACGATTTGTACGAGAATTTATGAGGAGACTTTTTTTTTTTTGTAGAGAATGAAATTCTCGTTACAAAAATGGTTTCAATGAAAAATTGTGTATCTCTCATAGATTCAGCGATATTTGTTAATTACTCAAGATACAAGGATCTTTTATTTTTTTATTTTTTAGAATTAATTCGATTTTTTTTTCAACTATTTTATTGGGAATAAAATAAAGAAACTAATGGAGATACGCCCTTTTGCTCTAATTTTTTAAAAAGTGAATTTCAAGAGCTACAGATAAGGATAAAGACAAAATATCGTGCTATCTCACTTAATTTCCGAAATATTCTTAAAGAAATATTAGAAGAAAAAATCGATTTTTCTCCTTTTATAAGTCAATTTTTGAGAATATCTTCGAAACTAAGTGAGATAAAGAAATTCCTGTAGAATCCTTATCTGTAGCTCTTGAAATTCTCTAAAAAAAAGGATTTAAGCAAAATATTTTGAAAATAATATTAGAAAAAAAAATTCTAATAAAATTCCGAAGTTTTCTTCTTCTGATTTTGCAAAAATATTTTGGAAACTTAGCGAGATAGGGTGATATTACCCAAGTAATAGTCCTTTTTTACAGTTTTTGGAATTCCCTACAAAAAAAGAATTTCAAAAGAACCGCTCTATCTCGCTTAATTTCCAAGATATTCTCGAAAAATCCCAAAAAAAATTAGTTTTACAAAAATATGAACTTTTTCATTTTTTCAAAAAAAAATCATTATTTCTTGCAGCATGTTGGAAAATATTTCGGAAACTAAGCAAGATAGGGCGATATTACCCAAGTAATAGTCCTTTTTTACAGCTTTTGGAATTTCCTAAAAAAAAGAATTTAAAAAAAACCGCTCTATCTCGCTTAATTTCCAAGATATTCTTGAAAAATCACAGAAAAAATTAGTTTAACAAAAATTTAAACTTTTTTATTTTTTCAAAAAAAAATCATTTTTTCAAAAAAAAATCATTTTTTCCAAAAAAAATCATTTTTTCAAAAAAAAATCATTTTTTCCAAAAAAATCATTTTTTCCAAAAAAAATCATTATTTCTTGCAGCATGTTGGAAAATATTTCGGAAACTAAGCGAGATAGAGCGATAGTACCCAAGTAATAGTCCTTTTTTGCAGCTCTTGGAATTCCCTACAAAAAAAAAATTTCAACAAAACCGCTCTATCTCGCTTAACTTCCAAGATATTCTCGAAAAATCACATGAAAAATTAGTTTTACAAAGAAATAAACTTAGTTATTAAAAGAAAAAAAATCATTATTTCTTGCAGCATGTTGGAAAATATTTCGGAAACTAAGCGAGATAGGGCGATATTACCCAAGTAATAGTTCTTTTTTACAGCTTTTGGAATTTCCTAAAAAAAAGAATT
The DNA here is from genome assembly GCA_963942555.1 of Aleiodes leptofemur. NCBI lineage: Eukaryota > Metazoa > Arthropoda > Insecta > Hymenoptera > Braconidae > Aleiodes > Aleiodes leptofemur. The sequence continues at coordinate 13,242,842 of OZ012619.1, forward strand.
AAAAAAAAACCGCTCTATCTCGCTTAATTTCCAAGATATTCTCGAAAAATCCCAGAAAAAATTAGTTTTACAAAAAAATAAACTTAGTTATTAAAAGAAAAAAAAAATAATTATTTCTTGCAGCATGTTGGATTCATCGAGACACGAGCTGTTGGCTGAGGCAATGAAGGCAGGCACCCCATTTGCCCTTTGGAATGGACCAACGATAGTTGCCTGGTTGGAATTATGGGTTGGCATGCCAGCATGGTATGTTGCAGCATGTCGTGCTAATGTCAAAAGTGGTGCAATTATGTCAGCACTAAGTGATACAGAGATACAGCGTGAAATTGGAATCAGCAATCCATTGCATAGATTAAAATTACGACTGGCAATACAGGAAATGGTATCATTGACATCACCATCAGCACCAAAAACATCTAGAACAACATTAGCATTTGGTGATATGAATCACGAGTGGATTGGCAATGTTTGGCTGCCAAGTCTTGGTTTACCACAGTATAGATCGACATTCATGGAGTGCCTTGTTGATGCACGTATGCTCGATCATTTGACGAAGAAGGATCTACGTGGACAGCTTAGAATGGTCGACAGTTTTCATAGAACGAGCCTTCAATATGGAATTTCTTGTCTAAAACGCCTGAATTTCGATCGGCAACAGCTCGAGGAGAGACGGAGAATGGCAGAAGGGGCAAATGTCGATGTTATTGTGTGGAGCAATGAGAGAGTAATCAGATGGGTCCAATCTATTGGTCTCAAGGTAAAAAAACCCTTTTTTTTTTCAATTTTTTTTTATTTTTTAAATTAATTTTTCGAAAAATAATTATTTTCGATTTCGATTTTTTTGAAAATTTTTCGGGAATTAAAGGAAATAGGCTTTTTTTGCTTGAATCCGTTTTTTGAATGCTTTGAGAGCTACTAAAAAAGATTTGGACAAAATGGCGCTATCTCGCTAAGTTTCCGAAATATTCGAAAAAAAAATCATTGGAAGAAATCGATTTTTTCTTTTTTTTAATGGTTTTTTTTGAGAATATGGGAAACTAATGGAGTTACGCCCTTTTTGTAGTGCCTTTTTTTGTAGAGAATTTCGAGAGATAAAAAAAAGGATTGTGGCAAAAATTGTGCTATCTCGTTCAGTTTGCGAAATATTCTCGATAAACTGATTTCTCAAGCTTTTTTTTTTCCAATTTTTTTGAAATTAATTTTGCGAAAATGAATTATTTTGAGGATTTTTTTGAAGATTTTTCGGGAATTCAGGGAGATAGGCTTTTTTTTGCACAAATTCGTTTTTTTAGAACACTTTGAGAGCTACTAAAACAGATTCGAGCAATATCGCGTTATCTCGCTTAGTTTCCGAGAGATTTGAAAAAAAAATTATCTAAAAAAATCGACTTTTTCTTTTTTCTGGAATCGATTTTTTGAGAATATCGAAAAATAATGGAGATACGCCCTTTTTGTGGTGCTCCTTTTTTTGTAAACAATTTCGAGAGCTTACAAATAAGGATTATTGCCCAATTGCGCTATCTCGCTTATTTTCCGAGAGATTTGAAAAAAATTATTAGGGAAAATCGATTTTTCCCACTTTTTTAAATTGATTTTTTGAGAATATCTTGGAAACTGAGTGAGATAGCGAAATTTTAGTGGAAATTTTTTTTGTAGCCTTTGAAATTCTCTAGAAGAAGGGTTAATAGTAAAAACGCTCTATCTCGTTTAATTTCCGAGCGATTCTCAATAAACTGATATCTCATTATTTTTTACATTTTTTTTTACATTAAAAAAAAAAAAATTTACAATTTTTTAATTTTTTACATTTTTTTTCAGGAATATGGAAACAATCTTCTGGAGTCAGGAGTTCATGGAGCCCTCGTGGCTCTCGACGAGGGTTTCGATGCTAATGCATTTGCTCTAACTCTCCAAATACCAACGCAGAACACTCAGGTAATTAATAAAAATTTTAAAAAACACAAATTTTCATATTTTTTATTTATTTATTGAATTTATGGAATTTTACTGATTTTTTTCTCTTCTTTTAAAATTGATTTTCTATTTATTTATTGAATTTATGGAATTTTACTGATTTTATTCCTTTTTTTAAAATTGAATTTCTATTTATTTATTGAATTTATGGAATTTTACTGATTTTCTTATCTTTTTTTAAAATTGATTTTCTACTTATTTATTGAATTTATGGAATTTTACTGATTTTATTCCTTTTTTTAAAATTGAATTTCTATTTATTTATTGAATTTCTGGAATTTTACTGATTTTTTTCTTTTTTTTTTAAATTGAATTTCAACAGGCAAGACAAATCCTCGAAATGGAATTTTCAAATTTAATTACTGTGGGTACTGAGAGGCGATCAGAAGAGAACAGCATGAAGTCCTGATCTAACCCACCAAGTAGGTCATTACCACGTCATCAACCCCATCACGTCTAGTCCAAGAAAACCCCCAACAATTGATGAATTTCCAATAATTCGTGCTTTGAATGAAAAAGAAAAAAGGCACATGACGAAGAAAATAATAATTAATTTCGATGAAAAAAGGAAAAAAAAAAAATTAAATAATGTGTGTATGAGTAAGAGCTTTAAATATCATGTTTAAGGGTTCTCCAGGTCAATCATTCCACTGTATTACGTAATAATTTTTCTATGAAATACGCGAGAGATGAGCAAATGATTCTTTTTCTTACTTTCCTCATAAATTTTTGTGGTAAAATGATAAAACGAACTTTTCCAAAAAAATGCCATTTTATTCTGCGAATATCTCGAGATATTTGCCTTTTTTTTTAATTAAAAAAAAAATTATCCCATCATTTTATCGCTTTACCACTGAATTAATGAGGAAATTCCAACGGTGGAACGATTCGTTACGAGAAAAAAAAAATTAAATAATGGAAAAACCACCGAATAGATACTGAATCATACGACAAAAAAAATCCCAAAGATTGAAAAGCATTAAAAATAATGAGAAGAAAAAAATTAAAAAAATTAAATGAAAAGAACAGACTCCAAAGTGACAATAATTCCGTCTGGCTCGATTCACGAATTTCCTCATTTTTCCTAATTAATTGAAAAAAAAAGGAATATCTTTTTTTTTTTTTTTTTTTAAAGGCACTACCCTTTGTATTATACTTGTACTTACGAATTCATCGAGCACGCATCACACTTCACCGCACAAAATAAATTTTTTAAAAATAATATTAAAAAATTTAATCACAAACAAAAAAAAAAAGACGATAAAAAGGAAATGAAACGATTTCTATTCTTTTTTTATACCCAAAAAAAAAAAAAATGTAATTTAATTAAATAATTAATTCCTCGTTAATTACCTATGATCTATGTTTCTGTATCTATACGAGGGATTTCTAAATGACTATAGAAAAAAAAAATTAAAAAAATTAATTAAGCAATTGCTAATTAAATGAGGAAAAAAAATGATGATAAAATGAAGTTGATAAAAAATTTCCAGATTATTGGAAATATTGAATGTTTGTAGAATCCCAGGATAGCACATAAGAAAATTCATGAATAAATTTTCTGAACAAAAAGGAAAAAAAATGAATAAAAAAACATAATTAAATTAATTAATTTAATTAACACATCAAGAAAAAAAAAAAGCTTCAGACCGACTTTAAACTTATTTAAATCAACTAGTGTGGATTTTATACCTTGAAAAAAAAAATTTAACGATATTAATGAAGAATAAAAAAATTAATAACGAGGAAAAAAATGATTAAAAAAAAAAATTCGTTTGTAAGTCGCGAAATAAAAAAAAACAAAAATAATAATGTGGTAGAATTTTCAAGGGAAAATATTTATTCACGTGTGATTTTGTAGGTATGTGGAAAGATAGATAGAGTGAGTGGGGATGTGGGCTTGACTATCGATCGATCGATGGATCATTGGGGATTTTTTTTATTAAATAATTGATTTAATTGATTTGAGTGGTTGGGACAGGATCAATTATCCTGTCCCACCCACTTTTGTACCCAAAACTGGATATTTTTGGGTATAAATGAGGCGATTTATGTAGAATATCGATCAGTAATGATCGATAACTCTGCGAGAATCGCCCCACATTTTTTCAAATTAATCTTATTTTTTTTTAAGTTTTTTTTAGATTTTTTTTTCATTAGTTTTGAATTTTTTGATGGATTTTTGGAATTTTTATGGTTTCATTGGGAAGATGGGAAAATTCTACCCTGAAAAGTACTATAATGCAGCCCATTTTGCCCCAGTAGTTTCCGAGTTATTAAAAAAAATCACTTTTTTAATTATTGTTATTTTTTTCATTATTTCGGAAACTACTGGGGCAAAATGGGTTGGATTATAGTACTTTTCAGGGTAGAATTTTCCGTTCTTTTCATTGGAATAATGAAAAAATGACAGAAAAAAAATTTTCTAATTACATTGACCGAAAATTTGTATTTTAAAAGAATTAATTACAATTGATGAGAACAAAATGAATTTCTGAAGATTTAAAATAGTTGCCATCTCTTTAAAAAAATCATGAAAAATACAGGACAATCATTTTAATCATCAAAGAAATATTATTTAAGTTTTTATGAATGAGCCGATAAAATAAATTTAAAAAAATAAAAAATCTTCAGAAATTAATTAAAGTAACTGATCAAATAAATCAAAATTAATTTAATTTAATTTGTAAATATTAAGAATTACAGTATTATTTGAGCTTTTCCCTAATTTCTTCACCAATTTTTCCAACATAATTTTCTGCATAATCATTTTCTTTATCAATTAATTTAGAAGATTAATTGTAATGATTAAAAAAAAAAGGTGCCATTGATTTATTATTAATTCATTAGAATTATCGAATTGTAAATCAAAAGAAAGAAAAATAGAAAAATTAATTTACATGTATATTATAAGGGGAGGGGAGGGGCAAAACGGAATATCATACATGCTATCCCATTTTGCCCCATATCCCATTTTTTTCATTAAAAAAAAATCATTTTCCTTTTTTTTTCTCAAAAAATGAAAATTAATTTTTTTGATTGAAAAAGTGTTTTTTTTCTTTTCCTTTATTTAGAAAAATGCCCCTCTTCATTATTTTTTTAATTAAATTTCTTAAAGGTCATTAAACTAATTAATTCAATTAATTAATTAATTCTAGAGTTATGTAAATATTTATAAATATGAAAAAAAAATAATAATTTTCTTTCGTAATGTAATTTTTCATTTCTCCTCTGAAAAAAAAACGAAAAAAACTTTTCAAAATTCTTTTATAATTATTAATAATTAACTAAGTCATAAATAAATTTAATAATTTTTTTTTTCTGTTTAAATTTATATTAAAAAGACTGCATAATCAATAATAATAAAATTTAAATAAAAATTATGAAGAGAATTGAAAAGTTTTTTGTGTTTGTAAATTTTTTGAATTTTTGTTTGATGAAAAACAAAAAAAATTACTTAATTAAAAATTATATAAACGCACAATCAATTAAGTAATTTATCGATTCGATCGATGGTCAATGAAATTGAAATGAAATAACGAGGAATAATTGATTTTGAGGAAAAAAAAAAATTGTGAAAGAAGAAATTCAATGAAAACGATTAAATAGTTTAGAAATTAATGAAGAATTTATATAAAATTCAAAAATGAAAGATTAACGAATCACAAGTGTGAAGTGAAAGAGTGTTTCAATGAAGATCAAATGGGATTTAAATTTTAAATATAAACTTGAAGTATAATGAATTTTTGAGTGATTACAAATTTGAAGAAAATTGAATCGTAATTGTAATGATTGATGAGAAGGGGAAAAGTGGGGTAAAATGGGCATTCTTATCATAACAGTTTGAAATAGAGATTTCTCGATGATTCCATTGAAAAGCTGAGAAAATTTCAGGTGGAAAACATGTGAAACAATTAATTTTTTCGAATTTTTTGAAAATTTGAGTTTTTTCATATTGTTAAAAAAATTGAGTTTTTTTTTGAAATTATCGAAAAATTTATTTTTTTCGAAATTTTCGAAAAATTTATTTTTTTCGAAATTTTCGAAAAATTTATTTTTTTCAAAAATCGAAAAGCATTTACTTTTTCGAGGATATCTCTGGTTCTATTGGTCGTAGCAAAATATAATTTTTGGAATTTCTTGAAAATTTGAGTTTCTATGGAATTTTCAAAAAATTTGAGTTCTTCCGAATTTTTTGAAATGTTTATTTTTTTCGAAAATCGAAAAAAAATTACTTTTTCGAGGATATCTCTGTTTCTATTGGTCGTAGCAACCCTTAATTTCTTAAATTTCTTGAAAATTTGAGATTTTTTTCAAATTTTCAGAAAATGTGAGTTTTTTCGAATTTTTGAAAAATTTGCTTTTTTTCAAAATCGAAAAAAATCACTTTTTCGAGGATATCTCTGGTTCTATTGGTCGTAGCAACCTGGGGTTGATCTCAAATTGAAGATGAGATCATTTCTCATCGATTAGTGAATTTGAATTTTTTTTTAAAACGATTTATCAATTATTTATGGCCCATTTTCTAAAAATCTGCTTTTGTTCTATATCTATTTTGAAAAATTGATATTTTTTTTTATCACTACCACATTAATTGATGGAAAATGAGCTCATCTCTCATTTGAGATGAGCCTCAGGTCGCTACAACCAATAGAACCAGAAATATCCTCGAAAAAGTAAAACTCTCCAAAAACAAAAAGGTTTAAAATTTTTTTTTTTTCGATTTTTTTTCGAGTTTTGAATTTTTTGATGGATTTTTTGAATTTTCATGATTTTATTGGAAAGAGCTGAAAATTCTACCCTGAAAAGTACTATAATCCAGCCCATTTTGCCCCAGTAGTTTCCGAGTAATTAAAAAAAAACACTTTTTTAATGATTCTTTCTTTTCCCATTATCTCGAAAAATACTGGGGCAAAATGGGTTGCATTATAGTACTTTTCGGGGTAGAATCTCCCGTTCTTTTCATTGGAACGAAGAATTTTCCAATTTTACCTCCAAATTTCGACTAAAAAGAAATCAAATTTTTTAAAAATTCTAAAAAATTAATTCCTGCACATGATTTTAATCGAAAATTTCCTCAGCTTTCCAATGGAATCATCAAAAAAAGCCTATCCCCAATATTTCCATAGATTTTGAGTGATTTTCATAATATAAAACATCAAAACTAAGATATCGTCACTTTAGAACCAAATGCATAGAGCCGAGCACTTACGCCCTTTTGTTTCCAAGGTGAAGATATTCCCGTTTTGCCCCATTTTCCCCAAATAAAGTTGATTTGAGATGAATAATGAGGGATATTAATTTGTCACAACGATTGAAGGGGAAAAAAATTTATAAAAAAATATCGAAATGTTTTTTTTTTTTAATTGATAAAAATCCAAAAAAGAAAAAATTGTTAAAAAAAGGCAAGTTTTATTTTATTTTTTTAAAAATCTCATTTTAAAAAACAAAACTTTTTTTTCTATTTTAATTATTATTATTTCAAAGACTAGAAATGTCGATAGATCAATAAAAAAAATAAAATAATAAGGAAAAAAAAACAATTTTGGGGAGAAAAATAAAAAAAAAGCCTCGCGAATAATAATAATAATAATGAGGATTATAGAATTATGAACGCCGATGTTGTTAATGTTGTTGATAATTGAGGAATCATTGTTGTTGATGTTTTTTTCCCTGCGAAGTATTTCCCCCCCCCCAAGCTATCATCACTCATAGTAGCTGTATAATTAATTAATTATATTGAAGGAACGAAAAAAAAAAATTAAAAAAAAAAATGGAAAATGATTGAGAAAAAAAGGAGAAAACAGCTGAATGACCTTCCGAAAGGGCGATTTTTTGGGGAAATATTGAAATAATCATTTAATTCAATACCAATTATACGAATAGACGAAATAAGAAGAAAAATCACGAATTTTTCTTGAAAAAATATCAATTTTTTTTCTTTAAATCCAATTCATAATTCTTTTTTCTTTAATATCTCGGAATCTAGGGGAAATATCGAAATTTTTATTGAAACCTTTTTTGTAGAAAAAAATCAGAGCTACAAAAAATGTTCTATTGAAAAATACGCTATCTCGCTTAATTTCCGAGATATTATAAATTTTCGAAAAAAATTGTTTCTTTATTAGTTTTTTTGAGAATTTCTTAGAAATTAGTGGAGATACGCCCTTTTTACTCTATTCTATTTAAGCAGCTCTTTAAATTTTCTACAAAAATGGATATTGGTAAAAAGGGCGTATCTCCATTACTTTCCAAAATATTCTAAAAAAAATGATCGTTAAAAAAAATTTTTTTCTTTACAATTTAATTATGTAAATTAATTTCGCGATTTTTTTCTTTAATTTTTCCGAATTAATTCGGAGTCAGAGGAGAATAGATGAAAAACATATCGCACAATTGATTAATTTTCAAAATTTTCATAATTTTTATTAATTAATGAATATAATAAATTCATTGATTAAATTAATTGATTCATTTTTAACGAAAAAAAAAAAATAAAAAATAAATAAATGAAAAAAAAAATGAATAATTATGTAACGAGGGTCCACAAAATCATTCGGAAGAGTCATTGAATTTTTTTTTTTTTTTTTTTGTAAATGACTGAACTTATTTTTAATCATAATTGCTAGTTGATAGAAATCTAGGAACATTCCAAGAAAAGAATAAAAAAAATTAATTAATTAAAATTTAAGAAAACAAGAGAGAATTCGAAATGAATTCAAATTATTCGAGAGGTGAATAATGAAAAAAAAAATAAAAAATGGGAGAGAAATAATAATAGAAGAGAAACAGCAGCAGATCATAAAAAAAAGAAAAAAAAAAAGGAAATGATGGAAAAAAGAGAAATATTATGGAAAATGAGAAAAATTTGTAATCCACGTGTGAGTGAGTATGTGTGTGATAAACAGTTAATGACTAATAAATGAAAAAAAAAACAAAATAAATGAGAAAAAAAACGAAAATGTAGCAAGCTTCGAATGCCTTCTATGTATCTAACTGTAAATACACTTCTGAACGCGCCCTAAAATATGAAAAATGGTAAAAAATTATTTTTTTATTTTTCTTACCATTTTTAATTTTTTTAAAAGATTTTTTATTTTTCAGAGAGTCGTTGCACTGTGAGAAAAAAAAATTCTTGTAGCAAGAAAAGTACCTTTTAACAAAATTTTCCTCCAGAATTCTTATATTTAGGGGAGAGTGGGGCAAAATGGACACTGTAATGAAACAGTTAGAGATGGATTTTTTTCGATGATTCTATTGAAAAGCTGAGAAAATTTCAGTCGGAAAATCAGTGTTAGATGTATTTTTTTCGATTTTTTTTTGAAAATTCAATATTTTTCGGCATTTTTGAGGGGTAAAAGTATTACAAAAATCAGTTTTATTTTGATATTTGAGATTTTTCGTTTTTTTTCGAATTTTTCCTATTTTTTTCAATTTTTTTGGAATTTTTTTGAATTTTTCCAAATTTTTTAGGAATTTTTTTCTCGAAAAAATCCTTTCCCTCTTTGAAAATTTTCAGTTTTTTGCAAATATTTCTGGTTCTATTGGTCGTAGCAATTCGGGGCTGGTCTCAAATGAAAGGTGAGCTCATTTCCCATCGATTTATGGGGTTTTTAATTCAAAAATATCAATTTTTGGGATAGTTATAGGCCAAAAACTGTTTCAAAAAACAGTTCCACAAAAATGCCCTTAAATACCTTGAAAATCGATATTTTTAAACTGAAAACCCTATTAATCGATGGCAAATGATCTCACCTTTCACCTCCAGTCGGAATTTTTACGCTACGACAAATAGAACCGAAGATATTCTCAAAAAACTGAAAATTTTTAAAAGAAGAAAGCCTTTTGAAGAAAAAAAAAAAAAAAAGAAAAAAAATCAGTTTTATTTTAATATTTGAGATTTTTTTCGATTTTTTTTCAAATTTTTTCAAATTTTTTTGAATTTTTTGAAAAATTTTCTAAATTTTTGAAATTTTGAAAATTTTTCGAAATTTTCTCAAATCAAACTCCAGCAACCTTCCTCCGCCCATATATATTACAAAAAATAGTTTTATTTTAATATTTGAGATTTTTTTCGATTTTTTTTTCAAAATTTTCTTATTTTTTTTTAAATTTTTCTGAATTTTTTCAAATTTTTGAAATTTTGAAATTTTGAAAATTTTTCGAAATTTTCTCAAATCAAACTCCAGCAACCTTCCTTTGCCCATATATATTACAAAAATCAGTTTCACCCCTCAAAAATGCTCAAAAAAGTCAAAATCGCCAAAAATTCAAAAAAATTAATTTCGGCACTTGTTTCCCGCCTAAAATTTCCTCAAATTTCCAATGAAATCATCAAAAACAATCTACCACCAATATTCCTATTAATTCCAAGAGTTTTCCATAATATTTGCCTAAAAATTTAGTTGCGTCAATTTTACCCCTCATGTCCATTTTGCCCCACCTTCCCCTATATATATTGAAATTTTCTGGAGTGAAGTAAATTTTCTTCAACTAAGTGAAGTTTCTTGCAACAAAATTTTTTTTTTCTCTGTCTCCAAATAGTCTTTTTTTCAAAAGTGCTTCTTAATGGAATATTCCCGAGAATAATGGAGATACGCCTTTTTTACTCTGTTTTTTATTTTCTGAAGAATTTTCAAGAGCTTTAAAAAAGGCTGAGGGCAAAAAGGGCCAATCTCCATCATTTTTCGTGATATTTGATAAGAAAAAAGTCAAACGAAAAAACTATTTGATTTTCTCCCCAAAAATTTCGGAATTTCAATGATTGACTTGAAGACAACATTTATTATTGAAAAGGAGAAAAAAAGAGCAAGGCTTCATTTTTTTTTCTTCAAGAAATCCCATTTTCTATTTTTTTTTTAATTTTCAAAATCGACTCATTTTTTCAAATTATTTTCATGGGATATCTCCGAAAATAATGGAGATACGCCTTTTTTCCTCTTATCTTTTTTTGTAGAAAATTTAAAGAGCTATGAAAAAGAATTCGAACATGAAAAGTAGGGGTGTGCGAATAGTGTTGAAATGGAATCGAATCGAATATTACTATTCGATCCGAATTTCGAATCCAATAATTCGAAAATTCGAATTATTCGAAATTATTCGAATTATTCGAAATTATTCAAATTATTCGAACATATTAGAATTTTTTGAAATTTTTGGAATAATTCGAAAATTTTCGAATTATTCGAGAAGTTCGAATCATTCAAAAATTCGAATTATTTGAAAATTCGAATTATTCGAAAATTCGAAATATTCGAAAATTCGAAATATTCGAAATATTCGAAAATTCGAAAATTCGAATATTCGACCATTCGAATTATTCGATTCAAATTTCGAATCGAATATTAATATTCGATTCGGTGCGAATAATTCGTGGATTCGAATTATTCGCACACCCCTAATGAAAAGGTGTATTTCCATTATTTTTCGAGATATTTGAGAAAAAGGAGTCAAGAAAAAAAGACAAATTAATTACCTCCGCAAAAATACTAATTTTTAATTTATCATTAAAAAGCGAAAAATTATGTAAAATTATCTAGATTATCAAATTATCTTGAATTTGAATTAATTGAAGTCATATCTCCAGTTTTCATGAGCAATTTTTTGTACTCATTTATTCGTTTTTTCTTTTCTCTCTCATTTTTTCGAAATTCTTCATTGATAATTGTAATTTCCTCGAGTCTCATTTCTGCAATTTTCGTTAATTTTTTGTAAAATTCAGTTTCTGGAATCACTAATCTGTCAAAAGTACGACGAGTTAGTTGAAGAAGTTCACATGTTTCTATGGCGATTATGGAGACTTCCCTGGGTCGATTTAAATGAAGAACCCCTAGCTCACCGAAATGGTCACCATCAATCAAATGAGTTAACTATAGGAAAAAAAAAATTAATATATTCAGTAATAAAGAGAAAAACAAGCAGGCGTTTGTTGCTGCGTTAGTCGCTATTTTTTCTACATTATCCTTCAAATCGCTTTTTCTTTCTTTCAATTTCTGCTAATGAATTAAGAGGATGCTTCCGAATGGTTCTTCCTGAATTTTTTCTATCATCTCTTTCGAAAAAAAATTATATAGGGGAAGGTAGGGCAAAATGGACATGAGGGGTAAAATGGACACATCTAAATTTTTAGGAAAATTTTATGGAAAACTCTTGAAATTAATAGAAATATTGGTGGTAGATTGTTTTTGATGATTTCATTGGAAAGCTGAGGAAATTTTAGGCGGGAAAAAAGTGCCGGAATTAATTTTTTTGAATTTTTGAAGATTTTGACTTTTTTGAGCATTTTTGAGGGGTAAAAGCCTTCCTTTTTTTGAAAATTTTCAGTTTTTTGGGAATATCTTTGGTTCTATTTGTCGTAGCGTAAAAATTCCGATTGGAGGTGAAAGATGAGATCATTTGCCATCGATTCATAGGGTTTTCAATTTAAAAATATCGATTTTTAAGGTATTTATGGGAATTTTTGTGAAACACTTTTGTGAAACAGTTTTTGGCCTACAACTATCCCAAAAATTGATATTTTTGAATTCAAAACCCCATAAATCGATGGGAAATGAGCTCACCTTTCATTTGAGACCAACCCCGAATTTTTACAACCAATAGAACCAGAGATATTCGCAAAAAACTGAAAATTTTCAAAAAAGAAAAGGCTTTCACCCCTCAAAAATACCGAAAAATATCGAATTTTCAAAAAAATCGAAAAAAATACATTTGACACTCGTTTTCCGGCTAAAATTTCCTCAGATTTTCAATAGAATCATCAAAAAAAATCCATCTCTAACCGTTTCATTACAGTGTCCATTTTGCCCCACTCTCCCCTATACTAAATTTTACATAAAAAAATACTTTTTCACTTTTAATGTTCCCTTTTGGGTACAGTTTCTGATTGTCCTACGAAGGTGAGTGGAGGCTTATTTGAAAGAGAAAAAGGTGTTCTTTCAGAAAACCAAATAAAAAATAGGGGTGTCCATTCAAAAAAATCGAGAAAAATGGCATTTTTTTGATTTTTTTTGAAAATATTGAGAAAAAAATACATTTTTCAATGTAATAAGCGGAGAACTTCATCTAAAAATTCGAAAAATTGAGGATTTGTTCAGCTCATGGAGACGAATTTTTTGAGCTCTGTCCCGATGAAATCGGATGAGTAGTTTGGAAGATACAGCCGATTTTCGGAAAAACTTCGATTCAAAATATCTCGAGAACCGTTCAGCCGATATGCCTCAGATTCAATCCCAACCATCTTTATCAGAAACTACATATACAGAAAAAAATTTGAAGTCTTTAAGTCAATTATTCATTGAGCTATGGTCGTAAAACCGAGTTTTTGAAAAAAAAGCACAAAAAAATTGATAACTAATAGAATAATGGGATTAAATTCATAAAAATTCGCCAAAAGTTAGATATTATGGTTGCAAATCTTGAGTAAAATTTTGAACGCAATTCGTCTCACGCAAATTGAGAAATTTTGAAAGATACGATTTTTAAAAAATTGCTATATCTCAGAAACCATTGGACCGATCTTGCTGAAATTTTTATGGGGCCTACACTTCATCAAAACTGATATCTTGCCAAAATTTCAGATTTTTATCTCTCACCGTTCTCGAGTAATAGAGAGTCGTAAAGTCGTACATACAGACACACATACATACATACAATCTTTTCTTTCGTAGAGAATTTTCAGTGTTACAAATAAGGATTGAGGCGACATCACTCTATTTCACTGAGCTTCCAAAAAATTCTCTAAACAATTTGAAGAGAGAATCGATTACTGAATTTATTATTTATTATAGGGGAAAATTGGGACAAAATTGCGATTCTGATGATAATGGCTTGAGATGGATTTTTTTTGATGATTCCATTGAGAAGCTGAGGAAATTTCAGGTGAAAAACATGTGTCGGAATTGATTTTTCGGAGTTTTTAGGAAATTTGAATTTTTTGGCGGAAGATCGAAGGAGTTTACGCGTCGATTTCTGAAAAATTTCAGGTTTTTGAGGATTTCTCCGGTTCTATTGGTCGCAGTGTGATAATTCCGAATGGAGGTGAAAGGTGAGATCATTTGCCATCGACTTATGGGGTTTTGAAGAAAAGTTATCGATTTTTAAGGTACTTACAGCGCGAAAACTGATTTTCATAAAAAAGCACATAAGTACCTCAAAAATCGATATTTTTCTTTCGAAACCACATGAATCGATGGCACATGATCTCATCTTTCACCTCCATTCGGATTCTTTACGCTATGATCACTCAAACCGGAAATATCCTTGAAAGAGTAGAAATTTCTCAATTTCGTAAAGGAAATAATTATAAATATAAAAAAAAATTTTTCGTACTTATTGCGGAAAACTCTAGAGATACCGAAAAACTTCAGAAAAAGCGAAATTTCCAGATTTCTGGTTAAATCTCAAATTGTTTGAAAAAAAACTGATTTTTCTTTTAAATCTCCAATTTTCACCTGAAAAACTCGAATTTTCAAAAAATTATAAAAAATGAATTTTGCTATATGTTTTCCCATAGAAACTTCCTCAACTTTCCAATGGAATCATCAGGAATAAGCTATCTCAAATATTTCCACTGATTTCTCCTGATTTCCATAATATAAAACATCAAAATTAAAATAATTAAAAAATTAAATAAAAAATCGAATTTACTTCTTTTCCCATTGAATTAATCATAGCAACAGTTCCACTCGAAATGAAAAACATGCAGTCGCCTTCATCTCCAAATTTATAAATAACGTCGTTCTCAAGATAAATCATCGGATTCATTGCATCTACAAATAAATTAATTTGCAAATAAATCACTCAATTATTAATTAATGTCAACCGAAAAAATGAGAGTTCCAAAGATTTTTACCTATAATATTCATCAAAAGTGTCCTCGGCAAATTCCGAAAAATCGTAGTGGCTTCCAAAAGTCCCTTATTCGACCTGATACTCATTTCGAGCCTCAAGTGGTTTGACAATGTATGTGAAATAACGTCTTCCTTAAGGTAGCATCCCAGAGAATAGTCGATAAAACAGATAAAAATGAGGATTTGTAGATTAGTTTCCAATTAATCGCTGATAATTCGGGAAAATGTGCTTTAATTTGCCCGAAAAAAGTGATTAAACTATTCGAAAGTCATATCTTCAGCTTGTGAATATAATTTTTTTTTCTCAAATTTTTTTTTACATTAATCTCCTATCACAAGCTTGAGATAGAGAGAGAGGCAAATAGTTACGACTACCTTCTAATTAAAATTTCTCAATAACTATACGGTGAATTTAATATTTTTTTCTTCTATTATTCATTTAAAATGCTGTTCTCTTCGCCAATTGTTTTTGAATAATGGGTCAACCCTGTGGTTTTTTAGTAATTTCGTTATTTCTGTCCGATTTAGGGCGTTTCATCCCCACCACCGCTTTTTTCAGTAACTTTGATAATTCATATCTCATAAACTACACGGGCAAAAATTATGAAAAAATTCAGAAAAATGTGGAAAAATATAATCTTTGATGGGGCATCAGGGGATAGATTCCGCGCGTTATAAGGTACTGCGTTATAACGTAAAAGCGTTATAAGGTACTGCGTTATAACGTAAAAGCGTTATAATTTTTCTCCCGACAGGGGGCATTTCATTCACATAGGGGACAAATTGATTGTGGTTTGGAACACTCTTTCATTTTGGAGCGTTGGAATTTTCAGCAATATGGCTGATGATCGTGAGTTGCATTACTCCAAAATGCGTAAATTCATATTGGAGTAATGCATATTTCATTCAATTGTGATTTACCTGTCAAGTCTCGGTGAACAAACTTACGAAAATACTTTCGAAAATTTTCTCGCTTTGAATTTGAATCGGTTCTGTGTTCTCGAACTCCACTGAATGAGTCAATTAGTTTCTACGATGCCCTCTGCCGGGAGCAAAATTATAACGCTTTTACGTTATAACGCAGTACCTTATAACGCGCGGAATCTATCCCCTGGGATAAATAGAGTTCGTTTGGATACTACCTTGAAGAAGCTTCCTTGAAATTTGTATTCATAATATTTAATCAATTTCTCTCCCAATGACTTCGGTAAATTCTTGTTATCAATGTACTCCCTCACACGATTCATGATCTCTTGATACTCGAGCTCGGGTTCAGCAAGAGTCTCGATTAATTGGAGAACCACAACTGCCAAATTTATTTCAATGAATTGAAAAAAAAGCAATGAAAATTATTGATTTTCCAAGGAAATATCTCGAAAACTAATGAAGATACGCCCTAGTGGATCATGCAACCGATCAGTAAATTTTTTCACGAAATTGACCTTGATTCGATCATGATGCGACTGCATCGCTGTTGAATCGCAGTCGCATCGTGAGCACATGACAGTCGATTTTTTCAAAAAATCGACCGTCTGATCGATTGATAGTTGATATGGTCAGTCTTTTTTGTACAGAATATCGAGGGTTACGAAAGAAGATTGGGACGAAAAGAGGGTATCCACAGTAATTGCCAAAGATATTTCAGGTAAACAAAAGAAAAGGAATTTATTGAAATGGTTAGAGAAATTCATTATTCTTTGGAATATCTCGGAAACTAAGCGAGATAGAGCGATTTTGCTCGAATCTTTCTTAACAACTTTCAAAGGTCCCTCCAAAAAAGGAAAGCTCCTTACAAAAAATCCCTTATCTCCCTCAAATATCGAGATATTCTTGAGAACCTGATTTTCATGCAGAATTATTTTTAAAAAATCCTTTTTTACCGATGAGATAAATCAAGTAGCCCATTCCAAAAAGCAGCAGAATGCACCTGATGACTTTATCACTCATCGAAGTATCCATCAGCTCCACAAAATTCGATCCCACCAAATTACTCACTCCCATATGCAAGCTCATCAAGTAAATGAACCAAGTGTTCTCCTGATAAATTCCGTTTCTTATGACGAAAGCATCAGAATCAGCTATGCTTTCTCTTGTGGCATGCAGAACAATGAACGGAAATGTCCAAGTGAGGCAGGCACTCCAATGAATTATGAGTATGGTCAGCAGTGTCAGCCAAATTATTATATCAGTGACTGAACTGCAGCCAAAAGCGGTAACAATCTGCTTAACATTTCTTCGAAGAGTTGGCATTCGGAATATCTTGAGAATCGGAATTATTTCCGCAATCAGAGTTAAAAAATTGACATCTGGACCTGGCTCCGTCAAGGAAATCGATGTGAACCATGTATACGACACTGAAGTTATCAAATCCAGGAGGAAAAATCCTTGGGAATAATGTCTGTTGGAAATTAAGAGAAAATTGAAGAAAATTAAATTTTCAAAGCGATTTTATTTTTTCGTCAGTTTTTGAAGGCTATCTTGGAATCTAAGCGAGATGGAGCAATTTTGCAATTTTGTTGATGCACGAATGGAATGATTCGTACATCAGGATTTAGGATTAGGATATAGGATTTACACAGCATTCAAACGGAATTTAGACAGTATAAGTCTTGAGTTAAAACTGTACAATAAAACGGTATATATTCTGCATAAATTCGGATTTTACACTTAAACCGTGTTTACATGGCATTTATTCCGCATTTCCAAATTATTTCCAAATTTATTTATTTCTTTGAGATTATTCTTGGCTAAAAATGTTTGGTAACACGGTGTAAAATTAATGTAAAAAAAAATTTCTCATATTACTCTATCGTAAATGACCAAAATTAAATAAAAAAAAAAAATATTATCGGAAAGACTTGGATATCCTTAAGTTACCTGGCAATAACTGAAGGCTGGATAACAATTTCCGGTCCATCATCATGAACAAAGCCCGTGAAAAAATTCATAAAAGCATCAACAAGACAAACACCAAAGGCTGGATAAATGAAGAAAAAACGATTACTAATATCTCTGTAACAAATGCGATAAAACGCTTTTACAAACGGCACAGAAACGAAGAAATAAATAAATATAGCTGTCATCAAATTGTCCCAATAAAAACGTAAACGACTGAATGGATGAATGATCCACCAGTGCTTTGATTTCCAGTGGCGTTTTCTTTCTCCAGAAACAGCTGCACGACTTCGCAAATAATTTTTCGTGTATGGGTGATTTTCTGATATTATTATTAATTTTTGGAATTTTCTTTTCAGGCGTAAATACAATTTTGCATTTGGTGGAAGTCGAGGTAATGTACTTCCTGATTGTTTTGGTAATTCGCAGTGATGGTGAGAGCGTTGTTTGGTTTTTTTTGATAATGATGAATGAGTACCACGTGAGTATCCTCCTAAACTACGTGATCCTGATAATACTCTCATAATAAATCAACTTTTTTCTTTGTTAGTACAAAAAAATAGCTTTTTCTCAAGTTTATTGTACAATTATTATTTGATGAGGATAATATGTCCTTACACAATTTTTTTCATCAAATAAACAAAGAAAAGAAATTAAACAAAAGAATACATATTTTTTTTGTGAGTGAGACTGCGGAGATTTCGGTAAGGGTGAAGCCACAATGGACGCAAACGTAATGCAACATAAATTGCGTGAGCAGCGCACTCTACGCACCACAATAAACGTACGCAATTGATGGCCTTTTTTCAAGTTATTTGACTATTTTAAACTGTCAATGATAAATTCCAAATCATTAAGAGGATTTTTTTCTTCTAAAAACAAAAAATGTATGAACCTATAGAAACTAAATTTGAAGACATACATCCATAAGATAATACAGTCGAACCTGGATAAGCGAGAGTTGAAGGGGACGGGAAATTTTTCTGTCTTATAGAGGTTTCTCACTTATCCGAGTTTCTCACTTACAGAGGTGCAGGAGAAATTTCTCTCACTTACAGAGGTATGAAAAAATGCGAGTGCCAAATATGTAAATAAAACGTAATTATATTTCTTATTTGCATTGCAAATATATAAACAATGTAATTTTGATTGATCTATTCTAAAAGACACTTCTCAACATCAGGAAACTCAGACAGTCGGCTCCGCTTAATATTTCCATGTCCTTCAGAACACTGAGACAATAGAATCTTTGAACTTTATTATTTTATAAAAAGTAGACTCTGGCAAACCAAACTCATTAAGTATTTCCTTTCGCGATTTGCCGGCCTCGAACGCACCTACAATTTTTAGTTTATCACTCAATGAATATGCTTCAATTTTTCGTTTCGGCATTTCAATAACGTTCCAAACTTTCCTCAGCGAATGATACTCAGTAACTGTAATGAGTAATCAATAACTTGCAAAATAAACTACTATACACATTGTGTTCATGAAATTTACGAGACGTTGTAAGCAAAAGAAAACAAATTCATTCGACTCTCGCTTATAGAGGTAAAGGGCGAGAGATAGTCTCAATTATAGAGGTTTGGATATGGAAAATGACTCTCTGATAAAGAGGTTTTTATTTCTCACTTAAAGAGGTTTTCGTGGGTGAAAATGAAGGGACCTGTTAATTATTCTCACTTATCCAGTTTTCTCACTTATCCAGGTCTCGCTTATCCAGGTTCGACTGTATCAACAATTCATTTGGGTCCATTTCTGTTCACGTAAGCAGAGATAATGTGACAAATATCACCTTTGATGATGTGCAGATCGAATCTCAATCAGTTTTTCATGCTAGCTTTGGAACTCCTGTTTATAATTTGGAATTTATCATGGACAGTTCAAAATAGCCAAATAACCTCATTAAAGGACGCACCAATTGCATACATTCATTAAGGTGTGCTGCGCAGGCAATTTATGTTGGATTACATTTGCGTCCATTGTGGCGTCTCCCTAAGCGAGCACATGCAGTGTACACTGAATTCGGCAAAGTCACAGCTAAAATAGAGCTGTTGTTGGACGTTTATGCTGACTAGTCTAGGGTTCAAACTTTTGGCTTTTATGGTTTCATTTTATTTGTTTTATGTGTCTTGATGAAAATTTGCAGAGGTTGAACATAGCTGATTGGATAGAGTCGGAGTGAAATGAATCCTGCATGATCTTTCGAGCCTTTGTGGAAAATCCCGATTCCACTCAACGCTGAATGCTGCTGCAGTATGACTGGAGTACCGTCGAATAGTGGAAGAGTTGATTGCCCTAGGTCAGCAATAAGATCTGATTGTTGTAGATTTACGTAAGTATATTCTCGTAGAGATGGTTCTTGACGGTGGAGTATCTCGTCAGGCGGTGGTCTCACTAGCTTCAGTGGTAATTCTCTCCTGAAAATTTGAAAATTTAGAGCGACACAAGTTGATGAGTTTTTTTCTTTTCGGAGATATTATTCTCCGTTGAATATTAATCAATTTAACATACTGGGGAGTAGATGAGATGTCTTTGACAATTTTATGTTCAGATGTCAAATTCAATTTTCCAGTCTTAAAATCAAGTCGTCGGCCACGAATGCTGATGGCAAATCCTTTGATCATTGGTTTGTATCCCTTTTTCACTAGTCTGATTCTAATTCCTAGAATCGAAATTGGAACGTCAGTATAAAAACTATACTGGGTTCATCTTTCTTTTGTAATTTTCAATAACAGTGAGAGCTAAATATAGACAATTTGGTAGGGAAAAGGTGAAACATGATATGTCAACGTTTTTCCGTATTTTATTTTGAGAATATATTGGAAAATAAGCGAGCTACCGGCATTTTACCTCAATCTTTTATTACAGAAAATTTCAATATGTGCGAAGAAAAATTGAAGTAAAATCACCCTATCTTGCTCAGTTTCTAGGCTATTTTCGAAGGATCATTAGAGGAAAGAATGGAAAATAAAAGAGAATAGGTAGATTTTTTCTGTCTATCTTCTTTTGAGACAATTTTGGAAATTGAGCGAGATCGGAAGAATATGTCTTGATTCTCCTTTGTAGAGAATATCAAGAGATACAAGAAAAGATTCGAGCTGAAAGGACGTATCTCCATTTGGTCTCAAGATACTGTCAAAAAATTTATTCGAAGACAGAATGGACTGACGTTTCACCTCATCGCTATTAAATTTAGTTGAAAGTAGCACTATCCCTAGTGAAAATTCCAAGTATTTCAACGAATGCAATAAGTCATTACCTGTTAGAACATGTTCAGGCTCTAATTGTAAATCATCAAGGAAAAAAGAATGCCACTGAAAGTTCACCTTGGCAATTTTTCTTTCAGGAATTTTTTTTGGAAAAGTTATCCACGAGAAATTCGTAATTTTCCCGTCAATTCCTACGAGACCCTCAGCAGGTTGGAGGTAGAGCACTTTATCTTCGAGAATAAATCGCATACCGACAATAACACTAGAGAAAAACGAAGCAAAATGTGAAATTGCACATGAATTAATCAGTAATATATAAAAAAAACTTACTAGTTCTGGTCTTCTCTACTTTTTATGGGACCCAAATAAATCCCCCATATCTCCCGGGAGCATTGACCATGACAGGTACCATAGGTACCCGCTATAATTTCCTCATCTCTGAGCAACTTGAAGCCTTTGCTTTCGGGACACGACTGTGTCTGTTTTCCAAGATGAACTCCATCTGAGAACGAGATCCAATCGTACCTGAATTGAGCTCCTCTCTGTACGAATTTGAATGAATAATTTAATGATTTCTATCACTGATACTAGAGCAAGATATTTTTTTCTAAAATGAACGCCTTCAGTGAAAAATTATACACTAATGCAAATATACTGCAGCACCTTTGAAGATTCTTTCGAATTTTTTTCATGAAGGTCTTCACGTCAAGAGAAAAAATGCTGTTTCCCTCTGCCCCGATTTTAGAATTAACGTGGCGTGAGTGATATACATAAACACAAAACTTGTGCTATTTCGATACCAAGGTGAAGATGATATTTTGATCTCTTACCAGTACACAAGCATTCTTGATGTTAGCCTCTGCAATATTCATCAAATTACCATCGCAAATAAAAATGTTGGGGAATGTCTTTTTGCACTCGTTTCTATGCCATATCTCGCTGCATGTAGAGTTGCAGCCGAACCGATGGAATAGGAAAATTTTTTCTCGGAGGAGTTCATGTAATTCAAAAGAGGATACATCTAGAATAATTCAAAGTAAATTATTGGTGGTTATCAAACGAGTAACAATCATTTTCTTCTTCTTCTTATTCCAGATTGGCTATATCCCCTGTGAGCGCAAGTGCCACATAAAGGAGATGCCACAATGGACGCAAACGTAATCCAACATAAATTGCGTGCGCAGCGCACTTTACGCACCAGACTAAACGTACGCAATTGGTGTTCTTTTTTCAGGTTATTTGACTATTTTAAACTGTCAATGATAAATTCTAAATCATTAAGAAGATTTTTTCTTCTAGAAACAAAAAATGTATGAGCCTATAGAAACTAAATTTGAAGACATACATCCATAAGATAATATCAACATTTCATTTGGGTCCATTTCCGTTCACGTAAGCAGGGATAATGTGTCAGATATCACTTTTGATGATGTGCAGATCTTCGAATTTCAATCAGTTTTTCGTGCTAGCTTTGGAACTCCTCTTTATGATTTGGAATGCATCATGGACAGTTCAAAATAGCGAAATAACCTCATAAAAGGACGCACCAATTGCATACATTCATTGAGGTGCGTTGCGCACGCAATTTATGTTGCATTACGTTTGCGTCTATTGTGGCGTCTCCCTAACAATGATCTCTCTACGGATTGCGCCGAGCGGGGCTCTATATTTGCAGGGGAATTTCTAACAAAGTCCCCCACTTTACAGAAGAGGCGGGGCTTAATAAGAGTTCAAGCATGCTGCCATGGTTACCGCGCATGCGCATAAGAATTGAGTGAAATAGTGGGGGAAGAGGGGAAGTAAGAGGCAATCAGTAGAGGGTCACCTGTATCTAGAATTCAGATGAAAAAGTAAATCATGAGAAAATATAGATGAACCTTGAATCCAAGAATTATATTGTGCATCACAAAATCGGAAGTGAGTGGCTTCCACAGCTTCCATTGCTTCCAAGAAACCTGATAATGATTCCGTGTAGGCTATTAAATATTTATTTAAGTCATCAAGCCAATTCTGCTGCTGCTGAGGTGATACTATGTGAACACATGAGATTGAAGTATTAAATATTAATAACAGATTCAGCTGTTTCATTCATAACGTACCATATCCGGTCTGATGAATAGTATCAATTGCTTGGATTAAGTATACTTTGATTTCAGTGGAAAGTATAATTTTATGCATATTAATTAAATCATTTTTGATGATTTCATCACCCCCACAATAGCGATTCCCGTCATCCTATGGAAAACCATTTGAGATAAATTATTCATGAGATGCACCCAGGGGTGCGATTCTCAGGAACTTGCGAAAGTGTGGAAGGTCAGTTCATGCTTGAACCAGCAGAGGGATACGACTGATACAATTCAATGGTGAGCATGCAACTCATTGAATGACGATACGTCATGGGATGAATGAAGTGTCATAGACAAACACTCACAATTGAAAGGCATTAATAAACTATTTATTATGGTCATGATTAACCACATCGTAACGCATGAAGAGTTTAATGATGCATTTTCAATGCGATTGTTAGATTTTGACTGTTCATTAGCCCACGGCTTACTATAATTCAATGAGTTGCATGCTCACCATTGAATTGGACCAGACGTAGCCATCTGCGGGCCTCATTGTGTACCTACCTTCCACACTTCCGCCAGTCCCTGAGAATCGCATCCCAGGTGAGTATAATTCTATAATATAGAAGAAGGTGGGGTAAAATAATGATTTGAACGGAATGAGTTGAGAAGCAAGATGATTCCATCGGAAAGCGCAGAAAATTTCAGGTGGAAAATATGTCACCTTTCTGGAATTTTTAGAAAGAAAAATTTCCCATTTTTCCGAAATTTGATTCTTTTCCAATGTCTCAGCAATAGGTCTGGTCATTGGTAATATTCACTAATGGTGAATATTAACCATCTTTTCAGATCGAAATGGAAGGGATGTCTGTGTATGTGTATGTCTGTATATGGACTTTCTGAAAACTATTCAACTGATGTTATTTATACTCATATATTATCTCGATAGTTGTATCAGTTAGATGCCTGTCATTTTTGAGCTTATTTGCATGATTAGGTCTCGAGTTATTGCCATTTTAGTTAATATTTCAAAATTTGATATTTTGATGATGGTTTTAAAAGAGTTGTTTCAGTGTCTTTGGAGGTATTGAGACTCTGAGAGAATAGAGAAAGGAATATTGCTTTGATTGAAATCATTGATAGTTCTGCTACATGACTGAATTAGAATAGAATGCATGAAATACATCCATCTGAAAAACTCCTGTTTTCAGCCATTATTGAGTTCTATGTTCTGAATAGATGACGAATTCGTAAGCGAAATTTATCTATCGCTCTACAAATGATAGCTTCTGAATATTCAGGTTTAGTATTTTGAATTCAGGACAGAATTCATAAATACTGGAGTTAGGTTAGGCGATTAGTAAAACAAATCGATAAATAAAAAAACCAAAATTACGGAATATCTGAAAAATCGGATGAAAAGGTCCATTAAGAACCACACGATGATTGTTGACAAATTGAATGAATCACTTCCATTTGGAAGCATATTGCTGAAGTATTAGCAGAAACAGCTATATCAGTTGGAAAGAAATAGTTTATCCACTTTTGTTTTTATTTTTAACCACATACATTGATGGTAAATCATCTCATCTTTCACCATCATTTTGAATTTTTACGCTACGATCAATAGAACTGGAAATATCCCTGAAAAATTGAAATTCTTCAATTTTGTAAAGAATTAGACCCCCAATTCCCACCTGAAAAAGTGGAATCGTCAAAAAATTATAAAAAAATTGATTTCCTCAGCTTTTTAATGTAATCATCAGAAAAGTTCTATCAAATATTTTCACTGATTTCCCGTGATTTTTATAATATAAAACATCAAAACTAAAATGTCTCAGTTTCATCCCTCACATGCTTTCTACCCCACCTTCTCTTACATAAAGCTGAGAATCTCGAATTGAGTACTTACAAATGTGCCATTGACTAGTGAGTTTAATAATCCATCATCCCACGAATTCTTCGAACGTGATGTTAGCATTGATCTCAAAATCGAGAGCTGTTCTTCAGCGTGCCAGGCATAATGATTCATAGGCAGCTTCAGATGTGCGCTCTCAATAGGATCCTGCCCGATACCTTCAAATTGCTCCAAGTATGAACGAAATAAGGTATCAATTAGTTGAATGATAATTGCCATATTTTTTTCTAAATTCTTAAGTAAATTTCCTGGTGGTAAAGTTGTCATAAATCTTCCTGCCAAATTTGATTTTATTGTTAGAGCTTCGTAAGGTTCATTGGGTTCGCTTGGAAGCACTTTTTCTCCGTGAGGAATACTTTCATTTCTGCTAAGAATTATGTTCCTTAAATTGTTGACAGTTAGGTTCAGTCCACTTGGCCTATTTAATTGCGTAATCACGTTCGTTAGGAGCGTGTCTGAAAAATTATCTTCATTTAAATAGTCGAATTCTCTTCGAGTAAATATCTCAATGGAATAATTAATAATGATGATTCAGTAGTGAAGAGGTAAAACGGGATAATTCTTTTTTTTTCAATATTTTTTCGAGAATATTTCAGAAATGAATGGAGATACGCCCTTTTTGCTTCCATCTTTTTTTATATTCCTTGAAATCCTCTACACGAAAAGATAAGCATAAAATCACTCTATTGTGTTTTATTTGTTTTTTGAGAATACTTTGGAAACAAAGCGAGATAGAGCGATTTAGTCCATATCCTTCTTTAAACTCTTGGAATTCGCTACAAAATCAGATTTCAACAAACATGATGTATCTCCATTATTTTCGGAGATCCTGTAATAAAGATGGGCAAAAAATTGACTGCCTGGTTGCATGATTCACCAGGGATGTTCTTGAAATGACACTTAACAATGTACAAAAAGTTTAAATAAATTTACTCTATCCATATAGATGAAAAAAATTCGCAAAAAAGTGTTTTGTTACACGCTGAAACCCCTACCCCTCCCTTAAAAAGAAAGATTGCATATAATTAATTACCTACTTCGATGATATCATTGAATAAACAAGAAGAATTCGGTACGGAAAATATTAAGAACAGTATTAAGAATCGGGACTCCAACATTTTACACTCGCTATCTATCGATATGTCCTCTATGATGTATCCAACTGTTAACACTGTGGTCGGGTTGAATGAGTAGTCTTTCTTCTTATATCGTACACTGATAGTGTTCATGTGGCACGAACATTTAGACCTTGGAGAACCACAGAAAGTTTAATTCGTTACCATACCTTAGGGGCCATCCATAAAGTACGTCACACGAATTTCAAGATTTTCAGACCCCCCTACCCCCCTGTCACATTCTGTCATATTTTCATTGACCCCCCCCCCCCCCCCAACCGCATTGTGACGTCACAAAATCCCTTTTATACCTCAGATTCAATCATTGTAGGATTTTTTTGCATAAATTAATCTTAGAGCAATTTGATAGGCTTCAAGTTTCACTTCATTTTCAGTAACATCTTTAAGACTTTATATAATGTCATTTAATAATATTATGGTGGTAAACTAACAATACATTGTTAATTTGAAATAACCTGGTATTTAAAAACATATATTTAAAAATTTCCTAATTTTTTACTTTTGACTTCTGTGACATCACAATCTTCAAGACCCGCCCCCCCTCGGACCACCCCTGTCGAAAATTTGAGAACGCCCCCCCCCCCCCCTCAACGTGTGACGTAATTTATGGACGACCCCTTATTGCACGTGTATCGTTTCTTTCATGAATTACCATACTTATCTGAATTTAAAAATTACTTCCTGTATTTGTCTTCCCAACATACCGTATTTGTATACACAGATGTCGAATACGGTGAAGAACATGAGAGTCTTCCTCGATTTTTCTTGAAAAATCACTAGCTCTTAGCACTATTCTCTTTTCATTAATTTCTTCATGTTATTCCAGTAAAATTAAATTTTTTCTAACAAAAAAAAAAAACCATTTTCTTGGATATTTCAACAACTTTATTCATCAAACACTTCATATGTTCTAGGGTGTTTCAAGTACAATGAATTAGTTGAAACGCCATAAAATTATCGTTTGTGAGGATATAATGTCCTTGAATCACATCGTCGTCTTAGAAATGAAGTAGCGTAAGTAATGTATATGAGCATATCGTTTACGCCATTTTGCTGACTCGAGAATTCTTTCCACGTGGCTCACGAATTACAAATAAATACTCACATTCCGATGCAGGAATAACATTATGACGTCGCATCAGCGATATTTCCATGATTTCTCATCACTTTTGTGCAAAAAGGAGTGCTTCTGCAGCTTAACACTCGAATATATCAGAATATTAAAAATTCTATTCAATTTTTTTCTTTCTATTAGAATTTGGAAAAAAAATTCTAGATATATTGGTACGTGCCCCTAGAAATCCTCGTGAAAAAAAATTCTATAGAGATTTTTTTCATATATACACACAATTAATTGATAAAATGGAGCGGGTAATTCATTAATATCTAAGAGAAATATAATTATGCTTGTCAACGTCTTAAGGTTTTTTGAAGGAAGAAATCTCTTAGAATCCAGTGACGATCCTTCATTATTTTACGCTTCAGACCGACAGTTTGGCTGTTCGGTCTGTGTACGGCTCAGTGGATCTACCGGGTTGAGCAGCATTGAGTCTGGTTACTACTTGGATGGGTGACCGCTTGCCGTACGCAGACTGAACGACAAACTGAGCGGGAGGTGCGACTATGGGGAATTAGCGTGCCTTTCTCGTCAGTGTGACAGAAAGGTACAATGAGGCCCTGTATAATCCATGGTTTCCCCTGGTTAACG
Source organism: Aleiodes leptofemur (assembly GCA_963942555.1). NCBI lineage: Eukaryota > Metazoa > Arthropoda > Insecta > Hymenoptera > Braconidae > Aleiodes > Aleiodes leptofemur. The sequence continues at coordinate 13,270,605 of OZ012619.1, forward strand.
GCGAATGCGGTGCAGAAGGGAAAAGTCGACCCATGGCGTCGCCAATAGGGCAGAGAGGTGGTGTGGCAGTTGGAGGGTATAAATCCCGAATAGGTAGTACCGAAATAAACAGACGAATAAAAAAAAATATACATTTCACGCTTTAGAGGCTTCTTTCAGGTGATTAATGTTTCTTGAGGTTTGATGGGAAATACGGAACAATAATATGTCGCTAAAGCTAGCCGTGAGAATATCCGTAGAATTTTTGCGCGCTTTGGGCCTCATGTCAATGATGAGACCCTCAGCATTTACTCGATTTCATTGATTTAAGGGTATTTCTCGTAATGAAAGACGTTCACGTCCGTTTTTATTCAAAGAGATTTTATAAAATAGGAAAAACGAGATTGGCTGACAGAAAAATCGATGTTTTTATGTATCTTAGATCAACGTACTGGGAAGACTGTGAAGGATTTTGATGAGTCCGTTCCTATGGCGGATTGGGAGACGTTCCTTCTTAGGGTGAAGGGCAAAGGTGTTTGGAAACCCGCAGAGCTGGAAATGTGAGGGACGTCACATTTGGAGGGAAGATGGAATTTTTTTAAGTTCAAAATTTCTCATTTTTTCCATATTTATTGTTATAATTCCGGTCCTATGGCGAATTGAGAGACGATCTTTTTAATGGTGAGGGACGAAGGTGTTTGGAAACCCTCAGAGCTGGAAATTTGAGGGACATCACATTTGGAGGGAAGATGGAATTTTTTTAAGTTAGAAAATTCTCATTTTTTCCATATTTTTTGTTATAAGTCCGGTCCTATGGCGAATTGAGAGACGATCCTTTTCAGGATGAAGGACGAAGGTGTTTGGAAACCCTCAGAGCTGTAAATTTGAGGGACGTCATATTTGGAAGGAAGATGAAATTTTTTTAAGTTTGAAATTTCCAATTTTTTGCATATTTTTTTTTATAAGGCCGGTCCTATGGCGAATCGAGAGACGACGTTTTTAAGGTGAGGGACGAAGGTGTTCGGAAACCCTCAGAACCAGGAATTTGAGGGACGTCACATTTGGAGGAAAGATGAAATTTTTTTAAGTTCAAAATTTCTCATTTTTTCCATATTTATTGTTATAATTCCGGTCCTATGGCGAATTGAGAGACGATCTTTTTAATGGTGAGGGACGAAGGTGTTTGGAAACCCTCAGAGCTGTAAATTTGAGGGACGTCACATTTGGAGGGAAGATGGAATTTTTTCAAGTTCAAAATTTCTCATTTTTTCCATATTTTGTGTTATGAGTCCGGTCCTATGGCGAATTGAGAGACGATCCTTTTCAGGGTGAAGGACGAAGGTGTTTGGAAGCCCTCAGAACTGGAGATTTGAAAGATGTCGTATTTGGAAGGAGGATGGAATTTTGTTAAGTTCAAAATTTCCAATTTTTTGCATATTTTTTTTCATAAAGCTGGTCCTATGGCGAATTGAGAGACGATCTTTTTTACGATGAAAGACGAGGGTGTTTGGAAACCCTCAGAACCAGGAATTTGAGAGACGTCACATTTGGAGGGAAGATGGAATTCTTTTCCGTTCAAAATTTCTCACTTTTTTCATATTTTTTGATATAAGTCCGGTCCTATGGCGAATTGAGAGACGATCCATTTCAGGGTGGAGGACGAAGGTGTTTGAAAACCCTCAGAGCTGGAAATTTGAGGGACGTCACATTTGAAGGGAGGATGGAATTTTTTTAAGTTCAAAATTTCTTATTTTTTCCATTTTTGCTTCCGAATGGAAGCTTTGTGATCGTAATTTTTTTAGAGTTTGAGATTTCATCATAATATGCCTGCGAATGACCCAAAACGTCAAGATTCACCGTTCTTAGACAATGTCTGTGTGTGCGTGTGTGTGTGTGTGTGTGTGTATGTGATGACGCATTTTCCACTTTACTCTGAGATGGGGATAACTAGCGATCTGAAAATTTTACCATAAGTTCGTCGTGCGTGCCCCAAGCTCTCACAAAAATTTCAGCTAAATCGGCTGAACAGTTTTTGAGAAAAATTAAAATGTCGAAATATCGTTTTTTCGATTTTTCTTGATGAAAAATGGAATCACAGCGTCTACTCTCCGCGAGGAGGTGTGCGTCCAAGAGCTGCATCTTTGACCCCGGGGTGGTGAGAGCTCAGATTTTTATATCTAGAGCTTATAAGCTCTAAAATATCAATTCTAGAGCTTATAAGCTCAAAAATATCAATTCTAGAGCTTATAAGCTCAAAAATTTCAGTTCTAGAGCTTATAAGCTCAAAAATATCAATTCTAGAGCTTATAAGCTCAAAAATATCAATTCTAGAGCTTCTAAGCTACAAATAAAGAATTCTGTAGCTCATAAAATCTGAAATGTCAATTCTAGAGCTTATAAGCTCTAAAATATCAATTCTAGAGCTCATAAGCTCTAAAATATCAATTCTAAGGCTTATAAGCTCTAAAATGTCAATTCTAGAGCTTATAAGCTCTAAAATATCATTTCTAGAGCTTATAAGGTCTGAAATATCAATTCTAGAGCTTATATGCTCTAAAATATCATTTCTAGAGCTTATAAGCTCTAAAATATCAATTCTAGAGCTTATAAGCTCTAAAATATCAATTCTAGAGCTTATAAGCTCTGAAATATCAATTGTAGTCAGTTGTCCAGCCCGGGCATTATTCGCCCGGCCTGGGCATATTTGCCCAGCCCGGGCATATTTGCCCAGCCCGGACATTATTTGCCCAGCCCGGGCATACTCATAAGCTCTACTTTATGAATTCTAGAGCTTATGAGCTCTAAAATATCAATTCTAGAGCTTATAAGCTCTAAAATATCAATTCTAGAGCTTATAAGCTCTAGAATTGATATTTTAGAGCTTATAAGCTCTGGAATCTATATATTAGAGCTTATAAGCTCTGGAATTGATATTTTAGAGCTTATAAGCTCTGGAATTGATATCTTAGAGCTTATAAGCTCCGGAATTGATATTTTAGAGCTTATAAGCACTGGTCAAAAAACAAAAAAAATTTCCGAGGTAATCCAACTTTTCCACTGGAAAGCTAGCTTTCCTGTCCTACCCCGACCTCCCTTCGGCTTTTTCCGTCAAAATAATATTTCCTGAGGAAATGCAACTTTTCCACTGGAAGCTAGCTTTCCTGTCATACACCGACCTCCCTCCGGCTTTTCCCGTCAAAATAATATTTTCCGAGGAAATCCAACTTTATATTGATATTTTAGAGCTTATAAGCTCTCGAATTGACATTTCAGATTTTACGAGTTACAGAATTCTTTATTTGTAGAATAGTTAGGCTAACTGAGCAGTCTCCCTTTTTATATCTTGTGCTGATGATGGTGCTCATGTGGCATGAACATTTCGGCCTTGAAGAATTACAGAAAATGTAATCCCTTATTATACTTCATTACACGTGTATCGGTTCTCTTATATGTTAGCGTACTCATTCACATCTATGAATTATTCCCCATATCCGTCTCCTGAACAGGATGTTCACATTAGAGTATTCACAGAAGACCCGGGAACCGGAACACCTAAGAATCCCATTTAACTCATTTTCAAAAAATGACTTTATCGCTTCCCAATAATCTTCGCATAATGAATTTCTTCACCTCATTTCAGAAAATAATTCCTTTTTTCTAATAAATAAAAAAATAATAATTTTTTGCATATTTTTCTCATTTTATTCATCAAACACTTAACATTTAATAAATTAGTTGAAGTGCCATACAATTATTATTTGTGAGAAATCAATTTTCTTTGAATCACATGTGAGAAACTAATTTTAAATAATCAATTATTCAGCACACACACACACACACACACACACACACACACACACACACACACACACACACACACACACACACACACACACACACACACACACACACACACACACACACACACACACACACACACAATGCTGGGGATTTCTCAAAAGACATATTTTCATTGCAAATGAAGAAAAGACTTCGGAACAAAATGAATTTTATGTGAGATGTTCGGTTATCGATAAATCACACTGTCAACATATCAAAATCTAGGAGTTTTATTCATTTATTTATTCAAGATTCCTATGGAACCATCGTACCAGGATTATAACCGATTGTCTGTACAACACTTGAGAATGAATAAATTCATTCTGTAATAATGTAGATTTACATTATTTTAGATAAAATGGATATGTTGGTCAAAATGATTTGGAATATTTTTTGAGAATGAAGCACCAACAAGTGAAAGGATGCATTAACAATGCTCACATATTGGAGGATCTTTTCAATTTTTTTCAGATTTTCCCATGAGGTTCTTCACGTCAAAAAAATTTCGGAATCATTTTGTGCCGAAGTTCCATTTTGCCCCCAATATAATCGCACATTTAAGGATGTTAGCGCGAGATGGGCTGGTAGGAGGTGAGACGCAGGGGAATCTATTATGGCACTTGCTCCTCTATGGGGATATAGTCAATTGAAATAAGAAGAGGGGAATCTATTGTATTTCTGCAGGATTGCAATTCCTGAACACGAAAAATATTTTTTTCAAATTAAATCATTGAGCTATATTTGAAGAGTTCTGAAATCAAATGAGTATCACAATATCTTCCTCATGCATTAAGTTCCAGTTGCACGACATAAATTAGGCATTAGAAGTATTTTGATTATAAATAAAATATCTTGATTATGAGGAAAAAAAGCGACAACAGTACACACGGAACTGACCTTTCTCTTAGAGGTTAGTAGCAATGGCTATCAACTTCTGATAGATAGCTATTTCCCCTTCCCTACTCTTCCGCCGCTGTAAATAAAGGCCATTGGTTGAACAAATGGGTTTTTGTAATTGCCGCGCTATCTCCACGCGTTCCAAACTCACGACGGTGTCGTGTTTTTAGGTTGCACGCGCCGTTTTCATGTTTTTTCGTAGTTATTTATTAATTTTGGCCGATCTACGCTCCTAATCGGCTCCATTTTTCTACGGTATATTCATGAATCTCGAATTCAGATGTGTGCAAAGTTTCAAATCAATAGCTGCATTTTTTTTTGTTCCTCGCATTTCGCAATCACTACGTCTCATCTACGCTCCTAAGAGATCTAAAATTTTGCATACGAGTTCTTTATGGGTTGAAAAATACATAAAAAGAAATTCATTCAATTGGCTGCATTCCTAAAAAAAACCCGTCGACCTCGCTCTAACATCCTTAACTTTCCGAAGAAAGTTTTCTTTTCTCTACATTAAATCCAGAACATTGTAATCTTTTGAGAAATTGATCACTTTCTTCATACTTGCAGGATCATTGAGTAAATTCATCTTGTTATTCGATAGCTGGAATTAAGTTCTTGAATTTTGTAGCTGAAGGTATTCGTGTAGGATGTGATCTACTGATTTATAGTTTCCTCATTTAGAACAAAGTGTTGGATCATTCTTAGTGATCAGATGAATGTGACTCACATTGGTGTGACTTCCTCTCGAAATCCGGGAGCTGTTTGATCAACCATTTCTCAAATTCGTAGTGAAGTGTTAGGACAGGACAAATCGAATCAATTTTATGATAATTTTCAATAGATAATCTCGGAATGTAATGGAGATACGTCCTTTAAGCCTGGATCTTTTTCTGTAATCAAAATTGAATCAATTGTTGGAAAAATTAACTCAGAAATTTCCAAGAGAAATTATTATTATGTTAGTATAAGAATTACCTAAAGAGCTGCTAATTCAGCTGCATCAATGGCAAATTCACTGAGAATTGATCGACCTAGAAGATTTGAATATATATTATTTTGATTTTTCTTTGTGATAATAAAGAAATTTACCTTGATCCAGAGAATGGCATTGTGAAATGCAATTTTTGGAGATTGAAGATATCACTGCCTTCCATGAAGCTGAGAATGCTCTTGAATATTCAATGAACTGGTTGTGGAAATCCATACTGATGTCTGGCGTTTGTGGTTGAGCGGCTGTGATATAACAAAATATGATCAAAATACTGTTGAAGGTGAAACAGGACGAGTCTATTTTTTTCCATTCATCCTTGAAGAATATCTCAAAGGTTAAGTGAAACTGCAAAATTCTGATTAATACCTTTCTTGTAGAGACATGTCAAGAGCTACAAAAAAGGTTCTGAAAAAAATATCTCACATAGTTTTCGAGATATTTTCTGAAAATAGACTACATAATGATTCATTTGAAATTGTTTCAATGTAAAAGGTTTACTGCTTCGAGAACTTACCACCAAATCTTGCGGATTCATATCCCTGAGCAAACGCAGACAACAAAAGTGCTTTCATCTCATAGAACACTAACACTTGATAGAAATTTATCAATGGAACTGCTAGTGCCTCAACATCACATTTGTCATTTTTTGTATTCTACGAGAAATTTGGAAAAATATGTAAGAAAAGAAAAGAATTAGTTGATGATGAAGAGATAAAACAAGACACGTCTATTTTCTCTTTATTTATTTTTGAAGACTATCTCGGATACTAAACGATATGGTGAAATTTTTGTCGGTAAATGTCTATTTGAATGTCTTGGAATTTACGGGTTATCAGACGCACTCCCAGTACGCATTTGGCACATGTCAGGCTCAGTTTTATACGTGTTTTTAGTGCATCTTAGACCCGAATTGAGCATTTCTCTCGTAATTAACACATTATTCATTTCGTGGAAAAGCTACGAATCGTCATTACTAATGAAAGGCGTGAGCTTATCAATTGATTCATATCACATATCTTTTCCTTTGAATACACGTCGACGTTGCCATATTTCCATTCCTATACTCGTGATGGAATTACTTATGACTGGCTTCTTATAATGTTCGGTTATTCAATATTGACTGTGATAAGGATTTGTTCCATATTTTTATCGGATTCTTCAAACATTACTCTATGTTGAACCAAATGGTTTTCTATCAATTCAGAAACGCTCCGCATATACGATTTAATGGTCAAAAGGTAAAACAGGACTATCCAATTTTTCCTTCTGATAGTTTTTCGATATCGTGGAAATTATGCGAGATAGCACGATATTGTGCCATTTTTTTTTTAGTAGAGAATCTCAAAGTGTACAGAAAAAGGTCTCAGAAAAATAATTATTTGGCTCAGTTTTCGAGATATTCTCCAAAAATGAAAGAAGAAAAAGTAGACTATTGTAATGAACGGATGCATACGATTGCTGAAGCTGTCATTGCACCAAAACGCCCATAATTCAAAGAAAAATCATTACTTATTGGCATCACGAGTTTCCGGATTTTATGGAGATTTTCTTTGGTTTTGTTGTGATGCCCCCGTAGAGATAAATGCGGCTGCATTGAGAAGTATGAATTGTTGAAAATTAATAAATGAATATAAGAGGATAATTATTATTATGTGAGTGAAGCATGATACCTTAGAAAAAAGACCTTTCGCCGACAAATAATAATTCAAAATGTTCTGCACAATTGCTGAAAATCTCCGGTAATGCCGATCAATTGCAGTCACAGACTCAATGATGTCTTCTTTCCTCTCGTCTATTCCAGTGTGATTCATCAATGGGATCAGAAGTACTCTCGGGTGCATATCACCGTGTAATCTTGAGTGCCAATTCTCCAGTTCGTTGTAGATCGAGTTAAATTCTTGAGCAAGGAGATTACCATCATTCGGATCGACAACTGATTTGTCGAATTCGGTACCACCAGAGCGAGTGGTATCGATGTTACCGATTAATTTTATCATGGTTCTTGTTCTTTTGACTGTAGAATTGAAATTAGTTTGTGAAATTAAAAAAAAAAACGCAAATTTGGTCGGAATTTGTTGGGAATAATGGACATTGCACGGAAATAGTTTGAAATTTAACTTTTTTTTACGATTTTCATTGAAAAGCTGAGAAAACTTTGAAGATTTCCCTTACCCAAGTACCAAAAGTCTGTTGGGAAGTCCTTGTATCCAACTTTATTGCACAATGAAGTATTTCTTCTTCTTGTTCCATTAGCCTTGATGAAAGTTTGAAAATATTCAACATAGCTGATTGGGTGGAGTCGGAGTGAAATAAATCCTGCATGATCTTTCGAGCCCTTATGGAAAATTCCTATTCCATTCAATGCTGAATTTTGCTGCAGTATGACTGGAGTACTATCGAATAGTGGAAGTGTTGATTGTCCTACGTCAGTAATAAAGTCTGATTGTTTAAGTTTCACGTAAGTATATTCTCGTAGAGAGGGTTTTAGACGTCGATATATCTCGTAAGGTGGTGGTATCACTAGTGTCAGTGGTAATTCTTTCCTGAAAATATGAAAATTAAAAGCGACACAAGTTGAAGAGTTTTTCAGTTTACAGAGATATTAATCTCGGTTGAATATTAATCAATTTGACATACTGAGGAGTAGATGAGAAGTTACTGACAATTTTAGGTACAGATCTCAAATTCAATTTTCCAGTCCTAAAATCGAGTAGTCTCCCACGGATGCTGATGGCGAATCCTTTGATCTCATCTTTGTTTTCTTTTTTTACTTGATTAAATCGAATTCCTGCGATCATAATCGAAACATTGGTATAAGACATATTCTGGGCTTGACTAAAAAGATGGGAAAGTGGTCAATTTGTAATGACAACTATCTCCTTCAATTCTCAATAAAAGTGAGGACCTAAATGGAGACAATTTAGTAGTGAAAAGGTGAAACTGGATAATGCGATTTTTTGATAATCTTCTTCCGAGAATATCTCAGAAAATAAGTGAAATAACGTGATTACTCCCTCATTCTCTTTCGTGAAGAATTTCTAGAGCTACAAAAATAGCTTAGAGCGAAGAGGCATATCTATAATAGTTATCGAGGTATTTTCAAAAAATAATTGGAAAAAATGGGCTCACGTTTTATCTCTTTGCTACTGAATTTCAACAGGAGGTAGTGTCGGAGATAGTTATACCTAGTGGAAGTATTTTCATGAATGCAAAAAGTCATCACCTGTTAGAACATATGTGGACCTCAATTGTAAATCATCAAGGAAAAAAGAATGCCACGTTAGGTTCACCTTGGCAATTTTTCTATTGTCAATCACATTTGGGATAGATATCCACGAGAAATTAGAAATTTTTCCATCACTTCCTAATAGACCCTCAGCAGGCTGGAGGAAGAGCACTTTATCCTTGAGAATGAGACGCATACCGACAATAACACTTAATGAAAACAAAGGAAAATGTAAAATCCCAAATGAATTTATCAGTAGGGCCGGAGACTTGATTTTCGAAAACAGCCCATTGATCTGAAGTTTGATCTAGTATCGAATACTTCGAATGTTTATGAAAATACGTCAAGACATTGAATTTATTGGAAGGTTAATCTGCGGAGATTGTGACAAACTTTTTTCTTTCTTCACTATTTCAGGTAAATCTCTTAAGCTATTCGGTTTGACACAATCCCCGCAGATTAACCTTCTACTAAATTCAATGTCTTGACGTATCTGTCATAAACATTCGAATCATTCAATTCCTATTTGTTCCCAGCTTCAACTCCCTTCTAAATCAAACTTCAGATCAATGGGCCGTTTTTGAAAATAAAGTCTCCGGCCCTATTGATCAGTAATATACAGTGGAATTCCTCACAATGGACTCCTCCAAATCCGACCACTCCCTGTATCTGACGGGATTCTCGCCCTATCTTGAGCAATACTGTCCGCTGTTACGATTCATTATGACTAGGGCCCCAAACTTTAGTTATTATTTCGTCCGGTTGAGTTGCTAGGCAACCGTTCGGATTCCGAATGTATTGAATGTTGAGTTGTCAGACTGTTTCATACATTCAAGTAATCAAAATGAGAATTCCCCTTAAGATTCTCCTTCAATTCCCCTCCAATTCTCCCCAAAATCCCCTTCAAATCTGCCTCCAATTCCCCCTGAGATCCCCCTCAAATTCTCCTTAAGATTTCCACCATTCTGACAAATTTGATTCTACACATTTGAAATTGTGCGAACGGTTACCTAGCAACTATAACGGACGAAATAATAACTAAAGTCTGGGGCCCTAATTATGACCGTCGCCACGCCCAATCAAAAAAAAGCATTCGGGCAGACATTCGAATTATACCTGTATTCCCTGCGCATTTGGCTGCGCAGACCTACGCATATAAGACATGAGTCCAATGTGGTGGAGACGAAAGGACGTATCAGCTTCAGGGAATGGTCCTGCCCTGTTGCGTCAGATTTAGGAAAATCCTACTGTAGAAATAACTTACTAATTACGTGATTCTCTGCTTTTCATGAGACCCAAATAAATTCCCCATATATCCCGGACGCATTGACCACGACAAAAGCTATAGCTGCCTGATAGAGACTCCTCTTCTGTGAGGAATCGGTAGCCTTTTACTTTGGGACAATGCTCGTTTCCTTCTCCAAGATAATATCCATTTTCGTGCAAGATCCAATGATAACTGGGTCGAGATCCTCTCTGTATGAATTTTTATTAACAGTTTAATGATCCTTTTCTTCGATGGCTGAGAAAGATTTTTTTATAGTATGAGAGCTTTCGTTAAAAATCTGAAAAAATTATCTAACTTTGCTGCCGTGTTGCACCATCTTTCGACTTTTTTCAGATTTTATCATGAACAGCTTCAGTCAAAAAAAAATTGCTCCATTCCATATTGATTTTGGAGTTAAAGTGACACAAATGCTATGTTTATGCACAGCACTTACGCCACTTTGATTCTAGGACGACGATGTTATTTGAATCTCTTACCAATCCACAACCATTGCGGATTTTAGCCGTTGAAAGCGTCGTGAAATTACCATCGCAGATATCTAATTTGGAGAGTCTCTTTGAACATTTATCATTAAGCCATATGTCACGGCACGTCGAAGTACAGTCATCATGACGATACGAGAAAATTTTCTCTCGAAGAAACTCATGTAATTCAAAAGTGGATACATCTGGAATAATTTGAAATCAATTACTTGCATCAGGGTGCTGTATACACCCAGGGAGCTGGAAGGCTGCAGTATCAGTTTAATAACCATTGAACTGATACAGCAGCCTTCCGAATAACTTCAGTCATCTATCCAGAACCTTTTGTTAAAGGGGCTGGTCAGAACTTGTGCCCAGCGCGCGGGCAGGAAGAATGTCTATGCTTACGCATTGGGATCTCAAGGTAATACTAATTCCCGAACACGAAAATGAGAATAATTCTTTGACTACTAGTCAACTAATTAGTTGTTGAAAATCATTATAATTATTTGTTTACTTCTTTCTCTTATTTTCAAAAACAAATGATGACCTTGAATGTTGCCAAGGTCAGAGGAAAAAGAAGAAAATGGATGGAATTTCAGGGGCTTGAGGGGAAGATTTGAAGATAAAACCGTTCTATTTTTGGAAAAATTCCAGTTTTGCGGGAATATCTCTAGTTGATTGGTCATAGCGACCTCAGGCTGATCTGAAATGAAAAATAAGCTTATTTCCCATCGATTTATGTGGTTGGAAAAAAACTGCATATTTTTCAAGTGTTATTTAGGTAAAAATTACTTTTTAGGTAATGGCCTATAAATAGGACGTTGGTATACGGTTTCATCTAGGCTGGAGTTAACTACAGATCGAATCCATTTCAAATGGTTATTAATGTGAAACTGATATTTATAAATGTTGAGCTGACTTATGAACGTTAAAGAATCCGTTTTTCCCAATAATTTGAAAAATTGGTCAGCATTCAACAGAATTCCCCCCCCCCCCCCCCCCTCCCTCACCAAGAGTTCCACTGGAAGTTCCCCCAAAAATTCCTTTGAAAATTTCCCTGAAAGTTCCTTCGGAAGTTCCTCCAAGAGTTCCTCTGGAAGTTCCCCAGAAAGTTCCTCTGAAAATTTCCCTGAAAGTTCCTGTAGAAGTTCCCCTCAAAGTTCCTTCGGAAGTTACCCTGAGAGTTTTTAACGCGCATAAAGTCTGTTTGGCGTTCATATATGTCAATCCAACATTTATAATCATTTAAAATGTCTTTGATCTAGAGGCAACTTCAGCCTACATCAAACCGTACATAACGTTTTGGCCCTACCTATGACTATTTGAAAAATTGATAGAAAAAAACTTCCAACAACTTAAATCGATGAGTAATAAGCTTACCTTCCATTTCAGATAAATCCTAGCTCGCTACAACCAACAGAACCGGAGATATCGCCGAAAAAACGTCTTTTTTCGATTTTTTAAAGGGAAACACATATGAAAATACTTCATAAAAACTTTATGAAGTCTTTATAAAGTCTTTCTAAAGAAAAGTTCAAATTCTTCATGAAAAAAATATTTTTTATAAAGCCCTTTCGTACGTGAAGCCCTTTAGAACTTGGCCAAAAAAAATGAAATTTTCAAGAAATTAAAAATAATGGATTTTGATAAATGTTTTCCACCTGAAATTTTCTCAGCTTTGAAAATCTCGATCCCGAACTGGTCAATTCGAGCGTCCATTCTTCTCCACTTTCCCCTTTAAATTACACAAATAAATATTTTGATTTTTTTTTCAATTGAGGCTGAAATTCATCTATTATCGACATATTATTTTGGGAGAAAGAACTGGAATGATTCATTGAGATTGATTTGAGTGAACAGAACATTTCATGCAAAAACTAGTTTAATCATAAAAGATTGCGCACCAGCCTCTGTGGGGAAGTATAAAAATAGTTGTAACATAGGAACCGACGGTTGGGCTGTTTGGTCTGTGTACGGCTCGGAGGATTTACCGGATTAAGCAGCATTGAGTCTGGTTACTACTTGGATGGGTGACCGCTTGCGTATGCAAACCATATGACAAACTGAGCGGGAGGTGCGACTATGGGGAATTGGTGTACCTTTCTCGCCAGTGTGACAGAAAGGTACATCAAGGCCTTGTATCATCGACCACCTGTGCCGATCAGGGTCTTCCATGGTTTCCCCTGGTCCACGGTGAATGGGTGTAGTAAGGCAAGCGAATAGGTAGTACCAATAAACAAACGAATAGAAAGAATAGTTTAAACATATGAAATTCAATAATTATTCATTAATACACAGTCTGTTACTTATGATTGCTTAATTTTTGAGCACCAGGCTCATTGAGAATTACGATAATTTTGATATATCATGCAATATTAAATCATTATTTCTTACTCCGCAGTCCTTTCCGTGTAAGTGCTCAATTATCCAACACCAGACTCATATGAAAGTACAGCAATAGTTTTAACAAATAAAATTCACTAATGACTTCAACACATTAACTCACAGTCTATTCACTTCTCTTCAAATGGATTCAGTCGAAAGATTTTTTGGTATTAGACATACCCTCCTTCAGCCTTCCCCTTTGCTGCTGGCCGCGGAGATAGTTCAGGTCCTATAAGTTGAAGGTTCTCATCCACTTTACGGAGCTTCTTTTGAGCTCAGAAATTGTTGCAATGTGATCTGTCTCACATTCCTGTATCACTCATTTTGACTGCTCTTTCAGTTGTCGAGATTAGTTATGTGCAATTCTTCTGCAGCACATGAATCAGGAAAAAAAATTCCAGGGATGAGAGAATCTTCAGCCTCTCTCTAAGAGCATTCAATTCCTCAATCAGCTCATTAATTCGCTGTGTCTGGATGGTGTCTGAAGTTGACAGAACCTCCTGCTCAATTGTGGAATTTGGACTATTGATGTTACTTACTGTTAAGAGCGTCTAATTCTTGAAGTTATTAAAATTCTTTTCAATGATTTCGCGCTGTTTTCTCTGATTTTCCAACGCGATCTTCAGTTTTTCCGACAATTCTGTACTCTCGTCAAGCAGAACATTTGTAGCCTCAGATTCTTCCGACAGATCTTCAAATTTTTCCCTCAAAGTGACGCATCCCACTTCCAGCTCATTGATCCTCATTTCTTTTTCTCGAAAATGGTTTGTCAACTCGGTGAAATCATTTTTGGCATCATTCAGAAGGTACGTGAGATTGGCATTCTTCTTCCTCAACCCTTTGCATTCCTCCTTCAGCTCAATTATATGAGCCTGATGATGACCTTCGTTCGCGAGGTCTTTCTCTGATGGAGCAATGGTATTTTTTAATCACTCCACCCCACCAACAGCTGCACCATTTCCATCCTCATCAATGTTCCTTGGTGCCTGTTCGGCTATGCTTCCCAGGTCCACGTTGTCCCAAGTGGCATTCACACCTTGCCCAACAACGAGTGAAAATCTTGAGAGCGATTTTCAGCGCTTCTCTTTCATCCTCCGACGATAATTTTGTTTGCAGTTGCCGCTAAATCGAGGACCACGTGTGTCTCATGATAAAGATGGATATTAGGATTGACAGTTAGGATGACTGCCATCAAGCCTTTACCCCAGAGGGCCTTCCGGCATAATTTCGTTAGCTCGGACTCCCAGAATGAACCATTGAACTCGGAACGCTGTTTCAGATTTTGATGACTGTAAGTCGATCTCAAACATTGACTGAGTGTTGAGAGGCTTTTGTTAATGTTTAGTGCCTCTCTTGCGCGATCACCTACATTCAGGGTTTTCTTCAAACGTTCGGATCCGGCGAGATCGTAAAAAGAGAATTTACTAACTTCTACCAGCTCCGTCTTGTTCTCTTCGGGGTATGTAAAACGACGGTCAGATCAGTCATTAACATTCGGTCAATGATGGTTAAATGACCGTCATATTTTTCGTTCTTCTTCTTATTCCTTGTTGGCTATATCCCCTACAGGGGCAAGTGGCACAAAAATCCATCTAGGTTCTAGCAATGTGTATGGTAATGCCCCCTGGGGAGGATACCTTGAATTCAAATTTCATTTTATTTTGAATATTTTTGATTAATATCTTCGTTCGTTTTTCTCTTGCTCGATACTTATTCGTAAATTTTTGTTGTAACTTCACAGGGGAAAAACTTATTGATCTTTATCGGAATGTTGTTCTCTTTCTGTCCTTTTCGTCTGTTTACCAATCTAAATACCCATTGTTCTCAAGTATCCATTTTTCAGAACTCAACCGATGACCATAGCCTCAAAGGTATCTACCAAGTTACAAAAACACAAACTCCTTGTGGAAACGAAACCAATTCTAGATTCTTTCTTCATCAATTTCACATTTTTCCCAAAATCAGATATTCATCTTTTACTATTCAATTCACTTGGGAGTCCACCAGTAGTATTTAAAACTACTATCAATTCTAGCAGTCGCCTTAGGAAATAAGATTTTTAGCTAGAGAAAAGAAATTTAGAAGAAAGAAATAGGATAGATGTAGAAAGGGGTATGTCCGGATTTTCTGATAGGTACCTCTTAGACGGAACAGCCGAACGACTGCTCCGCTTAACGGCTCCTGGCAAACTCGTATTTTTTTGTTCCATCCTTAAGGGGAACTATTAACACTCTGAGGTGACTAACACCCGAGAATGCCCGTTAGACGTCAGAGTGGGGACAGCCAATTGTAATGCATGGGCGAGAGAGTGGGGAGTGGCGGATTCACCTCAGAGGGCCTATTCTCGACGCATGGGAAACGTTTCCGTTGACGAAATTAAATTCGTGAACGAATGAGACAATTCGTGCCTCAATTTCGGTAACGGATTTACAATTCTCTCACAAAATGGGAGTTTTCATACGAAGAGCTCACATAGCCTATTTTTTAATCTCCTGTATCTGGAATTACAAATGAAGAGGAAGATTATGAGAAAAATATAGACGTACCTCGCATCCAATGATTATATTGTACATCACAAAATCTGAAATGGCTAGGGGCTATTTTCTCCATTAAAGTTGAGAATGATTCTGCGTAGATTATCAAATACTTATTCAAGCTGGCAAGCCACATCTCTTGGTGCTGGCTTGATACTATTTGGACACAGGAATTAAAACATTATCAATAACAGATATAGCTGGAAGAAATATCAATGTTTCATTCATAACTTACCATATCCCAATTCATGAGTAGTAGCAATTGCTTGGAGTAAGTATACTTTGATTTCAGTGGCGAGAATAATTCTGTGCATATTAATTAAATTGTTTTTGACGTTTTCAGCATCTCCACAATTACGATCCTTGGGTTCCTATGAAAAAATTCAAAGATTAATTTCTTAACCGATGCGCACGTGTAAGTCCACTCTAACGTTAATCAAGTAATAATGTAGGGGAGAGTGGAGATCCTGATGGAACGCTTTGAAACGGTTTTCTTCAACCATTCCATTGGAAAGTTGTGGAGATTCGTGTAGATGGAAATCCTCTGGCAGAATAGATTCTTCGGGATTTTTAGGAAATTCTCTTTTTTCGAGTGGAGATCGAAGGGGCTCATGTCTGGAAATTTTCAGTTTTTCAAGAATATCTCCGGTTCTACCGGTCTTAGCGTAAAAATTCCGAATGGACGTGAAAGGTGGAATCATTTGAAATCGATTCATAGGGATTTGAGAATAAAATATCAATTATCAAGCTACTTATAATGCAAAAACTGGTTCTCATAAAAGTGCTCATAAGTACCTCAAAAATCGATAGTTTATTCTTAAAAAACCACATGATTTGATGGCAAATGATCTCCCCCTTCAGCTCCATTCAGCATTTCTACATTATGACCAATAGAACCGGCGATATCTTCGAAAACGTAGAACTTTTCAAATTCGTAAAAAATCAGACCCCCAATTTTCCCCTAAAAAAGTTTAATTTTCAAAAAAATTAAAAAGTCAATTCTGACATATGTTTCCTATCGGCATTTTCTTCAGCTTTTCAATGGAATCATCAGACAACTTCTACCTCAAATATTTCCTCTAATTTATAGCGACTTTCATAACATAAAACATCAAAACTAAAATGTCCCAATTTCACCACTCACGTCCTTTGCAATCCATCTTCCCCTACATTTAGCTAAGAATCTCAAATTTAGTACTAACAATTACTATATGCAGTAGTATACTCAATAATACACCATTCCACGAATACTCTCCCTGTGAAGTTAGCTTTGATCTCAGTCTCGAGAGATGATATTGAGCAGTTGAAGCTATAGACAGCGCGTGATGCTTCAGATCTGCAGACTTCTCAGGATGCTGTTCGAAGTATTCAAATTGCCGCAAATATGAGACAAATAATTCATCAATTATTTGAATGGGCCGTACGACCCGCATTGCATCATGGAATACCACCATTGTTCGTAGCGAGTCATTCACAAATTTTAAAAACGGTTGTAATTCAAGTGTTAGAGCTTCATAAGCTTCATTGGATTCATGTCGAAACATCTGTATTTCGGGAGAATCATTTCCAGATTCGTCAAAGAATATGGTCTTTAAATTCCGAACAGTTACGCTCAATCCATCTTTTTTATTCAATTGCGTAATTACGTTCCTCAAAAGTGTATCTGAAAAATGATCATCCTCAAATAGTCTGGTTCTTTTCAAGTTAATACCCTAATATACTGAAAGAAAGAGCAGTAAAAATGATGGATAAAGAGAGAGTGCGTGGAAGCCGTGCGTAAGAAGTGAAACTTCTTTTTCGGAATGCTGAAGTTCATGTACTTCGTGTAAAGAATCGAATCTCATTCGTTCATCCTCGCCAAATATTTTGAAGATTGTGATACAATGGTTTTTCATCACAAACCTTGTATATTATTTTCAAAATACCGTTCAGTAGCTGAAGATTACATACTCGGGAATTTTTTTTGGTATGATTGTATCTAATTAGATCTGTTTAGATCTCGACAAGTGCAAAAAAATTCTAAATTTCGGATCTGAATATATATAATTATATCTGATCCAGATCTAAGCCGTTCCGTTGTGGGTTTCTCAGATCTCATCGAATCTGGTCAGTCAGATCTACTAAATTATATCAAATAATAAATCAAGACCCCAGGCCAGAGAGAAGGCAACCGCGGAAAAAGAGTGTACCAAATTCCATAAGTAAATATCTTGAAAACTGAGCGAGATCGAGTAATTTCGCCTCAATACTTTTTTGTAGCTCGTAAAATTCTTCCGAAAGGGGATTAGGCCGAAATCGTCCTATCTCGCTAAGTTTCCGAGATATTATTCAATGAAGATCGGCATATAAATTGACTCATACTATTTCACCTCTTTACTACTGAATTAACAAAAAAAAAACTTTTTATTTTTGAATCAGAAATTATCATCATTTCCACTGATTCTAGATGTTTTGATGATTTTCGAATGGAAATATTGAATACAATTAATTACCTGCTTCGAAGGCATCACTGAATAAACATGAAGAATTCGGTATGGAAAATATCAGAAGCAGTATCAACTGGGCCTCCATAATTATTCACTCAATATCTATCGATATGTCTTCTATGATGAGTCCAAATGTTCACAATATCATCGGACTAATTGAGCAATCTCTCTTTATATATCGTGCACTGATAGTGCTCATGTGGCATGAAAATTTAGAACCTTGACGAATTACTAGAAATTTCTCATCATACCTTATTGTACGTGTATCGTTATTTTTCATGGGTTCACGGACTTATTTGAATCTAACAATTGCTTCTATTTGTCTTCTGAATGGAATATTTGCATTCGAATATGTACATAAGACGATGGCCTCGAAAAACATGGAAATGGTCCTTGACCTGTTTTTGAAAAAGTACTGTAACGAGTAGGAATGACCTTCTCATTATTATTCTTTTAAACTTCATTTTAGAATATTCTTTTTCTTTTAAATGAAAAAAAAAAAAAAAAATTTTCACATATTTCTTTCGACTTATTAATAAAACACTCAAGGGAAAAATACATATAAATGGTCGAAAATGACGAAAAATTTAGTTTTTTTTTTTTCAATGCAATTAATAGACCAATTGTTCTGAAATTTTTGGGGTATTCTATTGTACATTAGAAGACATGAACAACATTTTTTCAAATCGACAATAAGTGTTTATCGCTATCCTACAGCCAATTGTTGCTGAACGAATTCTCCCCACGATATCAAACTGTGGCAGCTCGAGTTTTTTTTTTTTTTTCAAATCCAAAACTAAAAATTCAGAGACCATGAGATTTTATATGGAAGTACGCTGTCGACAACCCATGGTAGAGTTAAAAATTGTAATAATGGCAGAACTCTGAAAAAAGAAACGATCTTTCACCGAAGATTTTTGTGCTTTTTATGCAAACAAGCAGGAGCCCCTCTACTTGTGCGTAATTTGACCATCGTACATTTAATATTCTGCCAATGCAATTGGCAGAAAGCTTCTGAATGGATTTTTTAATTTTAAATCTACCATCATCGATCTGTACGTGAAATGGGAAAACCAAAATAGGCCTCAGAGGGTTAAGCTCATCCCAAATATAATCAATTGAATAGTCTTGAAGATATAGCTTGCTTTTTCTGATGTTTCTATGCTAATATCTAAGAAACTACTACACCGATTCCGCTCAGTTTCAATACCAAACTTCGTGCTCATCAAATGTCCAACTTCACAAAATTTGAGGTCTCTAGTTCAATTATTTATCAAGTTATAGAGGTATCAAGATTTTTACGAAAAATTCCTCAAAAGGTTTATACTGGATAAACTAAAAATCTTAGCTCCCACCACCCCAGGGGTCAAAGATGCAGCTCATAAGCGCGCATCTTCTCGCTGAGAGTGAACGCTGTAATTTCATTTTTCATCGAGAAAAGACTAAAAAACGATATTTCGACATTTTCATTTTTCTCAAGAACTATCCGGCCGATTCAGCTGAAATTTTTGTGAGAGCTTGGGGCACGCATGGCAAACATTTTCAGATCGCTAGCTAGCCCTGCTTCAGAGTAAAGCGGAAAATGCGTCATCACATAGACACACACACACACACCCACATACATACTGTGACGTGTGGAGAAACCACACGTCGCTCAAATCTCATATTTTGATCTGCATTATGAAGAGAATTAACAAAGAGTCTTTAGTTTTAGCGACAGACGCGAATTAAGCATTTCCTGTCGCGAATACAAGTCCAGCTCCTCTTACAGAGCTGTTTGACTGTGGAAGTTCGTTTTGGCCAGTTTATTCACGAGAAAAAGACTGGCCGAAGCGTGGGAATGCTCATAAAGTGTTTTTGGCGATGTGGAAAAAGGGAGAAGATCACCTTCTTCCTCAGATCGCGGAAAGACTTCAAAAGAAACACATCGCGTATAGTTAGCTCCGCGAGTGGACTCAAACTAACCCTCGTGTTATCAAAAATCAGATTAAACATAATATAACCGATTCTACCAGTTATATCTTTCGTTATCATTCGAACTCTCCCAATAACAACTTAAAATCCCAAAAGACGAGTGAAACCCACCCAGGAGCTCTCGAACATCGAGCTAGCCGAGGAGCTGCTAGAGGAATATCATAGGAAAATTGTAAAGGACGGTGTGCCTAAATTGCAGAGTCTAGTAAGACAATCTAGTAAAGACCACACGTAACATTTGACGCCCCACGTTGGGTGCCAATGTTACGTTTGGGTTTTGACGAATGTCCTTCAATGATCATCTATTTGTGCCTCCTCGATTAGCTCGTTGGAGGAAAGCTCACGGGTGAATTCACTCAAACTTATTGGAATTTTACGGGATATTTCGTGGGAAACTTCCAAATAATTACAAATGATAATGTTTGAATCGATGATATAATGTTCAAATGATGATCGATTACAAGAGTTACTCTGAGTCCGTTCGCGAAGCTATTATTTTCCGCGATATTTTCCAATGGATACCCGGAGGTATCCACCGATTGAGAGTAATCCCTAAACTTTAGGGATACAGTGTATGTACTTGTAAATACTGTAACTTATTCTAAAAGTAAACTTTGTTAAAAAAAAAATTGTGCATCAGACTGGTAATTTGAAGGATGTGAGTTCAAACCTCGCTTGCGCATTCCATATTTTTTCTCAAGATTTGATTCTGGTAATTATTAAATTTTATGGTAGGCCGCTATTCTGAATATTTACCTTCAAAAATCCTCGAATGAAAATATTCAAGTACAAGTAATTACCTGCTTCAACGGCATCATTGAATAAGCATGAAGAATTCGATATAAAAAATATTAACAGCACTATCAAAAACTGCGCCTCCATGATTTTTCATTCAATATCTATCGATAAATATCTTCTATGAATGAATGAGTCTAACTGTTCACAATATGGTCGGACTAATCCAGCCGTCTTCCTTGGTATGATGCGCACTAACTGTTCATGTGGCATGAATATTTAGACCTTAAAAAATTAAAGAAGAAAATAATCTTTTATCGTACATTGGTGCATGTTTAGTGTGTTTTTTCATAAGTTAACGTACCTATTTGAATCTAAAAATTGTTTCTTCTCTATTTGTTTGTTGAACAGAATGTTTACGTTCAAATATGTACATAAGACGATAACACCGAAAAACATAGAAATTTTACTTGAAATGTTATTGAAAAATAACTGTGACGCTCAGCAATAGTCTTCCTATAATTAATTTCTCAACTTTATTTAAAATAATCCTAGTGGCAGGTCCAAGTGATCTACTTTTGTTTTTTATTTTTCTAAATTATTATAAATAACAATATACACAATGGTAAATTGTTATTGAATAATATTAGAAATATTCAATATTGTTCCGAATTTTATTTCTTCTTTGTAAATAATGTGCAATAACGGTAGAAAATAAAAATAGCTGTCAAGCACCAAGGGGAAGAAGAAAATAACAAATAGATGAATAAATATGTAAACATGTAAATACACACATACACGTCGAACGTGTTAATTGAAAAGCTGATTACTTTCCAGTGAAACTTTTTCTTTTAGTGAAACTACACCTAATGTACAGAAAAAGAAATTTATGTACTTAACGCAATAAATAAAATATTGTTCCGAATTTGACTGACTCTGTCCCAGCATCGAGGACTGGCATTGGAGGATCCTCGGATTTCAAATATCAATTTTCCCGCCATTTCATGTTTTCATACAATTAATTGGATTAATCGTCGCTAATTGCCCGGTAACAGGCATTTTTTATGATTTGAAAAATTAATAGACATTCTGACGAACAAGAATATATATAGTTATATAAGGAAAAAATAGCTCTGTAACCATGAATTGTTGCAGTGAAACTAAAATTGAATCTCGCTTATGGAGTTCTAATGTTAATTTAATTTTTTTCAAAAATTAATTTTGGTCTTATTTGTCCAGTAACATGGGGTAAACTAAATTTTAAAAAAATATCATGCCCAGAATCACTAGAATTACCTTAAGAATTTTTTTTTCTATCGAATAATTACTTTTTTTTTCTTCATATTTCTTTCACTTTATTCATTAAACACTTAACGTTTAATAAATTAGTTAAAATGCCATACAATTATTATTTTTAAGGATACAATGTCCTTGAATCACATGTGAGTTACTAATTTTAATCATTCAATTATTCAACACACAAACACACATAAGGCCGCGAATTTTTTTTTGAAATGTATTATTATTATTATTATTATTATAAAATAAAAGAAAAAAGAATTTAAACAAAATGACAATTTATGTAATATGGTCGATTATCGATAAATCACATTGTCAATATATGAAAATTTAGGAGTCAACGAGATACATCAACTTAATTTTGTGATAAATTTTCAATAGAAAATCTCGGAGACTAATGGAAACTAATGGAGATACGCCCTTTCGGTTCTCATTCTTGTCTGTAACTCTTGAAATTCTTCACAAAAAAGGATTATGATGAAATCACCCTATCTCACCTATCTTCCAAGATATTCTCAAAAATAATGAATTTCGAGAAAATTTCGTCGATTTTATTTTTTGTTTATTCTCTCATTTTTCAACAAAAATCACGGAAATTAAACGAGATGAAGTGCAGCTCTTGAAATTCTCTACAAAAAAGGATGAAAACAAAAAAGGCATATCTGTATTACTCCCCCTTTTTCCTCCACAAAAAAAAACTACGTCAATACGACTCTCTCTCTCTCAAAAAATCATTTTAAAAAATCAATTTATTCAATTAAATTGTACTTCCA
This sequence comes from Aleiodes leptofemur, assembly GCA_963942555.1. Classification (NCBI taxonomy): domain Eukaryota; kingdom Metazoa; phylum Arthropoda; class Insecta; order Hymenoptera; family Braconidae; genus Aleiodes; species Aleiodes leptofemur. The sequence goes on from OZ012619.1 coordinate 13,293,476, forward strand.
CAATTATCACCATCCTCATCCCTCCCCCCATCCCTCCCCCCACTGATCCTCAAAGAATTATGCCTCCGCGGCTTTGGAATCGGATTAATCTCAGCTTCCCCCGTAAACTCATGTTTCTCAGGTCTTATTGGTTCGCTTATGTGCAATTCAATAATTTTCACCTGTTCCTTACTTCCTTCAACAGCAACTGGTGGCTCTGGTAATCTTATAATTTTAATTTCATTCTGTTCTCTCGGTAATTCTTTAATTTCAATTTTAATTTCATCGTTTCTCGTTAAATCCCTGAAGAAATTACGTCGTGTCTCCTGGAGACTTCGTCTGCTGCCGCCTCTCAGCATCCGCACAGGTCCATCATCATCATCATCATCATCATCAGCATCAAGTGCCGAAGTGCATGAAGTCGTTCGTTTTCGTCCTTTCGTCGATTCCAACAATTTAATTTGCTTCTCAATTTTTTCAATCTCCTCTTTGACCGAAAAACTGTCGCTTCTTTTCAAAGCAATGATTTTTTCATTTTCATCATCGGATGACAAAATTTTCATGTCTTTTATTATTTCCAATGGTTTTTCGGGGGTTCGAGATAATTCAACGTCGATTGCGTCTTCGGGACTTGAGTGATTTTCTCGGGGATTTTCTTTAGGTTCTTCTGACTCTTTTGGGGGGGATGAAGGCGGTGATGATGGTGGAATCGTCTTTGGTTCCAATTTTTCTAGAGAATTTTGATTTATTTGGTCTTCAGGTATTTCTTCGAATTTTTTCGATTCTTTGGAATTTGGGGGAGATGAGTCGAGTTCTATACTTCTTTTTGTCATCTCGTGGATGTCCTCGGTGACTCGGGAGATGTCTAGGGCATCTGGTACCTCGGGATCTGTTGGATGCTGTTGGGGAAGGCCCGCGGATTCCTAAAATAAAGAATTTTTTTAAATAAAAATTAAAATTTATGATAAAAGGTAGATTTTGCTTTTTTTTTTTTAGATTCTAGGGAATGATCTTGATAAAGACTCTTCTCTAAGGAAGATTTTTTTTCTATTTTGTGTAAATTCTGTAAAAAGTAAAATAAAATGTTCATTTTTCTATCATTTTTTTTTGTTGAGAATAATATCTCGGAAATTAATGGAGATACGCTCTTATTGTCGTAATCTTGTTTTGTAACTCTTGAAATATACCAAAAAAAGGATTGAAATAAAATCGCTGTATCTCACTTAGTTTCCGAGATATTCTCGAAAAAAAAAGCTTTTTAAAAGTTTAATTATTCTGTTTTCCCTCAGTTTTTTAAAGAATATCGTGGAAATTAATGGAGATACGCTCTTTTTGCCCCAATTTTATTTTGTGACTCTTGAAAGTCTCTACAAAAAAGGATTGAAGTAAAATCGCTCTATCTCACTTAGTTTCCGCGTTATTCTAAAAAAAAAAAAAATTATTTAATAATTGAACTATTCCGTTTTTTCTCAGTTTTTTTAAAGAATATCTGGGAATCTATGAGAAATAGCGTGATTTTTGCGGAGACCTTTTCTCTACCGCTCATTCTTCTCTAAAACAAAGGTTTCCATCAAAATTTTTCTATCTTTCTCAGTTTCCAAAATAACTCACTAATTTTGATCGAAAGATTCCTAATTTTTAGAAAAAAAATTCTAAATTTTATAAAAAAAAATTGTAATTTTTATTTAAAAATTTCTAATTTTTATAAAAAAATTTCTAATTTTTATAAAAAAATTTCTAATTTTTATAAAAAAATTTCTAATTTTTATAAAAAAATTTCTAATTTTTTAAATTTGATGGATTACCTTCGTCGTCTCATCTACTTCCGCTCTTTTTCCAGGCGGCAGTGGTGCTCGCCTTTTTTTCCTTCCCGATGCATAAACACTACCCATGGAAATACAACTGTTGATCGACAAATTCGACTTTCTCACAGCATCCTGTCTGCATCTCTTGAAGGCATAATCATCCGGAAGATTCTCATTCTCGTCTATGAAACTTCCATTTCTCAATTGTACCCTGTTGTCTTCAGGGTCCTGGGGTACGGTTAGTCTTTGTGATGCTCTAGTGCCTCCTCTCCTGCAAAAAAACAATAAAAATAATTATTTTGTTTTTTGTTTAGCTTGAATTCAGTTTTCAGGAGGTAAAACTGGACAAATCGACATTTTTGTGATAAGTTTCAATGGAATTCATCGAAAATTAGGCGAGATGGAGCGATTTTTCACGAATCCTTTTTTTTAGAGAATTTCAAAAAAGGGTGAACGTAAAATCGCCTTATCTCGCTTAATTTCCGAGATTGTTTAGAAGAATAAATTACAAAAAAAAGACTTATAAATACATTTTTTCTTTCAATAATTTTTTAACAATATTTAAAATTCCTAGTTTTTTAAGAATATTTACAAATTTTAATTTTTTAGGAATATATTTAAAATTCTTAATTTTTTGAAAATATCTGAAAAATGGACATACGCCCTTTTCAAAATCGGATAAAATTGCCCTATTTCGCTTAATTTCCGAAATATTTTTTGAAGAATAAGCGACAAAAAAACAATTATCCTATAAAAAAAATTCTTCCAATAATTTTTTGAGGATATCTTGGAAACTAAGAGAGATAAGGCGATTTCGTCATGATCTTTTTGTGTAGAGAATTGGAGAACTATAAAAAAAATAGAACTAAAAAGGCGTATCTTCACTAGTTTCCGAGATATTCTTTAAAAAATATTGATAAGAAAAGCCTCGAGACGAGTTAAAGTATAAGATAACTAGCATAATTTCAGAATTATCAATGGAATATATATATATATATATATATCTTAAAATACACACTATTGTATGAATGAATGTAAATAACCCAATTAGAGTTAATACTTGATAATAATAATAATAATAATAAAAAATTCTAAACATACTTTTTTTTTCAATGATTTTTTCGAGAATATCTCGGAAACTAAAGGAGATAGTGCAATTTTTCCGGAATTTCTTTTTATAGAAAATTTTAAGAGCTTTAAAAATGGATTGAAGTAAATTCGCCCTATCTCGCTTAGTTTCCAAGATATTTCCAAAAGAATCAATGACAAAAAAATAGATTCATTCTAGAAAAAAAAAACGTCTTTCAATAGCTTTTTGAGAATATTTCAGGAACTATTGGAAATACACCTTTTTTTTACCGAAATCTTTTTTTATGAAGAATTTCAAGAGCTCCAAAAAATAATAGGATGAAATCGCGCTATCTCGCTTAGTTTCCGAGATATTTTTGAAATATTAAATGACAAAAAAAACAGATTTTTTTTTATTAGAAAAAAAAATTATGAGATGAATCTGTTTTTTTGCCTTTTACTAAAAAAACAGATTCATCTCATAATTTTTTTTCTCCCAATAATTTTCTGAGAATATCCCAAAAACTAATGAAGAAACGTCCTTTTTCCCCTACTCTTTTTATTTGTCGAAAAATATAGCTCCATCTCGCTTAGTTTCCGCGATATTATCAAAAAATTGACAAAAAAAAACTAATTATTCTGTTACCTCTCAATTACTGAATCTCTAAAAAAAAAAAAAATACATTTTAATCCATTTAATTTTATAATTTCCGAAACAAATTAAAAATACCAATGAATCAATAAAAATTAACATATTTCTCACTTAGGTGGAATTGGTGTTGTGTCATCCTCTCTCTCGTCACTCCTGATGTCACTTTTATTTCCATAATTTAACGGTGGAATTTTATCCAGTGGCTTTGGACTGACTTGACCGAATCTACAATCAACAAGAAATCATTAAAATCATTAAAATTCTCACAGATGTTCATTCAGTTTTATCTGTAATTGCCCTCATGCACTGGAGTTACTGCATTTTTATCATTATTATTATTATTATTATTATTATTATTATTATTGTTATTATCATGAAATACTGACCTTCGTGCTGGTGCTTTTGGAGTTAATTCACCCATTATTGAGACAGTTGTCTCTTGTGGACATCCCTCGTAAATTCTTCCAGGATCACCATTTACTGTCAAACTGGAACTGTATCTTGATGAATTGTCTAGTGTGTATTTTCGTCGTCTTGCTAGTGTGCCAAGAGCTTCATCGAACTCTTGATAATCCTTTGATAGACGCGGTGGAGGCACTGGATGCTCGTAACTTGCACGCTGATACGTCGAGGAAACTGAAAAATTGAAAATTTTCAATTATTTTTTGCTTTTTTAGGTTTTTGGAAATATTTTGGAAAGGGGGGAGGGGGGAGGGGGGTAGGGGAATTTTGGAGAGAAGTGGTAAAACGAGATAAATCGATTTTCCCTCCACCTCCCTTTTTTTTGATACCTCGAAAATTAAGGGAGATAAAGTGATTTTATCTCGATGCCATTTTTGTAGAGAATCTTAAGGAAGTTCATCCGGTATGGGATTTAATAGTACGAAAAATTATCACGACTAGCGTAGTGGTTATACGACTAGCGTAGTCGTAACCTGTACAGCTGCTATGTACTAGAAATTCTTGTTCGTCGATCATAATTGTTTTTTTTGTAAAAAATCGAATTTATAGAAATAATTTTTTTGAAGATCAAATAGAGAAAGGTCAATTCAGCACATTTTCAACTAGTTTTGTATGATTTAATGTGCAAGCATAGCATACATTGCGTTATTCGGAAAGCATTCTTATTGATTTCAAAAAGCGCGCGGTTCTGACGTCACTGTCATGCGAGTAAGACAGAGGTTAACTTCCCAAAAATCAGCATTTTTCAAGACAAATTAATTTATTCTTAAATCACCAAGTATCTAATGCATTTGAGGAAGCTCTTAAACTGTTCTTTACATATTTATTTATCCATTATGGAAGTTTCTCCCCAAAAAACCTGTTAATTGCCACAAATTTCATGTTTATAGACGAAAACCCATAAGGGACCGTGTTAATTGAAAAATCTTTATTTATTAATTTCTCCCGAATAAGATATCCGAAGAGTTTGAAATTTTAACAGGTGACTTTTTAGATTTTCAGAAGTATATTCAAATTTTTTCATAATTATTGGTCTGTTAATTCAGTTACCGGATGAACTCCCTTAAGGGGTAACACCACTGTAAAAATTTAAAAAAGGCGTTTTTTTGGCTTTTTTTCATAGAAAAAGTGGCAATAAAATAATGATATTTAAGGGAGTGATTGAGCATATATTTGAGTCTTCAGGAAAAAAAAATCATCAAAAAATATCAAAAAATGACGACACAAGAGCCATTCTTACGAGGCCCCTCGAGCTTAAAACACTCTGCGGTACGCAGTGTAACTGGTGCAAATTTCAATTGAAAAAAAAAAAAAATTGGCTCAGTCTAGATACATATAGCTACAGGAATACGTAGGGAATTTCAAAAATATTATTTTTTGTGGGATTGGTGACCATTTGAATGAAAAAATTCAAATTTTGGCCAAAAAACCGGCAATTTTTTATCAATAAAAAATGTGCAAATCAATTTTTTGAAAATCCCCTATGTATTTCTGTTCGAAATATTGTTTTCAAGATGCTGTAGGAAATTCAAATGAAAATAATGAAAATTATTGGAGTTATGCTGCGTGCCAATTTGAAAAATCATGTTTCGAGAAAAACACGATTGAAGTTTTGACTTAGGCTATGAATATGAAGAAATGCCTCGGGAAAACTTCAAAATTTCAGGTGAAATTATGAGTTTCAGGTGATAACTTTTCTTGCCGCATATTCTGGAAGGTCCAAAGTAATTTTTAAAGCAAGAAATAAAAATAGATTCTCTGAAAATTCTACAGTGGTGTTACCCCTCAAGAGCTACAAAAAAGGATTTGGGCAAAAAGGACGTATCTCGTTTAGTTTCCGAGATATTTGAGAGAAAATATCAACGAGAGTGGTTGATTTTTTTTTTTTTTTTGAGAGAATATCTTGGAAAGGAAGCGAGATAGAGCGATTTTGTCTTGATGTTTTTTTTGTAGGGCATTTCAAGGGGTACAAGGAAGAATTGGGAGAAAATTGCCCTATCTCGTTTAGTTTTCGAGATATTTTCCAAAAAAAAATTGAAAAAAGTCGATTTTTGTTGAGGCATTTCCGAGGCATTTCCATTAAGAGAAAAAAAATCGAAGGAAATGAACTTTTTTGACTTATTTTGTTTTATCCTGTTCTATCTCGGAAACTAACGGAGATAGGGCAATTTGATACCTATCCTTTTTTGCAGAGAATTTCAAGAGTTACAAAAAAAGATTGAGACAAAATCGCTCTATCTCGTTTAGTTTCCAGGATATTTTTGAAAAATTACAAAAAAAGTTGAATTATTCCGCTTATCACTAAAAGTTTATTTAAAAAAAAGAAAAAGAAATTCAAGGTCACGATAATATTAATTAATTAATTACTTATTTAATTAATTAATTTAATAAATTAAATAAGAACCTGTGGATATCGTTGGCTTTCTCTCAACTGCAGAGTCTTTCTTCTTCCCAAAGATTCCATTCCTAGAAAATAAATGATACTTTATTATATTATTTCATTTTTTAGTCATGAGTCTTCGAGTTATCAACGTCAACATCTGGGTCGAATGGGTCGACAGATGCAGTGAGTGAGACAGAGACATGGAGACAATTTACGTCACTAATCTCAGTGTTTAGATGAGCATCATGGATCATTGAAGAATCGAGCGATCAAAAAAAAAAAAATTATTCCCCAAGAAATATTAAAGATTTCTCGAAATCTATGGGAGATAGAGAAATTTTTGTCATTACCTTTTTTGTGGCTTTTTTTCGGGTCTACAAAAAAGGTTTCCTCAAAAATTTCTGTATCTCCTTTAGTTTCCGAGATATTCACGAAAAACTCTGGAAAAAGTGAAGTCAACTTTCTTCATCAAACTAAAAACTTGACACAGACTACATTTCTCTTGGATCACTGCCAATCGAAGACAAGTTCATCTTCAAGTTCAATGAACTGCTAATTCCATTTACAAAAATCAGCGAAAATAAAGAAAAAAAATTAAGAAATTTGATAATTTTGATGTTTCATATTATGAAAATCGAGGGAAATATTTGAGATCGATTTTTTCTGATGATTTCAGTGGAAAACTGAGGAAATTTCCGGTGGAAAACATATGTGAAAATTCATTTTTCATAATTTTTTTAAAAATTCGAGTTTTTTAGATGAAAATTTGGGGTCTAATCCTTTATGAAATTGAAAAATTTCACTTTTATGGGGATTTCTATGGTTTTATTGGTCGCAGTGTAAAAATTCAGAGTGGAGGTGAAAGGTGAGATCATTTGCCATCGATTCATGTGGTTTTGAAAGAAAAATATCAATTTTTAAGATATTTATGTGCACTTTTATGCACAAAATCTGTTTTTGTTTTATAAGTACCTTAAAAATCGATAATTTTTCTTTCAAAAACCCCATAAATCGATGGCAAATGATCTCACCTTTCACCTTAATTTGGAATTTTCACGTTACGACCAATAAAACCAGAGAAATCCTCAAAAAACTGAAATTTTTCAAAAATCGACGACTAAACTCCTTCGATCTCCCGCCAAAAAATTTGAATTTTCTAAAAAAATCCCGAAAAATCAATTCTGACACATGTTTTCCATCTGAAATTTCCTCAGCTTCTCAATTAAATTATTTCTAAAAGTCCATCTCAACCCATTATCACCAGAATCCCCATTTTACCCCACTTTCCCGCACCTTTTTCCAAAAAAAAATTGAAGTTTTTGAAAATTTCCTCTTTTTGAAATAAAAATTGAAATTGTTATTCTCTAATTAATAGCAGTTTCTAGTTTTTCAAGGATATTTCCGGTTTTCATGGTCGTTTAGCGAAAAATGGATTTTTATCAATTTTTATAGAAGAAATAGGAGAAAAGTGATTTTTAACAAAATATGTCATAATTATTCGAAAAATCGATGAAAATCGATTGGAAAATAGGTAAATCGATAGGAAAAGAGTTCAACTTTCGTCTCGTTTCGAAATTTTGGCGCTGCAAAAATTAGAACCGGAAATATCTTCAAAAAAACAGAAATCTATTCAAAAAATCGTAATTTTTTTATCAAAAAATCGTAATTTTTTATCAAAAAATCGTGATTTTTTATCGAAAAAATCGTAATTTATTTTGTTAAACGTAATTTTTATTTCAAAAATTGTATTTTTTTTCTCAAAAATCATAATTTTGTTTTTTTAATTCAAAAAATCAATTGTGACACATGTTTTCCACCTGAAATTTCCTCAGCTTTTTAATGAAATCATCAAAAGAAGAAAAAAAATTCCCATATCAACCCACTTTTCCTTAAAATAATACTCACCAAGTTGATTTAATGGAAAAACTGTTGGATCTCTTCTTTTTATTTCTTCCAAATGTCCAAAATTTTTTCTTATCATCTTTATCTCTTTGTCCATTAACATTTAATTTATTAATAACTTCCGGATTATCATCGTTGAATGGATTAAGATCCTCTGGATAATCGTATATAGAAATACTCGGTCTTCTCGACATCGTATGCAACGTATTAATAATAATTGAAACTCCCTTAACAATTTGTTCTCCAGTGAAATGATCACAGTGTTACTGATAGTTATCACGTTCACTCACTATTACGTTTCATTTCGTTTATTCCCTCTCCACATCATTGCCTTGATAAATTGCGTGGAAATCTGATCAAGTGAAACAAAAAAAGGGAAAATTAAAATCAATCATTTTTCTGCAATATTTGATTTAAAAAAAGTATGATTTCTGAAATTTTTGAAATAATTCAATTTTTTGAAATTTTTTAAAACCTAAGCTTAAAGGAATTCAATTTTTTTTAACTTTTCAAAAATTAAATTTGAAATAATACAATTTTTTTAATCTTTTAAAAATTGAATTTGTAATAATTCAATATTTTTTCATTTTTTTCAAATTGAATTTGAAATAATTCAGTTTTTCTCAATTTTTTAAAAATTCAATTTAAAATAATTCAATATTTTTTCATTTTTTTAAAATTGAATTTGAAATAATTTAGTTTTTTTCAATTTTTAAAAAATTAAATTGGAAATAATTCAATATTTTTCAATTTTTTAAGAAAGAAATTAGAAATAATTCAATTTTTTTCAATTTTTAAAAAATTAAATTGGAAATAATTCAATATTTTTCAATTTTTTAAGAAAGAAATTAGGAATAATTCAATTTCTTTTATTTTAAAAAAATTAAATTTGAAATAATTCAGTTTTTTTAATTAAAAAAAAATTAACTTGAAATAATTCAATATTTTTTAATTTTCCAAAAATTAAATTTGAAACAATTCAATATTTTTCAATTTTTTAAAAATGAAATTTGAAATAATTCAATTTTTTTCAATTTTCCAAAAATTAAATTTGAAATAATTCAATTTTTTTGAATTTTTTAAATATTAAATTTGAAATAATTCAATTTTTTCAATTTTTAAAAAATTGAATTTGAAATGATTCAGTTTTTTTTAATATTTCAAAAATTAAATTTGAAATAATTCAATATTTTTTGATTTAAAAAAAATTGAATTTGAAATAATTCAATATTTTTTTAATTTTTTAAAAACTGAATTTCAAATAAATCAGTATTTTTCAATTTTTTAAAATTAAATTTAAAATAATTCAATTTTTTTCATTTTTAAAAAATCAAATTTGAAATAATTCAATTCTTTCTTCCAATTTTCTTTGAAAATCGTGAAAAATAATGGAGATACGTCCTTTTTCCCCAATCCAAAAAGGGCGTATCTCCGAAAAATTCACAAAAATCATCATCACTAATTTTTTTGTTATTTTTTGCAAATATTTCGGAAAATAATGGAGATACGCTCTTTTTGCTCCAATCCACTTTTTTAGTTCTTGAAATTTCTCTAAAAAAATGAATGAAGGCAAAAAGGGCGTATCTCCATTATTTTCCGAGATATTCAAGAGAAAAGTGAAAAAATTGCATTTTTCTTTTTTTTTTTTTGTGCAAGAGAAAAAAAAATTTAGTTCAATTGAAAGTGGTACAATTCCATGATAGTCTAATTGCTTCAATTAAATGTAATTTCACTGTTTCTTCAAAGTATAAATACGAGGCCTTTTTTTTCTTCACTTATGATAGAGGACAAATTAAGTAATCGCGAGTATTATTAATTAATTTGTCGATGAAAAATTGAGAAATTGGAATTAATGAGATGGTGAAAGAATTTAAGAAAAAAAAAAAAAAAAAGAAAAAAAGATGCAAAGAATAAAACAAATGATTGAAGATTCAATGGCGTACGAAATTGAATGAATTACGCCAACGCCCTGTATTCAATAGAGTGTATTGCACATCTGCAATTTAAATGTGTTGTTTTTCTTTTTTATTGTTTTATTATGCATCTGTGTGCAATAAATTGTCATTTGAATTGAAAAAGAAAAAACGTACTGTGGTTGCCCCAATTTCTGACACTTTAGAGCTAGTTTCTGACAGGATAAATTAAAGGCAACGGCTATTTGCTTTTTGAATGTAATTTATATATAATAATATAATGAAGAAAAAATATTTTTTCTCCCATAAAATAATTTGTTGAAGAAAGGTCGATGTGGGATATTTATATTATTTTTACTATATATATAGGGGAGAGTGGGGCAAAATGGACACTGTAATGAAACGGTTAGAGATGGATTTTTTTCGATGATTCTATTGAAGAGCTGAGGAAATTTTGACCGGAAAACGAGTGTTAGATGTATTTTTCTCGATTTTTTTAGGCATTTTTTAGGGGTAAAAGCCTTTCCTTTTTTGAAAATTTTCAGTTTTTTGCAAATATCTCTGGTTCTATTAGTCATAGCGATTCGGGGTTGGTCTCAAATGAAAGGTGAGCTCATTTCCCATCGATTTATGGGGTTTTGAATTTTAAAATATCAATTCTTGGGATAGTTATAGGCCAAAAACTGTTTCACAAAACTGTTTCACAAAAATGCCCATAAATATCTTAAAAATCGATATTTTTGAATTGAAAACCCTATGAATCGATGGCAAATGATCTCACCTTTCATCTCCCATCGGAATTTTTACGCTACGACAAATAGAACCAAAGATATTCTCAAAAAACTGAAAATTTGTAAAAGAAGAAAGAGTTTTACCCCTCAAAAATGCTCGAAAAAGTCAAAATCGCTAAAAATTCAAAAAAATTAGTTCCAGCACTTGTTTCCCGCCTAAAATTTCCTCAGCTTTCCAATGAAATCATCAAAAACAATCTACCGCCAATATTTCTATCAATTTCAAGAATTTCCCATAATGAAACAGTAGGACATAGATTTTTTTTGATGATTCTTTTGAAAAGCTGAGGAAATTGTAGGCAGATAACAAGTGCCCGAATTTCATTTTTTTGGGACATTTTTGGGCCTTTCAATTTTTGAAAAAATTCAGTTTTAAAAAAATAATATTTCCGGTGCTATTGGTCTAGTACAGGTAATAGAGGAGCGAGTTACTCTTGTCCATAATGCAAATTTCTAGATAAGTTATTTTTTTTACAGATAGGTGCAGTATGACGTAATGAACCTAAAAACTCAAAATACTTACAAATAAGGCGGGTGGAAGTGCCGCCATTTTGCGAAAAATCGTTTGGGCCTGTATCTCCATAACCGTGCACTTGAGGCCCATAATGGTCATGACCTTTATTGTAGATAATTAAATTTCCTATCTTTTTTGTTTCATAATTTTTTTCGTATCACTTACCATTTACGACTTATAAGACTTACTTTACTAGCATTTTATTGTTTAAACGATGATTAGAAGAGATGTCGGTCAGAGAGTCAATAAACGAATAGTAATAGTCTTATAAGTCGTGAATGGTAGATGATACGAAAAAAAATTATCAAACAAAAAAGATAGGAAATTTAATTATCTACAATAAAGGTCATGACCATTGTGGGCCTCAAGTGTACGGTTGCGGAGATACAGGCCCAAACGGTTTTACGCAAAATGGCGGCACTTCCACCCGCCTTATTTGTAAGTATTTTGTGTTTTTAGGTTCATTACGTCATACTGCAATTATCTGTAAAAAAAATAAATTATCTAGAAATTTGCAGGACAGAATCCTCTATTCCCTGTACTATACATTCGAAGTGTATGAATTTTTTAGAATAGGAAAAATAGGGAGGAGTTTCAATAATGAAAAAAGCTGTTAAATCTACTGAATTTAGTCAATTCAACTAGCTAATCTGTTTGAATTAATTAAATTCAGTGAATTCAAAATTTTTTTAAATTATTTTGAAAAAATATTTGCTAAGGACCATTTGCTTCAATATTTGATTGTTTTTACCATTATTTTTTTTCTCAGTGTAGGGACTCATTCCTCTTCAGAGGAGAGTGACAATTACAATAAAAAAAAAACATGATTACAGAAGTTTTTCTTATCTATTTCAGATTTTGAGATAATTTTTGAAAAGATATTTCTGGGATGATTCTCAGTGGAATATCTCGGAAACCAATGGAGATAGGGCATTTTTGACCTGAAACACTTTAGTAAGGAATTTCGAGAGCTACAAGCAAGAATTATTATTTTTTTTTATTATATTGCCTCCAATACACAAGAAAGAATTGAGATAAAAAGATAGCGTATCTCTACTTTTTTTTAGAGATTTTCTATGAAAACAAGAATAAGTCAATGTTTTTTTCATATTTGGTATTTTGAAGATATCTCAGAAAATAATGGAGATACGCTTTTTTCTAGCGGAATCTTTTTTGTAGCTTTTGAAGTTCTCTAGAAGAAAGCATTCCGATAAAATCGCTCTATCTCGCTTATTTTCCCAGATATTCTCAAAAATAAAGAATTTCAAGAAATAGGAGTTTTTTTTTCATTCGTTTTTTTTCTTTAATGTCGGAAACTAAGCGAGATAGAACGATTTCGTTCTAATCCTTCTTTTGTAGCTCTTAAATCCTCTACAAACAAGAATTCCAGTAAAATCACCCTATCTCGCTCATTTTCTGAGATATTCTTAAAAATAATGAATTTCAAATAATAGGATAGAGTCACACGACCAATAGATGGACACTGACCAAAAGATGGACGGTTTCTATTATCGAGGATTTTCATAAATAAATGAATAATTCTTGTAATTTTCACGTCAATTCCTGATTATTACATTCATATCGTCGCCTTAGAGTGAAAGGGGCGTAAGTGCCAAAAACACGAAATTCTGGTGTGAAAGGGGCATATGTCCACTTATCACTCCAAAATGTTTTTTATGGCCTCTGGATCATTATTTGGATAGTTGAAAATTAAAATAACAAAGTGGCGTAACTACGAATTTTAAAATGAAAGGGACGTATCTCCACACTTACGCCCTTTTGTTATTTTCTTTTTAAACGCTATATAATTGTTAATGTTAAAGTGAAAAGGACATATCTCCGCACTTACGCCTCTTTGTTTTTATAATTTTTTCTATCTCATGAGAATATTTGGAGTTATGCCCTTTTGTTTTTAGGATTTTTCATCCGAATTTTGGCACTTACGCCTTTTTGTTTTTAGCTATTTGTATCTAAACTATGGCACTTACGCCTCTTTGTTTTCAATTTTTTTCCGATAATTAGGGAAAATTCAATGAAAACACTAAAAACAAAGAGGCGTATCTCCGGCACTTACGCCCCTTTGTTATTAGTCAGTGGTCCTTACGCCTATATGTTATTATTTTTTATTTTTTTACTAATATTGCGTAAAAGGCCTTGGAAAGCCTATTGGAACAATAATAGTGGAGATACGCTTCTTTGTTATTTTGAAGAAAAAAAATCGGGAAAAATGGCACTTACGCCCCTTTTACTCTAAGGCGACGATATAGATTTATAAACTATTTATTACATTTCGATTGATCGAAATTCAAAATTATACCACTGCAAATATGCAGCTGTCCATCTATTGGGGGGTTCAAGTTATTTTCCAGTTTTTCATTGATTTCCTTTAATTATTTATACATTATTCAAGTTTAATTGATTTTTAGTCGATTCACTGTATATTTTTCTGTAAATCATTCTTTTCTGCAACTTTTTAACGTGATTTGCCAATTTCATATGAATTAATGAAGTCTAATATTTCCTTAACCGTCCATCTATTGGTCATATTACCCTAAGTCAATTTTTTTTTCATTAATTTTTTTAAAAAATTTCAGAAACTAATGGAGATATGCCTTTTTCCTGAATCCTTTTCTGATGCTCCTGAAATGTGGTAAAAAGGGTGTATCTCCATCAGTTTCCAAAAAATTCTACAGAAATAGGAGAAGTCTTTTTTTTTTATATTCATTGTTTTGGGAAAATGACGAAAATACGCAGTTTTTGCCTCGTCCTTTTTTTTAGCTCTTAAAATTCTACACAAGAATGGGTTCCAGTAAAAAGGGCATATCTCGCTTAGTTTCCGAGATATTTTACGAAGACGGAATAAGTCAATTTTTTTTAAATCCAATTTTTTAAAAAAATCTCTGAAAATAAGTGAGATAGGGCACTTTTGTCTCAATCCTATTTAGTAGCTTTTGAAATTCTCCACAAAAACAGATTTAGTATATAAAGGACGTATCTTTCTCATTTTCTGAGATATTCTACAAAAACAAAATGAGAATTTTTCCATCATTTTAATTTTTTGAGAATATCTCAGAAAATAAGCGAGATAGAGCAATTTTGCCCTGATTCTTTTTTGTAGCCCTTGAAATTCTGTACAAAAAAGATTTCCACCAAAATTTCGCTATCTCTCATAGATTTCAAGATTATCCACGAAAATAAGATAATCCCATTTTTTTCGTATTTATTATTTTGCGAATATCTCAGAAAATAATGGAGATACGCCCTTTTTTCCCTAATCCTCTTTTACAAATCTTAAAAATCTCTACAAAACAGGATCAGAACAAAAGGGACTTATCTCCATTAATTTCCGAGATATTCCATTGGAAATGATCACAAAAATGGATTTATTTCCCCATTTTCCTGCGAAATTCGATATTCAACTGAATTAGAATCACGTGCAAAGCTCAATTTCAGTAAAAATTTAATGATTCCTATTTTTGGAGAGGAAAATAAGTACTGCAAAAGAGGCACTTCTAATAGAAAAATGAAAAAAGTGCATTTTTTATAAAAAAAAAAAAAGAATTCTCTATTAAAAAAAAAATTGACAATCAAACGAATCTCATAAAATTCAAAAAAAATCAATCATCGAACAAATTCAATCAAATTCTCCTCTTTTTATTTAATCAATCCAGATATTATTTCCTAGAATTTCCGAGCATTGCACTGACCTGTTCTACTTTAATACCTTTAAAAAAAAAAAAAAGTAGAAAATCGATTTAACAACCGATCGAAACACTTTCTCACGTAAATTTACAAACTATTCTATTTTATGTATTATTTTCAGCACGAGAAGCACATTCTTACACTAGCATTGAATTCATCAACTGTGGGTTTTGGGGGGGACTTTAAAAATAACTGTTTCAACTGCTGTTGAATTTTTTTCCACAGTAATGTCTGCTTTAATTAGAACAAAAATTAAAACATTCAATTTTTCTACTTGATTTTTGCCCTTTTTCTAGTTTAATATTGAAGGTATCTCGAGAACTATTGGGTTTATCGAAAAAAATGAAGAAACCTTTTTTGAAGAGAATTAAATTCTCTACAAAAAAGGTCTCTTCACATTTTTCCCTAACTTCAATAGTTTCAGAGATATCTTTAAGAAAAATCAACAGAAACCGAATTTTCCAATTATTTTAGTCTCCAACTTTCATTTTATCTATTTTGTCAATATCTTTGAAACTATCAAATTTAGAGGAAAATACAAAGAGACCTTTTTTGTAGAGAATTAAATTCTCCACAAAAAAGGTTTCTTCATATTTTCCTCTAAATCTAATAGATTCAGAGATTATTTCAATGGAATGTAAAAATAATTATTTTATTATTTCATTAATAAATTTTCTTTGACATTTACTTCTTATTTTAATCTAGTATTTAAGTTTCTTATTCTTATTCAGTCGATGAACAAAAGGTAAATATTAAAGGAAAGATAAAGAGAGACATCGGTGGCACACATTTATTCTCTTATCTCGTCGATGATAAGGAAGTGTCTGAAGATGTTGCAATTTTTTTTTTACAATTATTTATTTTTTTTCATAAAAAAATCAAAGTTATTTCTTTAAACGTTAAAGGGTTTTTTTATTTTTTATTTTTTCTTATTTTTCTTTTGATATTGCCGAAGATTGTCAATTGCACAATAGTTTTAATTCTTTATCTAATCTTGTGATTAACAATTGTGAGCCATTTTGTCAGCGTGACTCGAAAAAATTGAGAGTCACCGATGAATATCATTGGATCAATGCCAACTTCTCGATTTAAATATTGAAAAAAAAGAAAAAAACCTTTTTCACTTGAAAATTGCAGTGGAAATAATTTCTGAGGATCGTCAAGTACTTGCAGATAATTTTACAATATTTTTTTAATGAAAATCGAAGGAAAATTTTGAATTTTCGTGAAGAAAATAATGCTCTGTCTCTAGTTTTGATAGTGTATCTTTTAGGCCGAGGGAGATAGAAAATTTTTAATGGAACCTTTTTTGTAGCTCTTGAAATTCCCCACAAAAAAGGTCTGAACAAAAATTGCTCTATCTCGCTTAGTTTCCGAGATATTTCCCAAAAACTCCGAAGTGAAAAGGTAAAAAAAACAGTTGACCATCATTTTGTCATCATTCTCAATAGATATCTCGGAAACTAAGCGAGATAGAGTAATTTTTGTTCAGACCTTTTTTGTGGAGAATTTCAAGAGCTACAAAAAAGGTCTCCACAAAAATATCCCTATCTCTCTTATTCACAGAGATAACAACCAAAAATCCTCTCAAAACTCGTAATTTTCTTTTAAACCACCTCCATTTGTCCTTTATGATCGAAGTCCGGATCATTACTCATCGCCTATAATCACTATGACGTTAACTAATTTTTTTTCCTTGACAATCCCCACAGTTCAATCTCTTTTCAACTGCCAATCAAAGAACATAGATAATAACAATTTAAAGAAAAATAAATGAAAGTCAGCAGGAAAAGAAAAAACGCAAAAAGAATTTTTAAAAAATCTTCACCTTAGAGTCAAAAGGGCGTAAGTGCTATGTATAAACATATGCACTTACGCCCCTTTGTTTCTAAGGTAATAGTAAATCGGTAAAAACGACATTTTCATGCTTTTTTCAGGAAAAAAACGTAAATGAAAGCGAAACTCGTCATTTTAGAAGCAAAAGGGCGTAAGTGCAGTGTATAAGCATAGGCACTTACGCCCCTTTCTTCCTAAGGCAATAATAAATCAGTAATAGTAACATTTTCATGCTTTTTTCTCAGTAAAAAAAAAGGCAAATCGTCATCTTAGATGTAAAAAGGCGTAAGTACTATGTATAATCATAGGCACTTACGCCCCTTTATTTCTAAGGCAATATAAATTCATAATAGTGACATTTTAATGCTTTTTTTTATCAAAAAAACGCAAATAAACGCAAAAATCGTCAACTTAGGAGTAAAAGGGCGTAAGTGTTATGTATAAGCATAGGCACTTACGCCCCTTTGTTTCTTAAGACAATATTAATCTGTAATAACGACATTTTCATGCTTTTTTCAGCACAAAAACATGAATATAAGCGAAAATCGTCATTTTAGAAGTAAAAGGACGTAAGTTCCATGCTTTAAGCATAGGCACTTACGCCCCTTTGTTTCTTAAGACAATATAAATCTGTGATAATGACGATTTCATGCTTTTTTCAGTACAAAAACATGGAATAAAAGCGAAAATCGTCATTTTAGAAGTAAAAGGACGTAAGTTCCATGCTTTAAGCATAAACACTTACGCCCCTTTATTTCTAAGGCAATATAAATTCATGATAGTGACATTTTAAGGCTTTTTTTTAATAAAAAAAACGCAAATAAACGCAAAAATCGTCAATTTAGGAGTAAAAGGGCGTAAGTGCTATGTATAAGCATAGGCACTTAGGCCCCTTTGTTTCTTAAGGCAATATTAATCTGTGATAATTATATTTTTGGCAGTGGCTAGACACACGCTCCACGGTAAGTTTTCCGTAGATCCACGGTCATTTTGCCGTAGATACACGGTCATTTTGCCGTGGATCCACGGCGGTTTTGCCGTGAATCTAGGGATTTTCGTCGGTGAAACAGTGGTCTGACGGAAATTATTTCTTACATCCACGGTATAATATCCGTAGATACACGGTCCATTTCCCGTATATCCACGGTTATTCCTGCAGTTACGAATCCGTAGATCTACGGTAAATTTCCCATGTATCCACGGTTATTCATAAAGTTAGAAATCCATAGATCTACGGGCAATTCTCCGTGTATCTACGGTTGTTTCTAATGCTTCAAATAATTATTTTCCCCCGGGATCATTTCTGGAATTATTCCCTAGTGTATACGTAGATATGAGGTAAAAATGTTGTTACTTTGCCAAGAGAAGGACGGTGAGGAGCAGAATGAGGAGAAAAATGAGAAAATAATTTTTTTCTTCTTTTTAATTTATTTTTTTGTTGCGTGTCAACGGCAATGTTAATGTTGATAGAAAGAATAATAATGAGTGTTAATCGTTGTCTACAACGCATTGAGTCTTATGTAGCATGGTTCAGACATGCATTGCAATACCAATCCATGGAATCTGCAGGTTCGTTGGTTAATCGAATGCATAACAAGATACACGGTCAATTTTCCGTGTATCCACGGTTATTTTCAATGCTTTGGATGATTTTTCCACCCTGAATCAACGGTGATTCTTCCGTAGATATAGGGTGAAAATGTTACAATATACGGTAGTCGCTTTCCATTTGCCAAATATCGGGAATAATTAATCAATTAATACATTATAAAAATCAACAACAACCTCTATTGTACTTCTTGTTTATTTCTCGACGATAATTCGTTTCCTGGAACATATATTTAGATAACTTTAAAATTTGAATGAAATACAACGTATGCATCAATAATTAAACATCATTTTTTCCGTCCACCTCTTCCTACACATTGTGAACAAAACCACTTGGTTTTAACACGCGAGGTCCTGCGATCAACACACATACAGTGGTAACTAAGCAAGCAACAATCACAGATCATCCAATCACGAGGAAGATGACTCGTGACACGTGTGCATATACTGCAAGATTTGATATTTTTTTCTTTTTTCCTCCTTATTGCACTTTCTAGTGCCTCAGAAGCATCTTCTGCGAAATAATCAGATAGATTATTGATATTGACGTGATCACTTAGAAGAGAATCCCTCAAGGAATGAATATCAAGGTTCAAATCTTTTATTTCAATTGTGTATTCAGAATCAAGAACGGTTTTAACTTGATCTTTGGGAATCAGCCAACTCAATATTTCTTGCTTCTGCTCCAGTTCTGATTTGTCAGTAAATCTCAAGGGTAATTTCTTCTTACGTGACTGCTTCGGGGTAGTAATGAGTCCAAGTCGAGGCTTTCCCTTCACAAGAACAGATGCAGGAGAACGAATTTCGTTTATTCCAGCTTGAATCCTCTCACATGATACCGTAGCATTCACCTCCTGCAATATTGGAATTAGTAATTAGTGATTATTATAATTAATATCAAATTGTCTTCGATGACATTAGCATAATGAATTTACCTGTTGCACTTGTGCAATATCAGAATCAATTGGAATTATTGGGACATGTGATGTAGCACATTCAAGTATATCAATAGATATTTCCAATTGTTTTTCCCACAATGTTTTGAGGGTTTTGATAATATCCATCTTCTTGGTAAATTCTTGGGGGATTGAATTAATGGCGAGATTCATCAGTGCATTGATGGGAGATTTCAACAACGTTCGCTTGTTGGGAACACTTTGAATTCTCGTTGAGGTAGATTCATCTTCGATTTTGAGTTGGTGCATCAAACTGAGAAGATCGTTAGAGTTAGACTGAGTGTCTATTTGTGAGGGTATTTTCTCTTGAACCACGAGGTCAAAGTCTCTTCTCCACGATTCTTCCATTATGCGTAATACTCTCATTTTCTCATCGAAGGCTGATCGACATGCATTACTCGCAAGGAATAGTAGAGAATTGAGTAAAGGTTCAATTAACACCTTGCGATCTTCACTCAAATTGACATCAAGAGGTGTCATCGTGCAAACAAGAGGAAGACGTACTCCTATTTCTTCAACTTTTCCTCCTCGGAATATGCGCTGGTGTTTCTCGTAGTAATTTTTTGTCCATCTTTCGTGACAGAGATTCTCGTCGTAAAGTGAGAGATTGAATAACTTCCTTGCTGCAAAAATATGCTTGCATGGGAGCAACGCAGATGATGGCTTGCCACATGAGCAAGAATCCTCAGTTACGGAAACTTCTCTTCTCTTTGCCTTGATATAACACACTCTCTCAAGTTTACGTGTAAATTTAACCGTATCAGAAGATTCCAGCTCATTGGAGACGTACTCGAATGCAGCATCTGTTAACAGAGCTGCGTATTGATCTTCACAGCTACCCACTTCGACACGAGTTTTCTTCTTCATGAAAGCCTTAGCGGTTCTTGCGTCAACCTCAGCCATGTGAGATTCTAAAAATGTGAAAAATGATCGCATAAATATCATCAGCACGCTTCGTTTCTCAACAACTTGCTTGAGTGTTTGATTCATCGACTCCATACGATTATTCGTCCTATTGTTGAGATTTCCATGAATCATGTGGAAAACTGTCCACTCCTCTTTTATGCTATGCCAATTATTGTTGTAATAATCGAGCACTTCATCTGGCACTACTTCACAAAATTCTTCGTAAATCTGATCATAGTCATCTTCTGATTGACTATAAACCAATTGTTCCAGCAATGTTAAGGTTTTTTCTCTCGTTTCCTTCTTTAACCCCATTTTTTCAAGACTCATAGCACGCCTGAATGCTTGTAATGTGTGGAAAATGCAAATATAAATTGGTTTATTGGGAAAAAGCTTTTTCAAGATTTGACGACCAACCATGTCCTTGTCACTCATGAAGCAACGAATTCCACAACACGCGTCACCATGATTCGTTTGGAATGTCTCGAGGAACCACTTCACTGTTGGTGCATTTTCAGTGGCTAGTAACCCGACAGCAACTATCTCACTAGCTGCATTGGAATCTTCCACAAGTATCAACATGACCGTCAAATTACTGTCGAGAAGTGTATATGTACCATCAATACAGACTATTTCTGGCCACGCAGCCATGGATTTCCTCATATCATGTGTAGAAAAATAGAGGGCTTTGAATTCACTTCCATCTCTCAATATGGAGACATCCGTATTCAGGCCTTGAAAGAAGAAAAAAATGGGCGATAGAATAAAAATTGAAGAACTTACAGTTCATTGATATACAACGAATATCTCAATAATTTTATAGTGAAAAGCAACAATTATCAATGAAGTGATGAAATAAGTTCTATCTTTACATTCAGCTTCTCATGAAATATTGTTAAACCTACAAAAAATGACAGAATTCGTAACAAAATGGTCTCTAAAAATCTTCTGCCTCAATTATTTCCCTGAACTTCATGAAATCGAGATTGATTTATCTCGTTTTACATCGTCATTTGTGATAAATTGATGGAGCAGTTCAGTGATGGTTAATCTCCGTTTCTTTATGCATCTAGATTATGTTAGATGGACTCAATGGAAGTTAAGATGAATTTTTACCTTTCTTGTTCTGCAGGAATTTTACTGCTTCGGATAATTCTCTCTGCTCACCACTTTTCAATTTAGCGTTCAAATTATGCAGATCTTTAAGCGTCACGTGCTTCCCCAAATTCTCCCGAATATCTTGCTGTATCAGTTTTTTATTACATTTCATTTGCAATAATTTTCCTGTCGGCCCTTCTTCTTCAGCCGTGAGCTTACGCACTTCTAGGTAGTGTGGGAATAAAACCTATCGGAAGTAGTAGTTCAAATCATAAATACATATTTCTATTACTACGTTATAGAATGAGAAAAAAAATACGAAACCTTTGAGGACACGTGATTTTCATGCTCCAAAAATACTTCGACTATTTCCAGATATTCGAAATTTTTCGTCGCTTTAAATCGAATTTTGAATGGACACTCGAGTCGAGATGTACTGCAAAAAATATTGCTCATAATAATAGAAGGCATTCAATCATAATTGCATGTTAAAAACATTGATGTATCAATGGAAAATACCTGCTCTTACGATGTCCTGCAGACTGAGATCTGAAGGTTCCACCATGTTTACAAAGATAAAGAAGAGATTTGTACTTCAGACGATCATATGCTTCATGGTCTGATTGGAATAACGTTGTTCTCTCTTTCTTCAGTAATACTTTCTGTTTTTCTTGGTAATTTTTTGTGTATTCATCGACTTCATGGTAGCTCGCAAATTTCATGCCAGTCTCAGGATACTCCATTGACATATTGTCAAATTTAGTAGTGCCATTCATCAAAAAATGTCATCAAAACTAATTGAATATCACAATCACGCGATGTACAGATCGTAATCGAAATGAAACAAACTAATAATTTGTAGAGCGCTTGTATAAGCAGCAAAGTTTTTGAGGTTAGAACGTTATAATTGTCTTCAGAATACACTGAATGATGGTTGGAGTTGATCGGAATATATTTGAAAAGAAAAATGAAAACCTCAGTATTTTTCACACAGTAGAACGTTGATGGCAATAAGAATGATGATAATAATAATGATATATAAAAGGCCATCAATCAAATGGATAACCGTTATTGAGCTATTGATAATTGTGATCGTTGTCGCATCAGAAAGGTAAGTTTCTTTCTAGTTTCTGTGTCACCACGAACGTATTAACTATTTGTGTGACTGAGCAGTTCTTGCAGGTTTGTCTGCGGTTCTACTAGATGGCGTTACTGAGGGAGTGCGTACTTCCATAAAAAAGCTATCCTCTCGGATATCAATATCCAGTGAGAGTTTGCCCATCTTGGACTTGCATGGCTTTCCGCCATTTCTTTTACACGTCGACAACAATACGCAACTGGAATTACCTGTTTCTGAACTTCTAGACTATCTATTTCGAATTCTTTGATTGTTAAGAGCAATAAAGAGAGACAAAAATTGATTATTGTTGTGTAGATATTTTTGTGTAGATATTTTTGTGTAGAGATCATGGCAGGGTCGAAAACGCAGGAAAAGAAAAAAAATCAGAAACATAACGTTGTTGAACTGCGCATAGGTGAAACTTTTAAAGACAGCAACGATGTAGAAAAATTCATTTTGAAATTTAATCTGCATCACAACGTAAAATTTAGTAAAGGAAGCACACGTTCAGTTGGCAAAGCTCGAGTCAAAGGCTTGAAGAAAAATCTTGGTTTTGCTGAAATGCTATACAAATGCGAATGTGCTGGAATATACAAGTCAAAATCTCAAGGCAAACGCCCCGGAAGGTATATCCATCCATTTTAGTTGACATGCGCCTGAAAAATTTTTGGGATATTGTCATGGCAAATCCATTGATGACATCACAGGAATTTTTTCAATCTGCTTTTTCATCTTATTAATCTCCAGTGGAATGCTGGGAGTTATTATGAAACTTCATCATTTTGCATAATTTATTACTCTATCCGTTTCAGCTGCCATTCTAAGAAGACAAATTGTCCAGCTTTGATTCGTTTCGGGGTTAAAAACAAAAAAAAACTAGAATTACGAGACTTCAACATGAAACATAATCACGAAGTAAGTGTGTTGCAAATATTTCATTGGGGAAAATGGATTAAAATGGACACAAGGGGTAAAACGGACACGTGTAAGTTTTAGCATTTTAGGACATGAAAATAACTCGAATTCGATGGAAAACGTAGAGATGGGTTTTTTCTGATAATTTTACTGGAAAACTGATGAAATTCTCAATGGAAATCACACGTCAAAAGTTATTTTTTTGAATTTTTCTAAAAATTTATTTTTTGCTCAAGTTTCGAAGGTGAGACCCTATCTCTTTTTTTCTTTCATTTCAGTTTTTTCGAAATTTCTCTAGTTCTATTGATCATTGCGACTTGAGGTTGATTTTGAATGAAAGGTGAGCTCATTCGTCATTGATTCATGTGGTTTGAAAAAAAAAAGTTAATTCTTGAAGTATTTATAGAGCAGCCCCTGATTTTCAGAAAATGGTCCGTAAATATTTGATAAATTAATTTTAGAATAATTCGAAGCATATAAATCGATGAGAAATTAATTTGCCTTCAATTCGGGATCAACTGCAGGTGGCTACTACTAACAGAACCAGAGAAATCTTCGAAGAAGTCAATTTTCTCGATTTTCAAGAAGGTTACCCCTTCAAAACTTGGTCTAAAAAGTAAAAATTTTCAAAAATCGATTGACATTTTTTTTCCACCCAAAGTTTTCTCAGCTTGCCAATGGAATCATTAGAGAGTTTCTCTTTCGAACCGTTCAATTGGAATGTCCGTTTTACCCCACCTTTCCCTGCTATTCTGTTTTTATTTATATCGTCACCTTGAAAACAAAGTGTCGTAAGTGCTATGCCTGTGCACAGCTCTTACGCCACTTCGTTTCTAAGAAATAGATATGATAATGACAAGCATCTCAACTGAATTTCCCTCCAGCTTAAGAAATCAAGTGTTGATGCTCTGCCTTCTTCGTCTACTGCTGAAAGTGGAGAATCAAGTCTCGAAGACGAGAGCTCTGAGGATGATGAATCCCAGCGTTCTCATCATGGGGATGATACAGGAAAGAATAATGGCATCAAATCCGCTGCTGATAACATCAACAGCTCTGAGGAGCAACGAGATAATGTCGGTGACAAAGCAGCGAAGGCGAAAGAAAGCAAACGTCAAGAATTGGAATCTTATTGCCAATCAGATCATACAGAAAAAAATACTGGGATAGGACTCAATCCTGATGATTCTGATGAAGACTCAAGTAAACCACCAGCAGTTCCTCATGACAGCAGTGCAGGCAACATCGTGCTTGAGCCAACGATTAATAACCATTCAACGATTCATGGAGAAAGTTTCACAAATGCACAAGATATTATGGATGTATCAGCTAATACTTTGAACAAGGTAGAAAATTTAATTTCTCCGCAATAGTAAGTTAAATCACTACATAAAAACTCGCGTTAGGAATTTAATTCACCTCGTTCCTTCATTCGTAATAATTTTCTGCCCGATATCAATTTTTTCTCTTTCATCGTGCTGAAGTAGCTTCAATGAAACGTAATACAGCCGATACTGCCCTAGTCAGTGGTTATAGTGTCTCGTTTGATTCATGTAGCGTGTAGACACTAGATAGCGTTCCGAGTGAGTTGGAGAAAAGAAGAGAATATAAAAAGTTCGGTTTTCATAGTTATTCACTAATTACTACTATTACGTGCTCGGAAACTGCGTTGTCAAGAATTGGAAATGTTTCATACATAAATTTCTATCATTGCTCTTTTTTTTATCCAAATTGGAACGGTCAATTTTGTAAAATATAGTAAAATGGGCGATTTTTCATAAGGCTCAATATTAAAGTCGTGAAATTTCAAGTGTCAATATCTTTTGACTCATTCTCACTAGCCCTTGAAAAATTTAACTGGATCATAATTTTATGATAATCTACGTATGTATCGAATTTCAGAATTTTCAGAACAATCAATTTGATACCGGCGGGATTACCGGGAAATAATGAAAATATCACAGTCGATTTCTTCTCATCTTGTTTCATTATTTAAAATTAATTTTTTCCAATTCAGTCTTGACACCATCATATCGTGATTTTTCTATAATTATTAATTAAATTCCCTGATTCATTTATTCCACAGGCTTTCAACGACATTGTGAATGCAGATATTATTTTGTCTGGCGATCTGCTCCATGAGACTGGTGAAACGACTAATGGCCAAAAAGATCAGGATTCGATCATCATTGCGGAAGCCTCAGCCGCAAATTCAACAGTTCGATCGCCTGTCGACGATTTGAGATCCGACGATGTGGTGAATCAATCTTTGAAAATACCAGTGGCTTCAACTGACCCCAAAGTTCAGAGCGGTGTTACGGAGGTAATTCATGGGACTGAGGGCGGGAGTTGTTCATCTGAAGTCATGAAGAAGAAGACTCTGTCACCGGGAACTGAATCAGGAAAAAGTCTCGATTCTAATATAAAAAATGAGATTAGAAATAGCAATAATAATTTAGTTGATATTGAACTGTCAAGAATACAAATTAAAAAAAATGGGAAAACTCGTGGAGCTCCTAAAGGGACTAGATTGAGAGTTGTCGGACTACCGAAGAAAGGAAAACCAAAAAATGAGTCATCGACAAATTCATCGGCTGTTGATGAATCGAGTAAGACAGAAGAACCTGTGAAGAAGAGAGAAACGAGGAAAACTATTGAGAAGAAACAGGTCAAGAAGAGCTTGGAACAGTTGGAGAAGCAGAAAGGTCAAGGGATTCCTTTTAAATTGAAAGACATTGAAGTCAAAAAGACGCTCATCTTGACGTGGTTACAAGAAGAAGCAAAGCTTCCCATTCGTGATTATTCGCAGAAAAAAATCAAGAAATCCGAAATTGATCACGATAATTTACCTGATTCTTTGCTAGAAGTATCAGATGATTTGCTGATAATAAAACCATTGATGTTCAATAACGCATATGCTCAATTGGAAAAGGCTATCAGCGAAAAAAAAAAAAACGAAGATTACAAGTGTCAGATTTGTGATCTGAAAGATCATCCACTCTGCACCAAAGTAATAATGTGTGATGAATGTTACAAATGGTATCATTTGTCATGCATTGGATTAACCACCGAACCTGCAGATACCATAGATTGGTACTGCAATGCATGTCTGAACCATGCTACATAAAACACAATGCGTTGTAAACAATGATTAACACTCATTATTATTCTTTCTATTAACATTAACATTGCTGGTGACACGCAACAAAAAATAAATAAAAAATAAAAAAAATATTATTCTCTCATTTTTCTCCTCATTCTGCTCCTCACCGTCCTTCTCTTGGCAAAGTATTAACACTTTTACCTCATATCTGCGTATACACTAGGGAATAATTCCAGAAATGATCCCGGGGGGGGGGGGGGGGGGGAATAATTATTTGAAGCATTAGAAACAACCGTGGATATACGGAGAATTGCCCGTAGATCTATGGATTTCTAACTTCATGAATAACCGTGGATACATGGGAAATTTACCGTAGATCTACGGATTCGTAACTGCAGGAATAACCGTGGATATACGGGAAATGGACCGTGTATCTACGGATATTATACCGTGGATGTAAGAAATAATTTCCGTCAGACCACTGTTTCACCGACGAAAATCCCTAGATTCACGGCAAAACTGCCGTGGATCCACGGCAAAATGACCGTGTATCTACGGCAAATGACCGTGGATCTACGGAAAATTTACCGTGGAGCGTGTGTCTAGCCACTGCCTATATTTTTATGCTTCTTTCAGCATAAAAACATGAAAAAAAGCGAAAATAGTCATTTTAGAAGGAAAAAGGCGTAAGTGCAGTGTATAGGTATAGGCACTTACGCCCCTTTATTCCTAAGGCAATATATAAATCTGCGGATAGTGACATTTTCATGTGACATTGTCGCTCGCATAGCACTTTAATAAAAAAAAAAAAAAAACCCACTCAACTTGAGGTTTTAAAAGTAAGAAAATTCATTACGTAATACGTCTTTTAAGTAGCTTCAATAAATCCGTAGGTGTCCCTGTGCGTTTAATTCTAACGAATTGCACATTATATTTCTTCGTATTTAATTGAAGTGCTTCTTCTCTTATACTTGTCTCTTGATCATCAAGATTAATAAAAAAAACATGAAAACATTAATTATATTTCATTATTATATTAAAGAAATAAAGTATTTTTTATTTTTTAATTATTAATTTAATTTTATTTAATTGAAAAATTACCGGGCAAAAAAATTTCACTGAGTCATTCACTGATGATTCAATTCAATATTCACTTTGTGCACAAAAAAACTTTTTTCTTTTTTTTTTTTTCTTATGAATAAATTTGAAAAATTGATTTTTAACGATTTTTTAAAAGAAATTTTCTTCGACGAACGGTTCACACTTTTTTAATGAGTGCAACTGTTACGAACTGTGCCGGCCGACTGAGGCAATGTTGGCTAATGCGAGACACTCTTACCCCCCACCACGAGGTCTTCGGGAGAAACACTGTACACACATAAAAAGCCGAACGCCTTCGATTGAACACACAATTCAGTGGCGAAGAAATTGTCGCCTTAGGAACAAAGGGGCGTAAGTACCTACGCTTATATCGTTGCCTTAGAGTGAAAGGGGCGTAAGTGCCAAAAACACGAAATTCTAGTGTGAAAGGGGCGTATGTCCACTTATCACTCCAAAATGTTTTTTATGGCCTCTGGAACATTATTTGAATAATTGAAAATTGAAATAACAGAGTGGCGTAACTACGAATTTTAAAATGAAAGGGACGTATCTCCACACTTACGCCCTTTTGTTATTTTCTTTTTAAACGCTATATAATTGTTAAAGTTAAAGTGAAAAGGACGTATCTCCGCACTTACGCCTCTTTGTTTCTATAATTTTTTTTATCTCATGAGAATATTTGGAGTTACGCCCTTTTGTTTTTAGGATTTTTCATCCGAATTTTGGCACTTACGCCTTTTTTGTTTTTAGCGATTTCTATCTAAACTATGGCACTTACGCCTCTTTGTTTTCAATTTTTTTTCCGATGATTAGAGAAAATTCAATGAAAACACTAAAAACAAAGGGGCGTATTTCCGGCACTTACGCCTCTTTGTTATTATCAGTGGTACTTACACCTATATGTTATTATTTTTTATTTTTTCACTAATATTGCGTAAAAGGCCTTGGAAAACCTATTGGAGCAATAATAGTGAAGATACGCCTTTTCGTTATTTTGCAGAAAAAAAATCGGGAAAAATGGCACTTACGCCCCTTTCACTCTAAGGCGACGATATATAGCACTCATGCCCCTTTGTTTCATCACTTTGTAACCTTAAAAACAAAGGGGCGTAAGTGCTTGAGTGTGTATCATCATAACACTTACGCCCCTTTGTTTTTAAGGTGACAAAGTGATGAAGTAGAGGAATTTTTTAGGTATTTTCGATTATTTTCGGGGAAAATATCTCGAGAAGTAATGGAGATACGCCCTTCTTGTGTTGAATGTTTTTTTTTTGAGAAGAGTTTTTGAGATATGGAACACTTTAAAATCAAGTGTTATTGTAATTAAGATACTTTTGTAGATATTCTTAAAACACTTTGAGGAAGCTGTTTTAAGTGAATGGCAGTTTCAAGATATTTTTTGATTTTAAGATATTTTTTTTTAACTATGTAAATTAAGATACTTGTGTTTACAGTGGAAATGATACTAAAAATAGCAGACATCTGACAATTTTTGGATTTTTTTTATTTCTTTTAACAGATAAATTATTTTTAAAAATGATAAAAATATGCATATTTAGAAAATTTGAAAATCTATAAGTGCAAATTTTGCAAAAATTTTTTTTTAATAATTTATTTCTTTTGAATAAATCCACAAGATTATCGAGCGTCATGCTAATTTTTCATTATTGTGATAAAAGAATGAATTAGAGGAGAAAAGACGTATCTCCATTAGTTTACGAGATATTTATTGACTCTAAAAGAAAACTAGCAGAACTATTAATGATTTTAATCAATGCAACATTCCATTCTCTATTCATTAAAAGCCTCAATACCTCCAAAAACACTGATACAACTTTGTTCAAACCATCATCTAAATATTAAATTTTTAAGAAATTCATTAAAATGCCAATAACTCGAGAACTAATCATGCAAATAAGCTCAAAATTCACAGGTATTCAACTGATACAATTCTCGAGATAATATAGGAGTATAAATAACATCAGTTCAATAGTTTACAGAAATTCCATTAAAAACTGATTTTCGAAAAATGGACACATCTCAAAAAGTATCGATCGGATTCTCTTCAAATAAAGCTTAAAAAATAGAGTTTGTCGAAAGCAAGTTTTCCACAAAATATGAAATTTTGCTGTAAAACCGTTTTGCTGTAATTGAGACTTTTATGCACATACAGACATGCGCTAAAAATATAATTTTCTTTCTATTAAGATCATTTTAAGTATCTTCTATTAAAAAAATTACAATCGAAAAATTCTGATGATTACATAGCTTCCATTCGGAAGCAAAAATGAAAATTTATTCAAAAATTTTGAGATTCTCAAGAAATTATTGATTTTTTCTATGCAATACATCGCATTATGGGCATTATCGAATTTATGAAAAATTTTATATTATTTTCATTGTTCTTCTAGTTCATTTTTTCGATTTGTTCATTTTTTCCGTAGGATTGCTCACTCCTGAAGTCGTGGCATCACATTGCGATGAAGTCAATTTGAAATCAAGTGAAGTCATTGAAATCAGTGAAATCACCGAAGTCAAATGACTTCAACTTTTCGAAATCACTGAAGTCAAATGATTTTCATTTTTTTAAAATCAATTCTGAAATCACTGAAGTCACTTGAAATCAATTGAAGTCAATAAAATGAGTGTTCTTTGCCACTGGTATATATTTTAGATAAAACTACAAATTATTTGAAATTAGAGCCAATGAGTGTACATGGGTACATCGATATTGAACAGTATCGAAAAACTATTTGCCCTCCTGAGATAACTGAGAGTGGGGATTCAAAACTACCTAATAATATTTTTAAGGCTGTTAAAAAATACTTCCAATAAAAAACATCTAAATATTGTAATGTGTCAATTTATATAAAAAGTTTTTGTTTCAATATGATAAAAACCCGTTTTACCCCCACCCTCTTTTATTCGTAAAATTTTATTTATTGTGATTTCAATGACTTCATTCTATTTGATGTCACTGACTACAAATTTATGAAGTCATTGGCAATTAATTGCAGTCATGAAGTCACGTTAATCAGTGCTTGAAGTCGTTGAAATCACATTTTTCTGGAGTCATTGAAATCAGACACTGAATTCACGTGAAGTCAACTTCATTTTGGAGTCATGGTGTCACTCAATTCTTGAGTGAGTGACCCCTCGATTTTTTTCAATTGATTAGAGAAGAGATTATTATGTTTATTTATTATGATTATTATTATTATTATTTTTTATATACTGTAATGACAGAGTTAACACTGTAATATTATTTGAAAAGGCTTCGATGGGTTTTTAAACCTGAAGTCTATATATTAATAAAGAAAGAAAGAAATATATTTAAATAGAAAATTAGGAGTGAAGAGGTAAATCAGGATAATTCGATTTTCGAGACATTTGCCTTATAATATGTTGGAAACTATGCGAGATAAGGCGAATTTATCTCAAATTTATTTTTTTAGAGAATTTCAAGAGGAACAGAAAGAGATGAAGGAAAAAGGGCGTATCTCCATTAGATACCAGGAATATTTAAAAAAAAATTAGCAAAAAGAGAAAATTGACTCATTTTTGTGATAATTCTCTATAGAATGAAGATATGTAAAACAGGATAATTCAATTGTTTAGTAATTTTTTTTAAATATCTCGGCGACTGGTGGAGATACGCCCTTTTTGCCCTAATCCTTTCTTGTAGCTCTAGAAATTTTCTATAAAAAAAGTTCAGAGAAGAAAGGCACATCTCTATTAGTTTCCAAAATATTTGCAAAAGTCATTCATGCAAAATTTTTAATGTTTAAAATTTGTATAATTTCGGTTTTTCTAAATGAATTATTAAAATTAGGAAAATTCTTCGGATTCTTTGGGGGAATTTAGATTTTTTGGATAACGAAATTTTTTAATTTTCAAAAGCATTCTAATTTCGCTAATTTACGTTATGCACGAGATGACACAAAGGTGTTAATTGAAATAATCGTCTTTTCTATTCTACGCTTCTTTGAAAAAAAGAAAATAGCACTGTTGTTAATTTTAAGAACCAGAATAAATCCACAGCTTTCAAGGCCATGATGTGCTCCAATTAAGTCTGAAAAAAAATTTCCAAATTTTTTTTTTCTTTCAATTTTTCATAAAAATAGAAAATTATATATTTAATTATTTATTTTCTTTTCTTTTATCTATATTTATTCAATGTAATCATATTATTGTATATATTAAAAATAAATTATATATATTTTTTTTAATTGAGTCTTTTAGTCTGAATTTAACTGAATTAAAAAAAAATCCATTTTGCCCCCACTTCTCTACATAAAAAAAGACTAGAAAGATTAATTCACTCTTTAACGACAATTTAATCGGAAGCCGGTGAGCTTGATGGGTCATTCATCGCTGAGTTTCGACCATTGTAATTTAATTAAATTAAATTGTCCCCATTACATTAGTTTCACTGGAAGACTACTCTGAAAATCACCTGCGGATTATTTTGTGGATATCTTGAGAACGAGTAGGTGTAGAATAAAATGTGAAGAGCTCTTTTTTGTGGCACTTTAAATTTTTTACAAAAAAAGGTCTCTTCACTTTTTTTTTGTTAATTTAATTCAGTGGTAAATGAGGTAAAACTAATGAAAATCGACTTATTTTTATGAATATCTTGGAAACTAATGGAGATACGCCCGTTTTACATCAATACTTTTTTTTAAAGAAAATTTCAAGAGCTACAAAAATAATAAGGTAAAAAGGGCGCTTCTCCATTAATTTTCGAAATATTTGAAAAAAAATGAAAGAAAAATGAAGTTATTTATACTAAATGAAGTTGTTTATACTTTATTGACTGTTTTATCTCTTTACTACTAAATTTGATTTTTCAAGAATTGAAAAATACGTTTTTTTCATTAAATATTAGAGAAAAAAAATTGTTTTTAATTTCATTTTTCGTTTTCTTTTTTAATTTTTTAGAGAAAAAGGGGCGTAAGTGCCATTTTTCCCGTTTTTTTCAAAATAACAAAAAGGCGTATCTCCACTATTATTGCTCCAATAGGCTTTCCAAGGCCTTTTACGGAATATTAGTAAAAAAAATAAGAAATAATAACAAATAGGCGTAAGTACCGGAGATACGCCTTTTTGTTTTTAGTGTTTTCATTGAATTTTCCCTAATCATCGGAAAAAAATTGAAAACAAAGAGGCGTAAGTGCCATAGTTTAGATACAAATAGCTAAAAACAAAAAGGCGTAAGTGCCAAAATTCGGATGAAAAATCCTAAAAACAAAAGGGCGTAACTCCAAATATTCTCATGAGATAAAAAAAATTATAAAAACAAAGAGGCGTAAGTGCGGAGATATGTCCTTCTCACTTTAACTTTAACAATTATATAGCGTTTAAAAAGAAAATAACAAAAAGGCGCAAGTGTGGAGATACGTTCCTTTCATTTTAAAATTCGTAGTTACGCCACTTTGTTATTTTAATTTTCAACTATCCAAATAATGTTCCAGAGGCCATAAAAAACATTTTGGAGTGATAAGTGGACATACGCCCCTTTCACACCAGAATTTCGTGTTTTTGGCACTTACGCCCCTTTTACTCTAAGGCGACGATATTATCTCAAGAGTTGTATCAGTTAGATGCCTGTAAATTTTGAGCTTATTTGCATGATTAGTTCTCAAGTTATTGGCGTTTTAATGAATTTCTTCAAAATTTGATAATTCGATGATGATTTGCAGAAAAAGCTATATCAGTTGGAAAGCAATACTATTATCCACTTGTTTTGTAGAGTATTTGAAGAGCTATAAAAAGAGAGATTTGACGCAAAAAGGGCGTATCTCCATTAATTTCGGAGATATTCGCGAAAAAAACGACTCATTTCAAAATTTTCGTCAAGATTTTTTTTTTTTTAAATATTTTTCTATAAATTCATCGGCTCCAGAGAAATTCGCATCATCATAAGCCCAAAAACTCACATATTATCTGTCTTCATAACTTCACAGAGGATAATGGTTACTGCTCACTTTTTTTTTTTCGGTAATTTTTTTTTTTTCTCTTCTTGTAACGGAACTGCCTGATGAACTGTGTAAAACAGTTGCGCAACAGAAAACCGAGTGAAATTGAAACTAGTTTGCAGTAGGTAACGGGCTTAAAGTGACGAGAATTATGATGATCATGTGGTATGCAAATTTAAATTCAGGAAGATCCGTTTCTGTCACAACTGTGAGACCTTGTCACCTTGTAAAAAAACTTTTTTTTTTAATGGGACACTTCTAATTTCACATTATTAAAATAGTTGAACCACCTAAAATTGATAAATAATGTGTTTTTAATAAATTCCACAAATTAAAGAACTTAGTTTTTTTTTCAAAAAATAACAAAATTTTGAAAAAAATTAATTTTTTAAAAATTCAGTAAAAAGGACAAAAAATTTAATTTGAACAAAAAAAATCGAAGAACATTTATTTATTATTAAATTATTCACGAATATTTTCCATCTTACATTCACAAAAAAACTGGACATTTTTTAAAAAAATAGTTACTTAAAAATTACATTTACATTTATTTATTAATCCGCAGATATCGCAAAAATAATGATTTATTTAAACGAAATTGTAATGCAATTAATTTCTATTAATTCCCCGATTTCTCGTCACTTCATCTTGACCTAAATTACAGAGAAAAAAGGAGAAAAAAAAAATAGTGGCCTCAATTGTCATAATTACTGAGAGAAAAAATATAAAGAAAATATCTTTATCAATGTTTAACGAGTGAATAATTCATATTTTTTTCCACTCACATATTTTTTTATCATCACTTAAGTTCACATCTGAGGGTACAAAGTTATTGAACATTCCAAATTTCAAACTCAGATAATTATCATTTGTGATAAGTGATGAATTTAAATGCATTCGTGCAATTAAATCTGAAGTTCAATTCAAAATAATGAAGAACTTGATTGGAATATTAATATTAAATAAAGTTGCCTTAGGAACAAAGAGGCATAAGTGTTATATATATATGCCTAGGACTTACGCCCCTTTGTTTCTGACAGTGATAACATAAATCTGTGATAATGACACATTTTTATGCGCTTTTTTAAGCAAAAAAAACGCAAATAAAAGCGAAAATCATCGACATTAGAAGCAAAAGGGCGTAAGTGCTATGTATAAACATAGGCACTTACGCCCCTTTGTTTCTAAGGCAACGAAACCTTTTTGCATAATTTCTGCAACAATTAATAAGTGGAAAACAATCCATTGTTGCAGTAAAAAATGAGACGCAGAGACTGACTCATTTGAAGATTAAAGAAGCGTGACGTCATTGGTTTGAAAATTGGCGCCAGTAGCCAATGAGAAAGGAGCTTCGAAAAGAGATGAATTCAGAAAAACAAAAAAAAAGTGAAACAGAAAAATTCTATTTTTTTAATCGTTTATTTCGAGAATATCTCGGAAACTAAGCGAGATAGCGTGATTTTACTTGAATATTGTTTTGTAGCTCTTGAAATTTTGTACAAAACAAGATTTGGATAAAATCGCGTTATCTCGCTTAGTTTCCGAGATATTTTTAAAAAATCATGAAAATAAGAAATTGACTGGATTTTTTTATTTTCATGATTTTTTGAGGATATCTCGGAAACTAATGGAGATACGCCCTTTTTGCCCCAATCCTTTTTCTTAGCTCTTGCGAT
Source organism: Aleiodes leptofemur (assembly GCA_963942555.1). NCBI lineage: Eukaryota > Metazoa > Arthropoda > Insecta > Hymenoptera > Braconidae > Aleiodes > Aleiodes leptofemur. Next base: position 13,328,941 of record OZ012619.1, read on the forward strand.
TCTCTAGAAAAAAGGATTGATGGAAAATCGCGCTATCTCGCTTAGTTTCCGAGATATTTTTCCTGAGACTTAAAAAATAAGTAGATTTTTTTCTGGTTCATATTTTTGCTATACTAAATCATCATAATTCATTACTGAAGTGGTAGAACATAATTTTCATTTTAAAACAAAATCATACCACTTTTCTAACAAACTTAATTCAACTAAATAATCGATGACGTCATCGCTTTACATCACTAATAAACAAAGAACGCAAAATCTTTGAACCAAAAACCTTAAATTCTCAATAAACTTTTCAAACACTTCTCTGAAACTTTTCCATAAGCACTAAAAAAGAAGTGTAACTTCTCAGAAGAGAATCGTCAAGAAAAAACCGCACATTCTTCCGCAAATATCTTGAAATTAAGTGGATTCCTAAATCCAGTACTTTTAGCCATAATTCAGTAGTGAAGACCTGAAACAGGAGAAATCACCTCATTTTTGTCATAATTCTCAATAAGATATCTCGGAAACTAAGCGAGATAGCGCAATTTTACCAGAATTCTTTTTTGTAGAGAATTTCAAGAGCTACAAAAGAAGATTGGGGCAAAATCGCCCTATCTCGCTTAATTTCCGAAATATTTTCGAAAAACAACAAAAAAAATCGACTTATCTCAAAACACGAGTCGATTTTTTTGCTCCTTTTCCTTAAATATCTTCGAAATAATGGAGATACGCCCTTTCTACCTGTATCCTCTTCTCTTGTAAAGAACATCAAGACCTCCTAAAAAACCCATAAGAAAAAAAAGGGCGTATCTCACTTACTTTCCGCGATATTCTCAAAAATTTATAAGAAAATCGCCTCAAATTCCACCTTTTTACTACTTTAAATTAAAGAAAAAGACCTCTTCACTACTGAATTAATAATTCTACAGCTCTAACTGATGCAGCACTTTTCTTTGCCCTTAGCTCCACGTCCAGACCCTAAAGCATCCTCTCCATAATGAAGCTCACGCGATTGTCTCGCGCGTTCCTTCTCATTGATCTTCTGCTGAAGTTCATCCAACCGATCTTTCTTCATTCCCTGTTCCATCGGCGTTAAATCGGGATATTGAACTGGATGAAAGTGGTCCTCGACTGGTGCACTTGGCTGATTATTACGAGCACTGGATGATGGTGCATTGTAATAACTCGCGGATGGTCCAGGATTCGGTGGTGGAATATGCGGATTGAAGGGCCCAGGATTCATCCCTTGATAGAAATTCGGCGGCAAATAATTCGGACGCGGATTTCCACCGTATTGTTGCGACATTGGATTAGAACCCGGAAACAACGGAGGTATTGGACTCTGCGGAAACCTTTCAATCGTTGGACAGAACTTCGGAAATATCAATGGATCATTCGTCTGAAGACAATTATTGACTTTCGACTGATTTTTATGAAAATCCTGAGATTTTTCGATGATTGGCTGCTTCTGATTGTTGTTTTTACCATCAGAATCCACAGTTTTCTGCTGATTTTTAGGTAAATTGTTATTATTATTTTTGTTGAGCTTGTTAGGGCCTTTCTGCTGAGGCTCATCTGGGCCCTTCTGAACAGTCTCCACATTCGCAGGAGATTCCGCCTTTTCCTGCGCATTTCCCCTAGGTTTCTGCGTCTTTTTACGATTTCTGTGCTGATTTTTCCTCTCCACTCTTCCTCCTGGCAAATTCTCCTGGTTCCTCAGGTTCTTAGTGACTTCAACAGAAACCGTGAACTTCTGGATGTTTTCCAGCTGTACTTGCAGATTTTGTGCACGAGGAATGAAGAGGCCCTTTTTAGCGAGTTGACTTCGTGGAATTCGCGCGCAATCAACTTCTCCCTCGAAACTCAAATTTTCACCGGCACAAGTGACTTTCAATTGATACTTGTAATCCCTTGCGCTTCTTCCGCTGTTGTACATGAAGACATATGCTCGGAGTGCTCCATTTTCGTAGATTATAATGTGCAGAAGAAACAATCCGAGATCTGTTACGTCGAAAAAACGGTTGAATGTACGGGGAAAGGAGTAATCGAAATTCCAGGATTTCGAAATTGGCAAGTTACTGTCGATGATTGTCTCGAATAGACCACGATGACTGTCTCTGCAGTGCTGGCGTATTTCTTCAGGTGTTCCACGATATCTGCACTTTCCTGTCCAGCATGGATATATATTCCATGATGGGTTGGACTCGCTGCAAATGGATTCGAGATCGTCATTATCATTGTCTATGCCGATTTTTTCGAGGATGTCGTCCATTTTTTGGGCCAAATTCTCGGCCAAGTAGTTACGAGTTCTGGTGAATGGGAGCTTGCAAAGAGTACAAACATTGGCGGATGTCTTTCGGAGACAGGAGGAACAGACGAGATGTCCTGCTTCACAGAGGTAAATGTCTGGGGACAATTTACCATGGCACTGCTCGCATTTCAGGTAGTCCTTCAAGGCAACGCACCAAGTGACGATCTGAAAAATAGATTTTATTAGAGTTTTTTTTTTATGTTCAAGTCATTTATTCATAAAATTATCACAGTCACTGCTCTCTTCATTTAATCAATTAGACAATTAGATGAAAATTACAAAGGCATCATGTTTCGACGAAGATAAAACAGTCATTCCTTTTTCGAAGAATATCTCGGAAATTAAACGAGATAGAGCGATTTTACTTCAATCCGTTTTTGTAGAGAATTTCAAGAGCTACAAAAAAAGATTCATGTAAAATCGTCCTATCTCGCTTACTTTCCGAGATATCTTTCAAAAACCAGATAAAAACAAATTTCTGAGAAGAAAAAAAATAAATAAAAAATTACCTGTTGTTGCAATTCTTCCATTTTTCATCTGTTCCAATCTGCAACAAAAAAGTAGTTTATCAAAATTAAATTCATTCCTATTCCTGTCTCCACTATTTTCAAAAATCATCTCATTAGAACTCAACTCAACTCTTGTTAAAAGTTTCATTAATTTTTTTTTATTAAAACTTTTATTGATAAATAATGATAATTAATCATTTCGATTAATTTCAATCATTTATTATTCATTGAAGAATTATAAATAAAAAAAATTATAAAATTATAAATAATAATTCATAAAATTATAAAAATATAATTTATAAAATTATTAAAAAAATAATTTATAAAATTATAAAAAAATATAATTTATAAAATTATTACAAAATAATAAAAATAATAAAAGGAAAAATTCTTACAAAAGAATATTTCTCAATTCCATAAACTAATGCAGCACAATTCTTCTGCCTTTTTTTTTTATTATTAATGCAATCCGTTATAATCCGTTAATTTCCGGGGAAAAAATCACGATCCCAGGAAAACGATTGAATCAACACTAAATCAGAGTTAGATAAGTGACTTGTGGTGGGGGGTAACGGTTACTGTATTTCACAGGCTGAGGTAGAGGTCTGTCACTTAAATCAATGGACATTTCATAATAACTTTGTGACAGAAGAGAAGGGGCAAGAAAAAAAGAAGGAGGATAATTTTTCTGTAAACGTGAGAGTGAGACAGAGACGAAAAATTGAATTGTAAATATTTTTAATTTCGGAGACCTTGATGACTTGGTTGAAATTTTTGTGATTGGGCATGAGGATTTGAAGAAAAAAAAACAAGTGGATAATAGTATTGCTTTCCAACTGATATAGCTTTTTCTGCTAATACTTTAGAAATATGCTTCTGAATGGAAGTGATACAACTTTTTTCAAACCATCATCGAAATATCAAATTTTGAAGAAATTCATTAAAACGACAATAACTCGAGAACTAATCATGCAAATAAGCTCAAAATTTACAGGCATCTAACTGATACAACTCTCGAGATAATATCGTCGCCTTAGAGTGAAAGGGGCGTAAGTGCCAAAAACACGAAATTCTGGTGTGAAAGGGGCGTATGTCCACTTATCACTCCAAAATGTTTTTTATGGCCTCTGGAACATTATTTGGATAGTTGAAAATTAAAATAACAAAGTGGCGTAACTACGAATTTTAAAATGAAAGGGACGTATCTCCACACTTACGCCTTTTTGTTATTTTCTTTTTAAACGCTATATAATTGTTAAAGTTAAAGTGAAAAGGACGTATCTCTGCACTTACGCCTCTTTGTTTTTATAATTTTTTTTATCTCATGAGAATATTTGGAGTTACGCCCTTTTGTGTTTAGGATTTTTCATCCGAATTTTGGCACTTATGCCTTTTTGTTTTTAGCTATTTGTATCTAAACTATGGCACTTACGCCTATTTGTTTTCAATTTTTTTCCGATAATTAGAGAAAATTCAATGAAAACACTAAAAACAAAGAGGCGTATCTCCGGTACTTATGCCCCTTTGTTATTAGTCAGTGGTACTTAAGCCTATATGTTATTATTTTTTATTTTTTTACTAATATTGCGTAAAAGCTTCCATTTGGAAGGAAAAAACGTTACTCCCATGTTTTCTAGTTCAAGTTCAAGAGCTGCTGCAGTAAAATTGATTGTATTGCAGCATTTTCTGTATGAGAAATCATTAGCGAAGAGGTAAAATAGCGAAAATTCATGTTTTTTCCAAATATCTCGAAAACTAATGGAGATACGCCTTTTTGTCCCAAGCCATTATTGGAAACTTTTCTCTCAAAAGAGAAGAATTGAAGCAAAATCGCTTTATTTCTTTTAATTTCCGAGAGATTCACCACTAAACTTTTTTTTGTGAATATCACGGAAATTAAACGAGATACGCCTTTATTACCCTCATATATCTTTGTAGCTCTTTTGAGTTTTTTAGAATCTATTTTTTTCAGAAAATCTCATCAAATAATGGAGATACGCCCTTTATACCCTAATCCGTTTCTGTATCTCTCGAAATTCTATGTAAGAAGGGCGTATCTCCATTAGTTTCCGAGATATTCGCAAAAAGAAAAATTTCAAAAAAAAAAACAATGAGCTTCATTAAATTTCCTTTTCATCATTCATTTTTGTAGCTCTTGAAATTATCTACAAAAAAAGATTCAAGCAAAATCGCTCTATCTCCTTTAGTTTCCGAAATATTCTACAAACAAACAAAAGTCTATTGTTTTTTTCAGAATCTCAGAAATTGATGGAGATACGCCCTTTTTACCCTAATCCATTTTTTTAGCTCCCAAAATTCTGTACAAAAGTATTCGAATAAAAAGGGCGTATCTCCATTATTTCACGAGAAATTCGCAAAAATTAAAATTGCCAATAAAATTAATGGACTTCGACACTCAATTTACTTTTTGCGAATATCTCGGAAATTAAGCGAAATACACCCTTTTTTGCCCCTATCTATTTTGAACCTCTCGGAATTCCCTACAAAAAAGGGTTCCAGCAAAATCGCTCTATCTCGTTTAATTTCCGAGATATTCAACAAAAACTAAAAATCTATTTTTTTCGCAGAATCTTGAAAATTGATGGAGATACGCCCTTTTCACCCTAATCCATTTTTTTAGCTCTCGAAATTCTATACAAAAGTATTCGAATAAAAAGGGCGTATCTCCACTATTTTTCGAGATATTTCCATGAGAATTATCACAAAGATAAGTTCAACCTCTTCACTTCCGAATTGAAATCATAAACAAAAATAAATGACTTACTCGTGTCCTGACGATTGAATTCTTTATTTACATTCACTCTACTGCTAATTAATTAAAGAATAAATTTTTAAAAAACACCAGAAAACGTTGTGTATGGAGGAGAAAACGCGTGAAAATATTCACTTCGTTTTGTTTCTTTTTGATGAAACTATCAAAGTGAAAAATGAAGTACTGGGAATACCCGAGATCTGCCGAATAAGCGATATTGTGCACAATTCAGACGCCAGAAGAAATATTCTTATTTTTGGCCAATGGCAATCGAGCATTACTATCGCACAACACATTCACTGACCAATGAATTTTTTTCCATTTTTTTTTTCAATTTTTCGATGTTTTTTGAAATTTTTTTGATCAAAAATTGCGATTTTTGCCTCGTAAATAATTTTCATGTCTTTGGAAATAATTCAGAGGTGTTTATTTAATTTTGTAACTAATTTTAATTAATAAAAATAGTTTGGAAGAATCATTCGATTGGTTGGCACTGGGACGCACGTCATTGGCCGTTCATTTTGGCGGGTTAATTTAAAAGTGAAAAAAATCGAAATGGTGCGGAAATTTTTAGTTTCGTCGCTTTAAAAAATCGATAATCGATTATATTCAATGAATTAAGATTTTTTCGTGGCCTTGTCTATAGTTCTTTTTTTCTAGAAAAAAAAAAGTCTTGCACAAAAATTCCTCAATTTTTCTGAAATTATAAAGAAATTGATGATAAAGTTGAAGAGTCAAGTTATCTCGTTTCCCGCAATTTTCATATCTTTTTTTTTTTTATTGATTACGTGAGATTCTATCAGTTCAATAATTACAATTACGAAGGAAGATAATTTTCCTAGTGAATTCAAGGTCATCTTCTTTTTTTTCAAACAACTAATATGATTATTATTTTTCTGAAGAGGTCTGCTATAGCGGACGAAAAGTTGATGCGAAATTTAAAAAATTTGAGTTCTTAAAATTTTTTTTTGGATTGACCAAAATATCCGTTTTCCTCAATTCTAAATTATCAACAAATGGTCGGAGAAAAAATCTTGAAAAAAAAAGATTATTATTATTATTCTTCTCTCGATAATTATCTTCACACATGAAAACGACTGAAATCGAGGGATTGAAGATTTCCGTTGGATCTCAAAATTTAAACCAATCATAACGCTCCTACCGCATTGGAAAGAGACAGCTTGAACCCGGATATTCTCCATTTCTCTTCCCCCCCCTCACCCCCCTCCTACTTTTTTCTCGAAGGCAATTCCAAAAGAGTAGCCGAACCCACAAATAATTAATAATTAATTCTATTGATATATTCTAACAAAAATTAATTAATTCTCTTTTTTTTTTAAATTTTAATTTCCCCGAAATTTTTACAAATTTTAAAAAATTCAAATATTTCCGTTGGACCTGGAAAATTTCGCCAATGAAAAAGCGGTAGAATCGAAATGCGTTAACGTGATTGGCTGAAATTCAAAAGAGCCAGTTTTCCTAAAAAGCCAAATTTTTCCGTTAAAAATCAAAAAAATGAAAGAAAAATTAAAATAAAATAATTTTAAATTGAATTTCCGATGAGAATAACGAAAAAAAAACTCAATAAAATTCAAGTCTTTTCATCTTGATTCCAAAAAAAATATTTCAAAAAGCGTCTGTAGACAGCATGCGCATGCGCATACGCACGACGCATGCGCATGCGCACGATGCGTTAGTTGCGAAAATTTGAATTTCAAATCATAAACCTTGAAAGACAGTAAAACTCTATCAGTTTCCATATTTTTCATATCAACGGTAAATTTAAATTTTGATCCAACTAATTCTTGACAACTCATAAGAAATAGTTTTGAATTTAATTACGGATTTCTGAGTTTCCAGGTTATGTTCGAAATTCAAATTCTCGCGGTTAACGCTAATGCGCATGCGCCTCCAATCACTCTTTCAAATGAAAAGCATTCCGGCTACTTACATATATAAGATTTTCAAAAATTTATTATAAATTAACGGCTTAACTACAAACAATTTAATTTATACTACAATGATGTACAAACAAATTACAATCGAATACATGAGTCATTTTCTATAAATATATTAAATTCCGGCTAAACTCATTTTAATATGAAAAACGCGACCAAAAGACGCGACTAGCGCCACCATCCGACTCGACAATTCTCCCAGCCAATCATCTCCCTCTATTTCAAAATTCAAACGGTTTGTGTCTGTGTGAACACTTAACCCCCATACCCGTAACGACAGCTGACATCTCCGCATCAAAATCAGAGACGCGCGTTATAATTCCTTCAAAAAAAAAAAATTCCAACCGCCCAAAATCTCCCAAAAGTCCCTTCTCCCCAAAAACCCCCCAAAAAGAAGTGTTTCCCCGCAAAAACCAGTGTTTCCCCCCAAAAAACGACGAATTTATTCAAAACTAACCAAAAAAAAATGTGAAATCCAGTGAAAAACGTTAGAATTCCGATGCACCGGTAAGTGGCAAGTCTCTCTCTATCTCTCTCTCTTTCCCCCCAACCGTCAAAAATGTCCGACAACATAAAAGTGGCGATAAAAGTTCGTCCATTGATAGACCGTGAGCGTGACGCGGATCAGCCAATCCAATGGACAGTAACAGACATCAACAATATAACTCAAATAGACCCTGAAACCCAAAAGCACCTTGAAACCTACACATTTGACTATATATTCGATCAAAGTCGTACGAATATTGACGTCTTCAATGCAACAGTAAAGCCAGTAGTTGAAGCAGCAATGCTAGGTTTCAATGGTACAATATTTGCCTATGGCCAGACCTCATCAGGCAAAACCTACACAATGATGGGATCCAAGTCAGAGCCTGGAGTGATTCCATTGGCTGTTGCCTCGATATTCGAAAACATAAAAAACGATCAAAAACGTGATTATTTGCTGTCTGTTTCTTACTTAGAAATTTACAATGAAAAGGTCAGTGATCTTCTGGCAAAAGAGCGCAAGGACCTTAAGATACGCGAGGAAAATGGAGAAATCAAGGTTGACTGCAAGATGGAGGTGGCACACTCGGTTGAGGACATTCTGCACATGATGAAGAGAGGCGACAAAAATAGGCGAATTGGGGAAACTAACATGAACGAGAGAAGCAGTCGAAGTCACACGATTTTTACGATAGGCATCGAATCTGTTCTTAGGTCCAATGAGGATGGAGATGCGATTGTTGCTAAATTGAATTTGATCGATTTGGCGGGCTCGGAGAGGGCAAGTGCCACAGGAGCGACTGGAGAAAGGTTCAATGAAGGCAGGCACATTAATTTATCGCTTTCGACACTTGGGCTTGTTATAAAGCAGCTGAGTGAGAATTCGGAGAAATCAAAGGTCCACAAGCATATTAGTTATCGAGACAGCAAGTTGACGAGAATCTTGCAGCCTTCGTTAGGGGGAAATTCGCTGACGACAATTATTTGCGCGGTTACTCCAGCAGCTGGAGACGAGACACTTTGTACACTTGCTTTTGCGCAAAGGGCAAAGGGCGTCAAGAACAAACCGAGGGTCAATGAGACGGGATCGGACGAGGCACTTGTCAAGAGATTCAGGAAACAGGTGCAAAAACTGGAGGAGAATCTGCAGACTATGGGCGCACAACTTGAGGCTAAGGACGATCAGCTCAAGGAAATTGATGTACTTAGGGGCAGGATCGAGCTCCTGAAAACTAAGATTTTATCAGGTTTCTTTTTTTTTTTTAAATTTAATGCAGCGAGAATCATAGATTTATTTGCTAATTATGTCGGTGTCTTAGAGGCAAAAGGGCGTTAATGGTATAGGGGAATAGGGCAAAATGGACATCAGGGGCAAAATGGACACATCTAAATTTTTAGGCAAATATTATGGAAGACTCTTGAAATTAATAGGAATATTGGTGGTAGGTTGTTTTTGATGGTTTCATTGGAAAGCTGAGGAAATTTTAGGCGGGAAACAAGTGCTGGAATTAATTTTTTGGAATTTCTGGCGATTTTGACTTTTTTGAGGCTTTTAGAGGGGTAAAACCCTTTCTTTTTTGAAAATTTTCAGTTTTTTGAGAATATCTTCGGTTCTATTTGTTGGAGCGTGAAAATTCCGATGGGAGGTGAAAGGTGAGATCATTTGCCATCGATTTGTAGGGTTTTCAATTTAAAAATATCGATTTTTAAGGTATTTATGGGCATTTTTGTGAAACAGTTTTTGGCCTATAACTATCCCAAAAATTGATATTTTTGAATTCAAAACCCCATAAATCGATGGGAAATGAGCTCACCTTTCATTTGAGACCAACCTCAAACTGCTACGACCAATAGAACCCGAGATATTCGCAAAAAACTGAAAATTTTCAAAAAAGAAAAGCCTTTACCCCTCAAAAATATCAAAAACTATCGAATTTCCAAGAAAAAACGAAAAAAATACATCTGACACTAGTTTTTCGGCTAAAATTTCCTCAGCTTTTCAATAGAATCGTCAAAAAAAATCCATCTCCAATCGTTTCAATACAGTGCCCATTTTGCCCCACTCTCCCCTATGTTTCTCATCTTGTTACGCTTTTTTTACTCTAGGAAGACGATGTTTACATATTTACTTATTTATATATATATATATCGTCGCCTTAGAAACAAAGGGGCGTAAGTTCTATGTATAAGCATGGTACTAAAATTTGAAATGAATTTTCAAAAAAAAAAATTTCAAAAAAATTTTAAACATTCTGAAAAATCTCAAATATTATAATAAAACTGATTTTTTTTTTCAAAAGAATTATTATGCAATTTTATGTATAAGTATAGCACTTATGCCACTTTGTTTTTTAAGCGACTATATATTTGAGTATTATCATAGTTTAACAAAAATTGATGAATCAAAGATGTTACATGATTTTCTTAAATACGAAGTTTACGAAAATTTTTAAAGCGCTTGAAAAATTATCAGAGTTACAAAAGATTCGTTTTTTCAGGTGCTGGACCACAGCAGGAGCCTAAGAGAAGTCAGAATAGAAGGAGAACCTGGTGTGGAAGTGGAACTGGGGGTGGTGGAAGCTTTGAGACTCCATTGCCAACTATTCAGGAGGCTGAGGCACGTTTTATCGAGGAGGAAGAAGAGAAAACAGAGAACGAAGAGTACATCAAAAGAAGACAGAGTGTCTTCCAAAATGTTCAGTTTGTTGGACATGATGAGTGTGAGTTTGAGGTCCTTTTTCGAGGATATTCGTGGAAAATAATGGAGATACACTTTTTTCAGCATGATTGTAGTTTTTTTAAATTTTTTTATAGAATAAAAGGAGTAGGGTGAAAAGGGCGTATCTCCATTGGTTTCTAGGATATTTTGGAAAATGAGAAATTTTGAGAAATTTAATGAATTAATTTTTTTTCTTTGCTCTTTTAGAATATCTGGGAAAGTAAGCGAGATAGAGCGATTTTGCCTTTATCCTTTTTTGTGGAGGATTTAGGGAACTATAAAAAAGAATTGAGGTGAAAAGGGCGTATCTCCATTAGTTTCTGAGATATTTGAGAAAATGGGAAATTTTAAGAAATTGGATAAATTAATTCTTTTATTTGATTTTTTAGAATATCTGGGAGAGTAAGCGAGATAAGGCAATTTTTGCTCTTATCCTTTTTGTAGAGATTTGCACGAGCTACAAAAAAGGAATTGGGGCAAAAGGGCGTATCTCCATTAGTTCCTGAGATATATGAGATAATGAGGAATTCAATCAATTGGATAGATTCATTTTTTTCATTTTTTTTTTTAAAGAATATCTGGGAAAGTAAGCGAGATAGGACGATTTTGCTCTTATCCTTTCTTGTAGCTTTTGGCATTTTCTAGAAATGAGGACTGAAGACTGAAATCGCCCTATCTCGCTTATTCTCCGAGATATTCTAAAAAATAATGAATTTCAAGTGACAAAATGTTTGTTTTTTCTTTTCGTTTTTTATCTTCTTTTCAAGAATATTTCGGAGAGTTAGCGAGATAGGGCGATTTTGCCCTGATCCTTTTTTGTAGCTCTTAAAATTCCCTAAAATATGAAGATCAGAGCAAAGAGAGCGTATCTCGCCTATTTTTCGAGATATTTAAGAAAAACGATTGATTTATTCGTTTTAATTAATTATTTATTTATTAATTACTGAATTGCAAGAAAATATTTCTTTTCAATTGACCTTGCTCGTTTCTGAATTTAAATAAAATTATAAAAACTTTGTTTTCAAAAGAATATTAATGAGCAAATATTTAATGAGAATTAATTTGTACAGGTGATTTTTTTTCGAAATTTTTCAAATTCGATAAAATTCGATTTTTTTGTTTACTAAAATTTATTTTTTTCTCTTTCAGCTTCCGACAGATTCGTCGAATTCGAGGACTTTGAGGTGCAGCTCGTTAAAGATGAGCAGGAAAAATTGTCAGAAAGATGGTCCAGTGAAAGCACTGATGTCGTAGCTCTGATGAATTTTAATAAAAATCGTGTAAATGTACGTCGTGTGAGATTCAACGATGGTAATGAGCAATTGGAAAATTCAACGAGTCCTGATGCTTGTCTAACACCAGAAAAAAATCATTCGCCAGATAAGTAAGATTGATTATTTTGAGATTTTGTACTTTATTGGAATATCTTGGAATCGAAAGCGAGATGAAAGATGCTGAAAATAGCAAACATTTGACAATTTTTTCAAGCCAAGTCTTTTTTTTCTCGATCAATGAATTATTTTTTTAGAAAAGTAAAAAATTTGCATGTGCGGAAAATTCAAAAAACTACAAGTTTAACTTTTTAAAATATTTTTTTAACAATTATTTATTTGTTAAAAAAAAAGGAAAATCGTCAGATGTCTGCTAGTTTTATTATCACGTGAGATAAGAAAATTTTGCTCAATCAGTTTTCCGTAGCTCTTCAAATTTTCTAAAAACAAAAAAATTAGGGTAAAAAGAGCGTATCTCGCTTATTTTCCGAGATATTTCAGAATATTTTTGTTTAAAACCACATGAATTTATGGAAAATGATCTCACCTTTCATTCAAGATCGGCCCCAAGTCGCTACGACCAATAGAACCGGAGAAATCCCTTGGAAAAGTGCAATTTTTCAATTTCGTAAAGGAATTTTCACTTGAAGAATTCGAATTTTCGAAAAATTCTCAAAAATAAATTTTGATGTATGTTTTTCAACGGAAATTTCCTCAGCTTTTCAATGAAATCATCAGAAAAAATCCATCTCAAACATTTCTCCTCATTTCCCCTGATTTTCATGAAAAATCGCAGTAAAATCGCTTCTCATCAATTGAATTCGGTAAAAAAGTAAAAATATCTCAGAGTCTACTGGATTTAGAAAAATTTCTAAAGATACCTTTTTTGTGGAAAATTTTGTTCTCCGCAAAAAAGGTTTCTTCACTTTTCCCCCTAAACCTGATAGTTTCCGAGTTATTCATGAAGTAATGGACCCGATTTTTGATTAATTTCTTCAAACACTTTTTCCATCAATTCAATCATTTCTGTATCAAACTAAAGGTATCTTGAAAACCATCAGGTTCACGAGAATACATCAGGAAACCTTTTTTTGTAGCTCATTTCATCCTCTACAAAAAAGGTCTCTTGATATTTTTCCCTAAACCCACTGGTTTCCAAACTATTCAAACTGTTCCAAAAAATCAACGTTACCCATGAGTCAAAATGAATTTTTACATCCATGGTAACCCGATCCATAATTTTTTTTTTACTCGTGAAGAACTCGATGAAAAAATCTGAAAAAAATTGAGGAGATGCTCTAATATGTGGGTATTGTTGGTGATTTTTTTCAAAGAATTTCGAAGACCCCTTCATTAAAAAAAAAAATGCCGAATCATTCCGGTCTCTAAACATTCAAACTTTTCCAAAAAAAATTAGTTAACTACATCAAAATAAATTTCAACATATCTTTTCCAAGGAAATTTCCTCAGCTTTCCATTGGAATCATCAGAAAAAGTCCATCTCAACGTTTTCCCCTCATTTCCCTCTTATTTAACGACAGAAACCATCAAAATTAATTTAAAAAAAAAAAAAATTTTAATTTATTTTTCAGTATTTCATTAAAAATTTATTTGTAAAAATTTATTTTTCAGTATTTCATTAAAAATTTATTTTTCAGTATTTCATCTCCAGGAACACCAAAATCTGATCTTCGCAGGACCCTCAAAGTAATCCAGTCGGAATACGACCAGTTACGTCAATACACAACCCTGGAGAAGCAAATTTTCAAGGATTCCTCGACTGCTGCCGAGTCGAGTCTCGCCTTTATGCAGAAATCTCTCATCGACACAGAGCAAATCTGCAAAGATTTGAGCAAAAAATACGCCGAGCTCCAGAGTGAACACGTGATCCTCAAAAGAGACTACGAAAAGTCATCCGCAGACTGTCAAATTCTGAGAAAACAAGTGGAAACATTGACAATAAATAGCGAAAAAATTAATCCACTTGAGAATGAAAGAGATATTTTTAAAAATAAATTCAACGAAACTATGAAAAAATTAAAAATTCTTGAGGACGAAACTTCGTCGCATGCTTATGCTATGGAATTGACAATTCAAAAGCACAAAACGCGGGAATCGGAGCTCGAAGCTTCTTTGAATTCTGCGTGGGAAGAATTGAATTTTTACAAAAGTGACAATAAAAATTTGGAAAAAATTGAAGATAAAAAATTGGAAATTATTATTAATGATTTGAGGGAAAAAATTGAATTGTCAAATTTTGAGAGACAAAAAATTGAAGAAAAACAGGAGACAATTGTCGCTGAATTTTTAGAAAAAATTGATAATTATGAAAAAATTATTCGTGATAATAATCAGTTTAGGGAAAATCAGGAAAAAATTGTTGAGGAATTTTTGAAGAAAATTGACAATTATGAGAGAGAAATTAGTGAGAAAAATGCACAATTAACAGAAAATTCAGGGATTTTGGAAAAACTCAGAGTTATGGAGGAGAAAATTGGTTTTTTAAATTCGGAAAAAGACGAAATTACGAGAAATTATGAAAATATTATTTCAGAATTTTCGAGCAAAATTGGAAATTATGAGAAAGAGATTTTTGAAAAAAATAGAAAATTGTCAGAAAGTCTTGAAGTTTACGAAAATTTGAAATTAATGAAGGACAAAATTGAATTATCAAATTCTAAAGTAATTCAATTGACTGATGACAATGATCGAATGATTTCTGAATTTTCATTGAAAATGAAGAATTATGAGAATGAAATAATTGTAAAAAATTCAAAAATCGCAGATTTTGAAAAAGAAATTTGCGAAAAAAATTCAAAAATTTCAGAATTTGAAAAAGAAATTTCCGAAAAAAATTCGACAATTTCAGAATTCGAAAAAGAAATTACCGAAAAAATTGCAAAAATTTCAGAATTTGAAAAAGAAATTTCCGAAAAAAATTCGACAATTTCAGAATTCGAAAAAGAAATTACCGAAAAAATTGCAAAAATTTCAGAATTTGAAAAAGAAATTTCCGAAAAAAATTCAAGAATTTCAGAATTAAAAAATGAAATTCTCGTAAAAGATTCAAAAATTTCAGATTTTGAAAACGAAATTTCCGAAAAAAATTCAAAAAGTTCAGATTTCGAAAAAGAAATTTCCGAAAAAAATTCAGCAATTTCAGATTTCGAAAAAGAAATTACCGAAAAAATTGCAAAAATTTCAGAATTTGAAAATGAAATTCTCGTAAAAAATTCAAAAATTTCAGATTTCGAGAAAGAAATTTTCGAAAAAAATACAAAAATCGTTGATTTTGAAAAATCAATTATCGAATTATCCTCAAAAATCGAAAAATCAGAGATTTCTTCAGAGAAAACTGCTGAAAATGCCTTGAAACTCAAAGAAAACGAAGAAAAAATTGAGAAATTGACTGAGAATTTGATGCGAAAAAATGACGAAGAAAGTGCATTGAAGGCCGAAATGAATGAATTAAAATTGACTTTAGAAGAGACAAAGAGCAATTTGAATAAATTAGAAGTAGAAAAGTGCGAATTGCTGCGTAAACTTGATGAAAAACAATTGGACCCAAAAATTGCGCCAAAATTGAATTTATCGAGTAATAAAACGCTCGACGAAACGAGTATATTCGCAAATACGAGTTATTTCGACAGCAGTTGCATGGACATATCAACAACATCATTAATAACAAGTCTCTCAGCAAGTGTAATTGATCCAGAAAAAAGTATTCTCGATGATCGTCAATTGCACGATCTTGCTGACAAATCACGTGACGAATTACTATCAACAATTTCAACATTCGACATGGAATACAAAAAATTACTAAACGATTACAAATTAAAAATACGTGCAACAGAAGAAATTCAGAGTTATCTTTGTGGTATAAAAATTGACATGGAAAATCTGCAGAAGACAATTTTATCAATGACAAATGAAAATGCAGAATTGACATCAAAATTAATACAACAAAAGGAACAATTTAATTCAATTAATTCAAATGAATTGCGGGAAAAAATTGAATTATTTGAAAATGAAAAAATTAAATTTTCTAAACAAATCGAAATTTTGGAAAATGAAAAAATTGAATTTTCCAAAAAAATTGAAATTTTGGAAAATGAAAAAATTGAATTTTTTGAAAAAATCGAAATTTTGGAAAATGAAAAAATGGAATTTTCCAAAAAAATCGAAATTTTGGAAAATGAAAAAATTGAATTTTCCAAAAAAATCGAAATTTTGGAGAATGAAAATACCGAATTATCCACAAATTTAATGGAAAAAATCGAGAGAATTGAGATTTTGGAGCGAGAAAATGTGGAATTGTCGTCGAATTTGATGGAAAAAATTGAGGAATACGACGAGACGATAAAGAAATTGAGAGAAGACAATAGTTCCAAGGATTCTGAGAATTGTGCGAAATGTGCGCATTTATTAGAATTGATTCAGGCACGTCGAGCCTTGAAAAACGACGTAAAATCAGCTGACAAGAAGCTCCAAGAGTTGAACGAGGAGTTCCAGAAGAAAAGTGCAGACGTTGAAAAGTTGCAGTCAAAGGCAAATGAGGACTTTAACGTTTCCAGCATCCTCAACGACACAATTCTCAATGGAAGCATCTGCGAGTCTCCAGAAAACATCGATGCAGTTGCCTACGTCGAGGAAAAAGTGCAGAAACTCAACGTCGAGCTCGGCGGTTTAAAATCAAACTACGAAAAATTGTCAATTTTGTACGAAGAAAAATGCAGCGAAATCGAGGAACTAAAAGAGGATGGAAAAATCTCGCGAATCAAGGAACAGCTCCAAAAACACCGCGAAGACGTTCAAAAAGTCAAGCACTACGTCGACAACGTCATGACGTCACTGGAAAATTTCAAAACCGAAAAATTGAAATCCGACGAAAAATTCAAAGAATTGCAAGAAGAAAAAGAATTAATCGTAAAGAATTTCAACGAAGAACGAGAATTATTGATGAAGAAAATTGAAAAAATTGAATTTTCTAAAAATTCCGAAAAACAGGAATTAGATAAAAAAATTGAGTTACTGAGTTTCGAAAAAATGGAGCTTAAAGAAAATTACGAAAAACAAATTTCGCAATTTTCGGGAAATTCGAAAAATGAAAAAATCGAAAATGAGGGAGTTCTCGAGCTTGATGAAGCTCGTGATTACATCAGAAAAGAGATAATTTCACTGAAACCAGATATTACCCTCGATTCAGACATGAACTCGATAATAAATCTCTTTAAATTATTTATAACAACAATAATGAGCAAAGAAAAAGAAATAATTCATTCTCTTCAATCGTCCTTCAAAAAAGAAAAAGAAAAATTGGAAGAAGAAAATAATCAATTGGCAGATGCCCAAAAGCGTTCAATAATCTGGGCAAAGGAGCTCGAATCAGAGATCGAGAGTCTCCAATCAAAATTATCTACCTCTGAATCCGCGAATTCCACAAAAATCACAGCGCTTTCATCCGAAATCGCCTCCCTAAAAAATCACCTAAAAGAATTGAATCACGAGAACAAATTGCTGGACGAAAAAGTGCGCGTGATGGAGGCAGACTACATGACCCTTCAAAATGACCTCGAGTCATCCCCAAAATCCCAAAAAATCGAGAAAGAAGAGATCGACAAAATCGTGCAATCCGCGGTTTTATCCGCGAGCCTCGAGCACTCCTCGAAACTCTTAAAAATCGAGTCTTCTCATCGTTCAAAAATCGAAGAGTACGAAAACTCCATCGAGTGTCTAAAAACGAAGAATCTCGAGCTGCGAAACACGATCAATGGTTTAACCGCAAAAGAAGAGAGTATGCGATCGATAATCGATCTAAAAACGATCGACTGCGAGAAATCTGCAGCGATTATCAACAAACTCGAGGAAAAGCTGCGAGAAATGAGCGAAAATTACGAGCAATCTTTGGAGGAAAACCGCAAAAGCTCAAATCGAATCGAAGATTTGACGCACTTATTAAAGATCAAATGTGACAAATTATCCGAGTACAAAACGAGTCTCGAGGGTATGCGTCCAGAGTTCGAGCTGCTAAAAGACGAGTCATTGGAAAACAGCAAGCGTCTCGAAAAGTACAAAAGCGAGATCGAGTATCTGAGACAGGAGAAAAGTTCCTTGACCCTCGCTCTAAAAGAAGCAGAGGACCTTCTTCAAAAAGAGGTGACAAGATCCTCGAGCTGCAGTCGTCAATTGCAGGATGCTGTAACGAAAAATGCGCATTTGCAGGAGGCTTGCGAGAAGCTGCAGTCAAAGTGGGAGGCATGTGCCAGTGAAAACGAGAGGCTGAGCAGAAAAGTGCGTAATAGTACAAGCAGATTAACAGCAGAACGAGATATCGAGGATCTTAAGGACGAGATGAGTGGATTGAAGAAGAGTTTGGATGGTGCGAGTAACAGGATCGTCGAGCTGCAGATGAGTCGAAAGGACCTTGCAGAGGAGAAGGATAAGTTAAAAGCTGCTGTTGAGGAGCTGCAGATGAGCAAAAAGGAGCTGATGGAGGAGAGGGAGAAGCTTCAAGTTGAGATCGAGGAGCTGAAGAGCAAGAACAAGGAGCTGGATGAGGAAATGGATGAAATCGTGGAGAGAATGAAGGAGATGGATGCTGAGAATGGACTCCTCGAGACGCAGATTTACGAGTATGAGAAGAGGGCAAAGAAGGAGAATGTCTCTGACGATTGTAAAATCATGAAGAGTGAGTATGAGGCTTTGATGGTGAAGTTCGAGCTATTAGCTAAGGAGAATGCAGATCTGAAGGGAAAGGCATGCTCTTCTGAGGGGGTAAAAAGTGGCGCAAGCTCGAGAAGCACGAGCCCTGTACCTTCTGTGGTTCGGAGAAAACGCAGAAGCGATTTGTTCAATCAAAATCGACAGGAACTCGCCAAAGAGCTCATTGTTGCTGAGGAGATGAACTGCAACTGCGAAAATTTCAGGGAAAAAATTGCTGAACTGGAGCATGAATTGGTACTCAAAAAGGGAAAGATCACAGCACTTGAGATGAAAATCAGTGGATTGTGTGTTCCTTATAAGAAAAAGTGCGAGGATTATGAGGAAAAATTGGGGGTTTATAAGAGGAGTTTGGTGCAGGTGAAGGAGGAGATGAAGAGGATGAAGGAGAGGGAGGGAGGGGGCGAGTGCGACAGGTGCAGGGGGTGGAGGGAGAGGAGGAGGGATGCTGCGATACAGTGCATGCCGGAGCCAAAGGTCATGGGATTCGCTGCACCGAAGAGCGGAATTGTCGAGGTAAATTTTTGGGATGTTTTTTGAGGAATTCTTGGATTTCTCTGGTTTTTTGGGAATATCGAGGAGTTTAAGCGAGATAGAGGGATTTTTGGGATTAACTTTTTTGTGGGGAATTTCGAGAGCTACAAAAAAGGTCATTATGAAAATTGCTCTATCTCGCTTAGATTCCGAGATCCTTTTAAAAAAATGTAGGAATGAAATAAAATCAATTTTTTAAAAATCTTATTTGATTTTATCGGGTTTTTGGGGATAACTCGGAATCTAAGCGAGATAGAGCGATTTTTGGTATTACCTTTTTTGTGGAGAATTTTGAGAGCTACAAAAAAGGTCAGAATGAAAATCGCTCTATCTCGCTTAGATTCCGAGATCCTTTTAGAAATTTGATGAAAAATTACAATCTGGAGATTTTTTTAAATTCGATTTTTGTTCTTTTTTCTGCAGGATCAACGACTAATTGAGAAATTGGAGAAGGATAAATCGAAACTCAAAGAATTGTGCACCATTCGCTGTCAGGATATTAAAAGTTTGACGAAGAGAGTTAGGGAGCTTGAACAGCAATTAGCAGACAAAAGCTCTCAGCTGTAAGTGAAGATGAATTTGATGTTTTATACTATGGAAATGAAGGGAAAATGGATGGAAATATTGGAGATAGATTTTTCCTGATGATTCCATTGAAAAGCTGAGGAAATTTCCGATGGAAAACGCATGTCAAAATTTATTTTCGAATTTTTTCTTAGACAATTCAACTTTTAGGGGGAAAATTGAGAGACTGATCCTTTACGAAATCGAAAAATTTCCCTTTTTCGGGGATATCTCCGGTTCTATTAGTCGTAGCCACTTGGGACCGATCTTGAATGAAAGGTGAGATCATTTGCCATAAAATTACGTGGTTAAAGAAAAAAATTAGCGATTTTAGAAAATTACATGATGGAAAAACTGATTTTTCATTTTAAAAAACCAATAAGTCGCTCAAAAATCGTTAAAAAAATTTAGAACCACATGAATCGATGGGAAATGATCTCACCTTTCATTCAAGATCGCTTTCAACTCGCTACAACAAATAAAACCGGAGATATTCTCGAAAAAGTGATGATTTTCAAAAATGGGAAGGGTTTGACCCCCAATTCGTCCTCAAAAAAGTAGAATTTTCCAAAAAATTGGGAAAAAATCAATTCTGACACATGTTTTCCACCTAAAATTTTCTCAGCTTTCCAATGGAATCGTTAAAAAAAATCTATCTCAACCCATTTCATCAGAATACCCATTTTACCCCACTTTTTCCTAATTCAATAGCAAAGAAGTAAAAAAAACTCTTTTTTTTGCACATTTTTTCTCAAATATTTCGGAGAATAATGGAGATACGCCCTTTTTGCTCCAATCCTTTTTTTTAGCCTTCGAAATTCTCTATAAAAAGTGTTTCATTGAAAAGGGCGTATCTCCATTATTTTTCGGGATTTTCCCCCATTGATTCGCTTTTATCTCTTTATTATACTGAATTACTAATTAATTAAAAAATTATCATCAATTAATTCTGGATAATTCAATTTTTCAGGCCACATTCCAGTACCAATGAGGAAACTAAAGAGAACATATCTAACAATATTTTGGGACAATCAAAGTCAATTTCACCATCAAATTACTACAAAATCAATCAATCATAGAGAGAATAATTATTTTTTTTAGTCAATTGTGTAATATTTGTTTAGTGTTATGTGTAAGAATGTACTAGTATTATAATCTGAATTTATATTGATAATTTTAACTGAGAGACAATTTAAAAAGACGAAAAAAAAGCAAAATATAATAATAAATTTTTCTATTCTTTTCTCATAAATTTTTGTGTTTTTATTTTAGAGGAGATCAATGAAAATTTTGAAGATAGGTTTTTTCTGGTGATTTAATTAAAGAACTGAGGAAATTTTTGATAAAAATCATGTACTGGATTTTTTTTATTTTTCCAAAATTTCGATTTTTTTTTCGTCAGCATTTTAAATTAAAATTTTTCAGTTTTAGAAAAATTTCACTTTTTTTCGAGCATATCTCGGGTTTTATTAGTCGTAGCAACCTGAGACTTATCTCAAATGAAAGGTGAGCTCATTTCCTATAAATTTATAGAGTTAGAAAAGAAAAAAATTTCGATTTTTCGAATAAATATAGAGCATAAAGTGATTTTCAGAAAATCGAATATAAGTAATTGAAAAATACATTTAAAAAAAATTTGAATAACATAAATCGATGAGAAATGAGCTCACCTTTCATTTAAGATCAACCCCAGATCGCTACGACCAATAGAACCGGAGATATCTCCAAAAAAGTCAATTTTTTCGTTTTCTTTCAATTTTCGAAAAAACTCAAATTGTCAAAAAATTAAAAAAAAAAAAATTTACACATTTTTCCCACCTAAAATTTCCTCAGCTTTTCAATGAAATCATCAAAAAATCTCGATCTCGAACCGTTTATTCGAAATATCCATTTTACCCCACTTTTTCCTAGCAAATGTGGAATTTGTGATGGAAAAAATCTGTATTTTCTATTTTTTTTTCAGAAAAATTAATGAAGCTGGTTTTTATTACTTATTCGAATCATTAACATCAATAATTGATAATTACTACATATTGTCGGTAATACATTAAGTAATTTAATGTCTATATAACTTTCATATATCACGGTAGTTGCATTAAATAATTCACTAAATTCTTTTCACACTCAAATTTAATTCTTACTAAAACAAATTTAATATGAATTTTATTGTATAAAAATTAAAACTCAATTAAATACAAAATTCCCTTTTTTTTAATGCAAGAAGAAAATATAGAATTTTTATTAAGTAAATAATTTGATCGATAAGTACACGACTTAATTAAATATTTTTTTCTAGAAAGGAAGGCCACTTTACTGGACGCATTTATTTTTTACTGAATACTTGAATTGAAAAAAAAATATATTTGTGCCCAAAAATTTGTGTTTTTTTCACCTGAATTTTCTACGTGAAATTAATACAAATTTAATAATTACTGAGAAGGAAAAAAAAGCATAAAAAAACGAATTATTAAAAATAAGACAAAAGTGTTAGACAATTTGACAATTGTTTCTTTTTTAAAAAATGAATTTTACGAAACGAGAAAAATTCAATTTTTTTTTCTACAGAAAAAAATCGAAATTATTTCTCAAGTTTTTTTTCCTTAAATTTATAAATAAGATCTTCTCTCCAATTTTTTTTTTTCCTTTAATTTGAATTATTTTTTCAAACATTTTCAGCTTGTTTTGGATTTAATGGAGCTTCTACTTGATTTTGTGCTTTTTGTTGTGCTCGCCTTTTTGCTCTACGTTTTCTTGCTTTTGCATCAGCACCACATGCTACAAAATTTGTGTGAAAATATTCCTCAATTTCAGAGAGCTTTTTTCCATGTGTTTCTGGTAATAAAAGCCAGACAAATACAGCTGCACCAATTGAGACACTGGCAAAGAACCATTGTATCGCATATGATCCTGAAAAAAACGTAAAAATTGAATTTTTTGTTTTTTTTATTGTTTTTACAGAAAAAAAAAATTGATTTTTAATTTAGTTACGAACAGGTAAAAAGGAAAAGTCGATTTTTTTCATTTTTTTTTTTTTTTAATTTCGAATACTGATGGAGATACCTCTTTTTTGTCCTCATTTACTTTTACAGCTCTTAAAATTTCACACAAAATAATATTAAAACAAAAAGAGCGTATCTCCATTATTTTCTGATATTTTCGAAAAAAATCGACTTTGTAATAATTTTCAACGAAATTTCTCGAAAAAAAAAAAAAAAAAAATTTCTCCTTACTTTTATACAATTTTAAGAGTTATCAAAAAGGTAATAGAGCAAAAAGGGCGTATCTCCATTGATTTAGAAAATATTTTCGTACTGGAAATGTAAAAAAAAGGATAAATCAATTTTTTTAGAATAATTCAGAAACTAATGGAGATACGCCCTTTTTACCCTAATCCGTTTTTGCAGATTTTTTTCTCTATAAGAGTGTAAGTGGAATCCTCTATAAAAGTGGATTAGGGTGAAAAAAGACGCATTTTTATTAGTTTTAAATTCGATTTATTCGAAAATTCGAATTATTCGAAAATTCGAATTATTCGAAAATTCGAATTATTCGAAAATTCGAATTATTCGAAAATTTGAATTGTTCGAAAATGCGAATTATTCGAAAATTCGAATCATTCAAAAATTTGAATTATTCAAAAAAATTCGAATTATTCGAAAATCCGAATTGTTCGAAAATTCGAATTATTCCAAAATTTGAATTATTCGAAAAAATTCGAATTATTCGAAAATTTCAATTATTCAAAAATTCGAATAATTTGAAAATTTCAATTATTCAAAAATTCGAATTATTCAAGAAAATTCGAATTATCCGAAAATTCTAATAATTCGAAAATTCAAATTATTCAAAAAAATTTGAATTTTCGAATTATTCCAAAAAATTCGATTTAGTCGATTCAAATTTCGAATCGAATATTAATATTCGATTCGGTACGAATAATTCGTGGATTCGAATTATTCACACACCCCTAAATGAAATGCTTACCTCCTAATAGATCAGTTAAACTTCTGTAACTTTGTACAGCAGCAAACATAAGTATATTGGCCATTGCATAACTAATTGACTGTGCAATTCCTCTTATCTCAGTTGGAAATAATTCAGCAGTCATTGTCCATGGTATTGTGAGCATTCCAATCATTGATGTACATACATAAAGTAATAAACATATAACTGGTGCTAATGCACGTGGATCATTCTCTATGTTGTCTCTGTGTATAACCATTGTATAGTATCCTGATATTGCCATGCATGCTGCCATTCCAATTGATGATACAATACAAAGTACACGTCTTTTAAATCTTCTCAATAGCCAAGTGTTGACCATTGAGCAGAAAAAACGTGTCAGGCCAACAAAGGTCGAGCAAGTGTAGGGATCAACCTTCGAGCCAGCTTCCTAATAATAATAATAATAATAATAAAATTATTTTCAAAAAAAAGAAGGATTTTTTCGATTTTTTTTCGGAATTAAATAAATATTTTTTGAGCTAAATTTTTTTTTTATGATTTTTTTTTTAGAATTCCTTGGAAACTAAGCGAGATAGAGCGATTTTGCAAGAATCCTTTTTTGTAGAGAATTTAAAGAGCTACAAAATGGGATCAACGAAAAGAGCCCATCTCCATTTGTTTCCGAGATATCTTTAAAATATTTACCTGGAACCACGTGACTGCATAGAAAAGAGTAATATAAATTCCAGAAAATTGTTGAAATAAAAATAGAAGAAATAGAATTAACAATGGCTTCCATCCAGTTGGCTTGAAGAATGCACGTACTTTAGTAGAAAAACCACTGTGTTTACTTCTTCTCTGTTCACTCAATTTTATTTCATTTTCTTTCATTATTGTTGTGAACTGATGCTCAGCAGCTGATACTTTTCCATATTGAATGTCCGATTTATAAAGCCTGCAATAGAAATCAAATATTAGGGGTGTGCGAATAATGTTCGATTCGAATTTCGAATCGAATAATTTGAAAATTCGAATTATTCGAAATTATTCGAAATTATTCGAATTATTAGAAAATATTAGAATTATTTGAAATTTTCGGAATAATTCGAAAATTTTAGAATTATTTGAGAAGTTCGAATTATTCGAAAAAATTCGATTCATTCGAAAAAATTCGAATTATTCGAAAATCCGAATTATTCGAAAATTTGAACTATTCAAAAATTCGAATTATTCGAAAATTCGATTGTTCGAAAATTCGAGTTATTCAAAAATTCGAATTATTCGAAAATTCGAATTATTCGAAAATTTAAATTATTCGAAAATTCGAATTATTCGAAAAAATTCGAAATATGCGACAATTCGAATTATTTGATTCAAATTTCGAATCGAATAATTCGAAAATTCGAATTATTCAAAATTATTCGAATTATTCGAAATTATTCGAAATTATTCGAAATTATTCGAATTATTCGAAATTATTCGAATTATTCGAAAAAATTCGAATCATTCAAAAATTCAAATTATTCGAAAATTCGAATTATTCGAAAAAATTCGAATTATTTCGAAAATTCGAATTATTCGAAAATCCGAATTATTCGAAAATTCGATTATTCAAAAATTCGAATTATTCGAAAATTCGAAATATTCGACAATTCAAATTATTCGATTAAAATTTCGAATCGAATATTAATATTCGATTCGGTGCGAATAATTCGTGGATTCGAATTATTCGCACACCCCTAAAAAAAATAATTAATAATAAATAAATTTGTGACAAAAAAATAAATAAAAATCGAATTTCGTTTCATTTTTTTTGCACAATTAAAAATATTTACAAACCATTCAACTGATTTTCTTGCATCTTCAACTCGTCCTTTAGAAACAAGCCATACTGGCGATTCTGGTACGACTAATTGCACAATAAATACAGGAACAATAGCATAAATAAGTGACAGCCATGCAACAAGACGCCAATCCAAATATGTTCCCTTCAAATAAACAAGAACCATTCCCAATGATGCCAATGTTGGTCCAAATGACATCAATGAACCACGTAACTCTGGTCTAGAAACTTCAGTTATATAAACAATTGCTGGAGATGTTGCTAATGCTGTTGACATGCCAGACAATATACGTCCTACTAAAATCATTGGAATGTTTTTAGCTGTTGCTATTAGTATCCATCCAGCTATGCATGGAATTGCACCAATTTGTAATGTTCTAAGGCGTCCTACTGTTTCCATCAGGAAGCCACCCAGGAGTGAGCCCAGTGGTGCAGCAATTACGATGATACTTGCTGAAAATAGATTAAATTTAGATTAATTTGTTGTTTTTTTAGCTAAATTTAGTAGATTTTTTATTTATTCGTTTTTTGAGAATATCTTGGAAAGTAAGGGAGATAGGGCGATTTTACATGAATCCTTTTTTGTAGAGAATTTCAAGAGCTACAAAAAAGAATACGTGTAAAATTACGCTATCTCGCTTAGTTTCCGAGATATTTCTAAAAGACTGATGAATTTCAAAATTTATTAAAATTCAGTAGTAAAAAGGTAAAAAAGAAGAAATCGACGCATCTTTGTGAAAATCTCGGAAACTAAGTGAGATAGAGCGATTTTGTCCGAATCCTTTCTTTTAGCTCTTAAAATTCTACACAAAAAAGGATTAGAGTAAAAAGGGCGTATCTCCATTAGTTTTCGAGATATTTACAAAGATAAGTCGATTTCTCCTGTTTTACCTCTTGAAAACTGGATTTTAATGGATTTTTGGAGTTTCATGAGCTTTTTTCTCGAATATCTTGGAGACTAAGCGAGATAGAGCGATTTTACATGAATCCTTCTTTGTAGAGAATTTCAAGAGCTACAAAAAAGAATACGTGTAAAATTACGCTATCTCGCTTAGTTTCCGAGATATTGAAAAAAAACTGATGAATTTCAAAATTTATTAAAATTCAGTAGTAAAAAGGTAAAAAAAAAGAAATCGACGTATCTTTGTCAAAATCTCGGAAACTAAGTGAGATAGAGCGATTTTGTCCGAATCCTTTCTTTTAGCTCTTAAAATTCTACACAAAAAAGGATTAGAGTAAAAAGGGCGTATCTCCATTAGTTTATGAGATATTAAACAAATTGATAGATTAAAAAAACAAATTAACAGATTTTAAGAGAGAAAAATCGATTTATTTTTCTCTCTTGAACATTTTTCTTTTTTAAATCTCGAAAATTATTGGAGATACGCATTTTTCTGCCCTGTTTTTTTTTCTGTGAAGAATCTCGAGAGCTAAAAAAATAGCTTGAAGCAAAACTTTGCCCTATCTCACTTACTTCACAGGTTTAAAATTTCATTTTATTACCTATCCAAGACGTTTCCGCCTTTGTAGCGTGCAATTCAGTGCTATTTGCATCTGTACCATTTCCAGCCTCCAACTTTGGAATTAAAATAGCGGAATACGCCATACTGAGGCCCACGGCAATGTGAAATGATGCTGCGAGAACACATGCTGTGATCTGTGGGCAGATGAAAAAAAAAAAAGCATTTGAGTTGAGAGAAAGAATGAGAAATATAAGTCAGAGAAAACGAGGAAAAAATTTATTTTTTAGAGGAATTTTTACGTTTTTTTTTTCAAAGAAAATCTCAGAAACTAGTGGAGATACGCCTTTTTTAGACGAATAATTTTTTTGTGGACATTTTCAAGAGATGGAAAAATGGGTTGGAGTGAAAAGGGCGTATCTCCATTAGTTTCTGAAATATTTTTAGTGAATTAATGGGAAAAAAATAGAAAAATAATTTTTTTATTACTTGAAATTCATCATTTTTTAGAATATCTAGGAAATTAATGGAGATACGCCCTTTTTGCTTGAATCCTTTTTTGTGGAGAATTTGAAGACCTACAAAAAAAGATTCAGGCAAAATCGCTCTATCCCGCTTAGTTTCCGAGATATTCAAGAAAAATTTAATGAAAAAAAAAAATTCTATTTGAAATTTCATTATTATTGAAAATATCTCGGAAAATAAGGGAGATAGGGCGATTTTGCTGGAATCCTTTTTTGTGGAGATTTTTAGGACCTACAAGAAAGGATTGAGGTGAAATCGCTCTATCCCGCTTAGTTTCCGAGATATTAAAAAAAAATGAAAGAAAAAAAAAGTAATTTTATTACTTGAATTCATTATTTTTGAGAATATCTCGGAAAATAAGGGAGATAGAGCGATTTTGCTAGAATCCTTTTTTGCGGAGATTTTTAGGACCTACAAGAAAGGATTGAGGTGAAATTGCTCTATCCCGCTTAGTTTCCGAGATATTTAAACAAAATTTAAAGAAAAAAAAAATTTGAAATTTCATTATTATTAAAAATATCTCGGAAAATAAGCGAGATAGGGCGATTTTGCTAGAATTTGTTTTTTGTAGATAATTTCAAATTCTACGAAAACAAAATTAGGGCAGAAAGGGCGTATCTCCATTAGTTTCCGAGATATATTATTGAAAAAATAAATCTCCTTTCGCAACTGAAATCTTTCGAAAAAATCAGCATTTTCTCATCTTTTTTTTTTGTTTTTAATGTGGATTACCTCGGGAATTGCATTTTTGAGTTGTGTAGGCTCGACGAAGCCTTTGTTGAGGCTCCTGCTTGAGACAATTGCATCCTTGAAGCATTCTCTCTCGTTTTCCTCTATATTCTTTGAGGCCTCACGTTCAACACTGTAATTATATTTTATTTTGATTAATTCAATGTAAAAGATCAAAAAATAAATTATAAGGTTTTTATAAAATTATTTTCAAATTAAGATAGTATCCGAGAGAATTCGAGTACAGTTAATTCACTAAATTTTTTGATGCCGTATTAAATATGATATTTTTTTTACATTTTTCTGAATTTTTTCATAATTTTTGTCCGTGCAGTTTATGAGATATAATGATATTTCAAATTTTCGAATTATTCGAATTTTTTTTGAATAATTCAAATTTTTGAATAATTCGAATTTTCAAATAATCCGAATTTCCTTGAATAATTTGAATTTTCGAATGATTCGATTTTTTTTGAATAATTCGAATTTTTTAATAATTCGAATTTTTGAACGATTCGAATTTTCGAATAATTCGAAAATTTTCGAATTATTCCAAAAATTTCAAATAATTCTAATATTTTCGAATAATTCGAATAATTTCGAATGATTCGAATAATTTCGAATAATTCCAATAATTTCGAATAATTCCAATAATTTCAAATAATTCTAATATTTTCGAATAATTCGAATAATTTCGAATAATTCGAATTATTCGATTCGGAATTTGAATCGAATATTACTATTCGAACACTATTCGCACACCCCTATAACTATTTGCCTCTCTCTCTATCTCATGCTTGTGATAGGAGATTAATGTAAAAAAAAAAATCGAAAAAAAAAATTATATTCACAAGCAGAAGATATGACGTTCGAAGTAGTTTAATCACTTTTTTCGGGTAAATTGAAGCACATTTTCCCGAATTATCAGCAATTACTTGAAAACTAATCTACAAATCCTCATTTTTTTTCTCTATTTTATCGAAAGTACTCTGGAATACTACCTCAATGTGATTCAGTCACTAATTCAATTTTTAATTGCTTCTATTATCAATTCAGTAGTTAAGAGATAAAACAGGAAAAAAATATTTTTTTCATGATATTCCATGAAGAATATCTCGGAAACTAGTGGAGATACGCCCTTTTTACGCGAAACCTTTTTTGTAGAGAATTTTAAGAGCTACAAAAAGAGATTCTCGCAAAAAAAGCGTATTTTCACTAGTTTTTGAAATATTTGAGAAAAATCGACAAAAAAAAGAGACGAATTCTTTTTTTTTCTCGAAAATAGCGCAATTTGCAAATTTTTTAAATTTTGGGTAATTATTTTGCATAGTTTCGAGAATTTTAACCCAGAAAATGCTATCGTAAAATTTTATTTTCCCCAATATTTTCAAAAATATCATTTTTTTATTTTTTCCTAATTTTTGTTCCTTTTTCAGCTTAAAAAAAGGAAAAAAAACTGAATAAAAATGAATTAAAGTATTTTATTGAAGGAGAAATTTTCCATATTTTCCCAATGGCAAGGACAAAATTCTCATATTCCAACGTTTCTACAATCGCGCAGAAAAAAAAAACGTCAAAATGAAATTTTTTTTTTATCACAAAAACACCGAATGTTTATAACAATAGACAGTTTGCTTATCATCGGGAAAAATTATTATTGAAAATGAACAATTTTTTCCTTTTTCTTGCCGATAAGATATCGATTCTTACCAATTGTTTCAAAATTCTTTGAAATGAAAGAAAATTCATTGCAGAAATACAGTTTTAAATATCGCTGGAGAAATCAAATTCAAATTTAATTGAAAATTATTAGCAGAATGAACTGTAGGGGAAAAGGCTGCAACTTTCAACACCTTTGGCTTTTTTAATAATTAATTTTAACACAATAAAATAGTTAATCATTAATATTTTTCAACTCGAATCAATACTTCGGATATTTAAGGATGTTCTACCGGTATTTCATCAAAATTTAAAAATGTACGATTTCATTGAAATTTTTTTCCAAGGTTCTCCAATTTATAAAGAAACCGTATGCAAAATTTTGGATTTTTTTCATACCTGGTTTAAATGTTATAAATTTTTTAATAACCATCGTTCAAGGATGTTCTACCGGTATTTTATTAGAACTTAAAAATGTACAATTTCAATGAAATTTTTTTCCAAGGTTCTCCAATTTATAAAGAAACCGTATGCAAAATTTTGGCTTTTTTTCATACCTGGTTTAAAAGTTATAAATTTTTTAAAAACCATTTTTAACATGATTCTTATGGGAAATTCACAAAAGCTTAAGAAACTTTTCGAAAAATTGTTCAAATTTGATGAAACTTCGGATATAGGTGAGAAATAATCCCCCGCACAATTTGTTCATTTTTATACAACGATTGGGTCAATAATTGGCATTAAAATTAATAAAAATGCTTGAAAAATTGTCGATTTCGCGTAAGTGCTGCCAACTTGTGTCGCCAGAATTCCCTAGAATTCAACGCTTTTTTCCAAATAATTCTCAAACTAATTAAATGAAGGATAAAAAAAATATCTATGAAATGTAATGATAATAATATAATATTTGAACACTGACAGCGTTCCATAATTCCCTGAAAATCATTTTAATGAGGAATTTAAAAAATCATTATTTCATGTTCAGGGATTGGAACACTGACGAAATCACTGCCCCTCTCATGCCGCACAACCACCGCTTACGGTAGGTGTAGAACATCCTTAACGTTCATAATACACATTTTTTAATTAAAAAAAAATAATAAATCACCATTATATTATCAATTGAAAAAAAAATCAAAGAATGCATTAAATCGATTGAAAAAAAAAAAATTATTGCAATTTGGTAGCAAAGATGTAATAAAAAAGAAAAAATCGTTTTTCTCTCATTTTTTCTCAAATCCATCGGAAACTAATGGAGATACGCCCTTTTTTCCCAAATTCTTTTTTGCAGAGAATTTCAAAAGCCATAAAAATGAATAAGGACCAAAAGGGCGTATCTCCATTCATTTACGAGATATTAATCAGAAATAAGCAGAGAAAAGATTTAAAAAAAAAATCGATTTATTTTTTTAAAAATTAAATAATTCGATTTTTTTTTGTAATTTTTTTTTTATTTCGCAAATTATTGGAGATGCACATTTTTCTACTCTGATTTTTCTTTCTATGAAGAATTTTGAGAGCTAAAAAATGGCTTGAAGCAAAATCGCCTTATCTCGCTTAGTTTCCAAAATGTTTGAAAGTCAAAAAATCGAAATTGAAGAAATAAAGCAGAAAAATTCGATCTCTCGAAATTGTATAAAAAAAAAATTCAAGTGAAAAGGACTTATCTCCATTATTTATTGAGATATTCTATTTGAGATATGATGAAAAAAAATGTTTATTTTCTTCTTTTACCTCTTTACTACTGAATTATCTGCATCATGACTTTCTGAGCAAAATTATCCTCGTACATTCGATATTTCGTAATATTTCGTTAGCGTGATGGACGAAGATATCGTGTACCGATGCCATTAAAATGATTAACTTTTTTTTTTCCCCCCTTAAAAGATGAAAAAAAAAAAAAAAGAATTTCGTATTTTTGCAACAATCAATGATGAAGGTAGACATGTTTGCTGTCACTGGAGAACATTATGATAAGCTGCTAATGATATTTCCTCGAATAATTCTATAAATACGAGTGGAAAGAAATTGGACGAGTGATTTTTTCATTTTTTTTTTCATTATTTCGAAAAAAAAAATTTCTTCTAATAGTTTTTTTTAGAATATCTGGGAAACTAAGCAAGATAGAGCGATTTTGTCTGAATTCATTTTTTCAGCTCCTGAAATTTCCTAGAAAAAAGGATTCCAGCGAAATTTCTCGATCTCGCTTAGTTTCCGAGTTATTCTAAAAAAATAAAAAAATAATAAAATTCATTGTATCCCTCGAAATTCATTATTTTTAATAATATCTCGGAAACTAATGGAGATACGTTCTTTTTACTCAAATATTTCTTTGTAGCTCTTGAAATTTTCTATAAAACAAGCTTCAGGCAAAATTCTTCTATTTCGTTTAGTTTCCGAGATATTCTCAGAAAAAAAATCGATAAAAAAAAGTTGCGATGTTGGAATATGAGCAAAAATAATCTATAAATCTAATAATCTATTTCCAATAAAATGTTATTATTTCTGTGTATAAACCGAAGAAAGAGAATGCCTCAAGTCTTTCTCGAAACGTCCTTATAAACATATCGTCGCCTTAGAGTAAAAGGGGCGTAAGTGCCATTTTTCCCGATTTTTTTTCTTCAAAATAACAAAAAGGCGTATCTCCACTATTATTGCTCCAATAGGCTTTCCAAGGCTTTTTACGCAATATTAGTAAAAAAAATAAAAAATAATAACATATAGGCGTAAGTATCACTGACTAATAACAAAGGGGCGTAAGTACCGGAGATACGCCTCTTTGTTTTTAGTGTTTTCATTGAATTTTCTCTAATTATCGGAAAAAAATTGAAAACAAAGAGGCGTAAGTGCCATAGTTTAGATACAAATAGCTAAAAACAAAAAGGCATAAGTGCCAAAATTCGGATGAAAAATCCTAAAAACAAAAGGGCGTAACTCCAAATATTTTCATGAGATAGAAAAAATTATAAAAACAAAGAGGCGTAAGTGCGGAGATATGTCCTTTTCACTTTAACTTTAACAATTATATAGCGTTTAAAAAGAAAATAACAAAAGGGCGTAAGTGTGGAGATACATCCCTTTCATTTTTAAATTCGTAGTTACGCCACTTTGTTATTTTAATTTTCAACTATCCAAATAATGTTCCAGAGGCCATAAAAAACATTTTGGAGTGATAAGTGGACATACGCCCCTTTCACACCAGAAATTCGTGTTTTTGGCACTTACGCCCCTTTCACTCTAAGGCGACGATATATTATAAAGCGTAAAATATACAATTGATAAAAACAAATTAAAAACCGAGACGCGCAGGGCCCTATTTTCCTGTGAGAATGCGTCACTTTTTACTTCGTCATTCTGCAGTCAATTCTTCGATTGCTCTCGATCAGTAAAGACGTCAGATTAATATAAAAAAAATTGCTCTGCTTGAACTCTGCGTTTTATTTCACGACCTTTATCCATAATCCAATACTTGAAATGTTAATTTAATTGAAAAAAGTACAGAATTCTGTAACTACAACTCGATCTTTAAAAAATAAAAAATAAAAACTGAAGAAATGGTTTTATGGAGCCTTTTTATTTTGAATCGCACTGAAGAAAAGGCAAAAACAGAAACACGCGATCAATAATCAGTTAATTATTTGAAAAAAACAAAAAACACCATAACTGTCTTAACAATGCATGTCGTACATACGACTTTTTTTTTGTAAAACCGTAACTTCCTAATGTTATCGTTCGTTTATTGACGACATTTAATACAAAATATTGTACTCGAGCAAAATAAAAAAAAACACCATCTTCTGTAATGTTGAATAAGCCCAAAAAAAGTTTGGGAGTTTTAAATGAATAAAAATTTTAAAAAACGAGTGGATAAATTTCTATTTTTTTTTACTTTTATTTTAATTTTTTCTATTTAATATGGAATGGTATTGATATATACAGTGATATACATATACATATGTATAAAGTTAATCTATTATATGAAATATAGAAAATAACTGAGCATCAACTCTCTCGATTCCGAGCAAATAAAAATATATTATCAACTTGAAAAATTAACCATGTCATTTTGAAATCTAACGAATGGAAGAGAGTGAATTCTTTGAGAATAAAATGAAAATATAATACCATTATTGTGTATTGTAAATGGGAAATATTAAAAAATGGAGTTTGTCGAGAAGAAGTTTTCCACAAAATATGAAATTTCTCTATAAAACCGTTTTACAAACATACAGACATTCGCTAAAAATATCATTATCTCTCATTTTAGATCATTTCAAGTATCTTTTATTAAAAAAATTACAATCGAAAATTCTGATGATTACATAGCTTTCATTCGCCAGCAAAAATGAAGAATTCTTACAGTATTTAAAGAAAAAAAAAGCCATGAACTCAAGTTAAAAAGATTGACATTGTCAGAATGTTAATGTCACGAAATAACATTGCATGTGAATTCTCAATGACGATTAATACGTGACGATTGCACAATTAAATGCATACGTGACGATGAAACTTAACAGCTGAATAAAAAAAAAAAAAATAACTAGCAGTGCAAAAAGACATTTGCACTTGGCTTATGCATTAAATTGATGAGTATATGTAACAGGAGCCATTATAAATTAATTGGCATAAATCTCTAGAGTGACGATTTAATTGGAATGGAAATAATTCGCGTCAATAAATAAAAATTTGTGAAAATTAAAAATATTTATTGACGAATAGTTTTTATTGGCAATTAAATGATTGAATAAATGGGTATTAAGGTGATATATTTTAAGGATATCCAAGTAGTTCCGATAATTCATTTTTTCGTATCAATTTTGGTCATTTTCGATAGAATAACATGAGGGAATTTTTAAAAAATTTACTTTACACAACGTTACCGGACAAATTGAGCCAAAAATAATTTTTGCAAAAAATTAGATTAACATTAGAACTTCATAAGCGAGATTCAGTTTACAGACCTATTTTTTCCTTATAGGGGAATGGGGCAAAATGGACATCAGGGGTAAAATGGACACATCTAAATTTTTAGACAAATATTATGAAAAACTCTTGAAATTAATAGAAATATTGGTGGTAGATTGTTTTTGATGATTTCATTGAAAAGCTGAGGAAATTTTAGGCGGAAAACAAGTGCCGGAATTAATTTTCTTGAATTTTTGGCGATTTTGACTTTTTTGAGCATTTTAGAGGGGTGAAACTCTTCCTTCTTTTAAAATTTTTCAGTTTTTTGAGAATATCTTCGGTTCTATTTGTCGTAGCGTGAAAATTCCGATGAGAGGTGAAAGGTGAGATCATTTGCCATCGATTTATGGGGTTTTCAATTTAAAAATATCGATTTTTAAGGTATTTATGGGCATTTTCGTGAAACAGTTTTGTAAAACAGTTTTTGGCCTATAACTATCCCAAAAATTGATATTTTTGAATTCAAACCCCCATAAATCGATGGAAAATGAGCTCACCTTTCATTTGAGACCAGCCCCAAACTGTTATGACCAATAGAACCAGAGATATTCGCAAAAAACTGAAAATTTTCAAAAAAAAGGCTTTTACCCCTCAAAAATATCAAAAAATATCGAATTTTCAAAAAAAAACGAAAAAAATACATCTGACACTCTTTTTCCGGCTAAAATTTCCTCAGCTTTTCAATAGAATCATCAAAAAAAAATCCATCTCTAACCGTTTCATTACAGTGTCCATTTTGCCCCATTTTCCCTTATAACTATATATATTTTTGGTCGTCAAAATGTCTATTAATTTTTCAAATCATAAAAAACGCTTTTTACCGGACAAATAGCGACAATTAATCCAATTAATTACATGAAAATATCAATGGCGGGAATATTGGTATTTAAAATCCGAGGATCCTCCAATGCCAGGTCTAGATGCTGGGACAGCGTCAGTCAAATTCGAAACAATATTGGATATTCATAATGTTATTTAACCTCTTCAGGACCGGAAGCCACTTTAGTAGCTTTCAGCCATTTTTGTAAATTGTTCTATCAATTCGTGTTTCTTAGTGAACTTAGTGATTATGTGAGAAATGGCATTTGAAATGTTGATTAGTATTCATTTGCGATTTATGAGCATGATTGAAAGGTGGCGCGGAT
Source organism: Aleiodes leptofemur (assembly GCA_963942555.1). Taxonomy (NCBI): domain Eukaryota; kingdom Metazoa; phylum Arthropoda; class Insecta; order Hymenoptera; family Braconidae; genus Aleiodes; species Aleiodes leptofemur. The sequence continues at coordinate 13,365,042 of OZ012619.1, forward strand.
GATGGCACTTTAGAAAAAATTTTAAGGATATCCTAGTGGTTCGGGCAATCTATTTTTCCTCCTCAACTTTGGTCATTTTCGATAGAATAGCATGAGTAGATTTTTTTTAAATTTTGTTTACCCCATGTTACCGGACAAATAAGGCCAAAATTAATTTTTGAAAATAATTAAATTAACATAGAAACTCCATAAGCAAGGCTCAGTTTCAGTTTCACTGCAAAAATTCATGGTCACAGACCTATTTTTTCTTTATATAACCTTATATGTTTTTTATTCGTCAGAATGTCTATTTTTTTTGAAATCGTGAAAAATGTATGTTACCGGACATATAGTGACGATTAATTCAATTGATTGCATAAAAACAACAATGGCGGCCATATTGGTATTTGAAATCCTCCAATCCTCCAATCCCAGTCCTCGATGCTGGGACAGCGTGAGTCAAATGCGGAACAATATTGAATATTCATAATATTATTTATTTACAATTCATCATCTCGGACATCGTTCTAGTATCGGTAAAATGTTGAAAAATCGAAATAGTTATAGTAATTATAATAACTAAGAGGAAAAAAAAAAAAGTCGATCATTTGAACCTGCCACTATGATATCCTTAAAAACCGGTAAAGTGAATTTTGCTTCATGAATACGTTGAGTTTGATGATATTTGTGAGAATGATGTTTTAAATGAGACATATTTTGGTTGATTTTTAGTAAAACATACTCCCAATCATTTTTCCTATGATTGATAATAGATATCTATTGATTTAACTGCGAAAAACACGAAAAAATTTTGGTATTTTCCGTTCTAGACCGGAAGCCACTATAGTGGCGCGGAAGTGGCGCAATCTTTTTGGGTATACAACTCATATATAATAATATAAAAATTCTAAACCATAAACTGGAAAAGCCGTTAAAAAATAGCTCGGTCCTGAAAAGATTAATAACGATTTATTATCGTCAATATCGTTTTGATATCGGTAAAATGACACAAAATCGGAATAATTAGAATATTTTCGATAACTCAGAAAAATAGAAAGGAAAAGTAGATCATTTGGACCGGCTATTTGAATATTCTTGAATGATAAGATTAACAGGGGAGACTGGGGCAAAATGGATCTCCAGAGAAACGTGATTAGTGATGGGCGATTTTGAATCGATCTTTTGAGATCAATCTTTTTTTTTTTCAACAATCGATCTTTTTTGGGAAATTTTATGAAAATCGATTAATCGATTTTTCGATTCTATTTTACAAAAATCGTAATATTTTTATTTTATTTCTGGAAAAAAAAATGAAAAAGGGAATTTGTTGCCCTTTAAACTGGAAAATAGGGACACGAAACTATCGAATGATGTGCGATATATCTAATTTAATGCGAGATATCGCATCGATTGATCGATATTGAAAATAATCAATCAGAAGGAGATGTGATAGGGTTTTTTTTTATTGAAAAAAATCGTTCGATGAATTTTCACGTTTCTTGAGATGTGATATAATTCCTAGAAAATCGATTTTTTCAAAAAAAAATCGATTTTCACGAGATAGAATTTCGAAAGATCGATTCTTCGAGAATCGATTTTTTCGAAGATCACCAATCACTAAACACGATTCCTGAATTTTTTCTGACACTACAAAAATGTTGAAATTGTCAAGGATTTTTTTGATATTTCGAAAACTAGGGGAGATAGGAGGATTTTTGAAGAGACCTTTTTTGTAGAGGAGAAAGAGAGCTACAAAAAAAGTTTCTACAAAAATTCTAATTTTTCCACTCATTCTCGAGAAAATTTCAATTTTCAAAAAAAAAATTGAAAAAAGCATTAAATTTCATAAAAACTCCAAAACTGTTCAAATTATTATGAATTTTTATTGATATCTCAAGAACCGGTAGAGATATAAGAATTTTGGCAGAGACCTTTTTTGTAGAGGAGAAAGAAACCTACAAAAAAGGTCTCTTTCAAAAATCTCGTACCTCCCCTCGCTCTTCAAATATTCTTAAAAAACTAAAAAAAATGATTTTTTAAAATTAAATTAATGTTTTTTTCTCTCAATTAACGAATGTTCGATAATAATCGAATCGTCACATTAGAATTATTATTATTTCCCAACACTTTGTGGAAAAATCTGGAAAAAAATTAAGAAAATTTTGATCCACAGGTCCATTTTGCCCCGTTCTTCCCCGATAGGAAAACCAAATTAATAATTAAATTAAAGAGAATTTTTTCACAAATGAAAAAAAAATATCAAATATTTTTAGGAAAATCAATTAATGCAAAAATTGATAATTTCGTTCTCTTTTCGCAATTTTTTTTATCATGAAAAATTATTGAGAAAAATACATTTAAATAAAGAAAAATCTTCATTATTTCTTGACTCATTCTTGCATAAATCACGCTAAAGTAGAAACACATCAGATATTCATCAATTCCATTGAATTTTAGTCATTTTCCTTTTTTTTTTTATAAACTTCTTGCAGTGAATGCTCGTTTATTCGGTGACAGTATTGACGCAAATGCTATGTATCGCTTAGAGCTGATTAAATGACCGTTTCTGAAGTGCGTGTAATATATCATATGTTTTGTAACACAGTCTTTAGAAATACCATGACACGAAATAATCATTACTTTACACAGTTTATACTCTGTACTTTATTTTTTATTTTTCATTAGGTAACAACCTTTTTTTTTCCCCTATTTTTTAGTTGACTAAAAAAAAAAGGTGTTATTAGTAGTTATTATGTATTCCGAGAGTTTAGAAGCTGATCTGCAATGAGATATGATTATTGCAATCAAAATTCTTGTGAATAATGAAGTGGCAAAAGTAAATGAGTTAATTTTGCTATTATTCTTCTTCAGAAGAGGATGAATCTATTTTTTCTGCATTTTTGTGAGAATATTTCGAAAAATAAGGGAAATACGCTTTTTTTGCATCGATTTTTTTTTGAAAAAAATTTCGAAAATTGCAGCAAAGGTTGAAAGTGAAAAAGGCGTATCTCGCTTATTTTCCGATATAAAAAAAAAAAATTCCATTATTTTTGTGCAAATCTTGGAAACTAATAGAGATTCGTCTTTTTCATCCTCATTCCTTTTTTTTGCAGAAAATTTCAAGAGCTTCAAAAGTGGGTTGAGCAAAAAATTATTTTGAAGAGCTTAAAAAATAGTTTCTGATATTCAAAAAAAAATTAATTAGAAATTTTGAATGCTACTAATATTAATAAAAATTACAAAAAAATTTTTGTAATAAATATTTACGATTTTGTAATAAATATTTATGATTCTGTAATAAAAAAATATAATTTCCCAAATCAATTTTAAAAAATTGATAATTTTATCTTCATTTATTATTATCTGCAGACATTATCACAATTTTTAACTGCAATCCATTTCTCCGAAAAAAAAAAAATCTCAAAAATTTCACAACAAAATCATCTGAATTATGAGTTTAATGATTATTCATTAAAAAAAAGTCATTCACGATAAAGAAAGAAAAATGTTTTGACGAAGAAATTTTTCGATTATTTTCATTGAGCTCAATCGAAAAAATTCCAACGAAATTGTGCAATAATATAATAATAATAAATAAAATAATAGCCGTTAAGTGATAAGGATATAAGTGGGTGAGTATGAAATATTTGGAGTGAATAAAAAAATGATTTACGATTAAACGATGATGAAGAGGTGAAGTATTTTTTTCTTTTTTACGTCCTTGTGATCATATAAAGTCTCATCCGATCAATCAGTAGATCGGTATCTCTCATTGAAATTTTTATCCATGAACAACTTTTTGTATTCGTTTCTTTTTTCTTCTTTTTTAATCACATCAATTTCCGTTAAAGCTATCGCACTATTGTGTAGATAAAATTGACCTCGAACTTCAAATTACGTAGATAGCTCACGAATGATTTATCGATTTACCCCGGAAATATTAAACATTGCACAAGTGACTATAGAACAATTCTTTCTTTTATAAATTTTTTTTAAAATTTTTTTAAAATTTTTTTTAAAATTTCTTTAAATTTTTTTTTTTAATTTTCTCAAATTTTTTTAAAATTTTGAAAAAAAATTTTTAAATGTTTTTTTTTTTAACCGATTTTGATGGTTTTTTGTAGTAATTTTAGATGAAATATCTTCAAAAGTACTGGAGATAGGCCTTTTTTATTCTAATCTTTTCCGAAGTTCACTTCAAGAGTTGCGAAAGAAGATTGGAGTGAAAAAAGGGCGTATCTCAATTTTTTTTTGAGATATTCTTAAAAATAATGAATTTTTTAAGTTGTTTTATTTTGGTGGATATCTCGGAATTTAAGCGATATAGCGCAATTTTTAAAAAATGTAGCGCAAATAAAAAAAAATTTTAAAAATGAAATTTTTTTTTTGTAGCTCTTTCGAATTCTTTACAAAAAAAGTAAGGATGAGAGTAAAAAGGGCGTATCTCCATTAATTTTCGAGATATTCTCAAAAATTTCATCTCATTGTCATTTTTTTTTGAAAATATCTCGGATAATGAGCGAGATACGCCTTTTTTTTATCTTAAATCCTGTTTTAGAGGGAATTTCAAGAGATTCAAAAAAGGAAGCGTATGGAAAAGGCGTATGTCAATTATTTTTTTCAGATATTCTTATAATTAATGAATTTCAAATAATAGTATATATAGTATTTTCAATTAATAGTAACTCAGTATCTAGAATCAGATATTGTGTTTTTTTTCATCTATATTTTATAGGGGAGAGTGGGGCAAAATGGATCTAGGAGATAAGATGACTCGAGATTTTTTTAAAAAGCAGCGACTGCTTCAAAAAATCTGAAAAAATTCACAAACTATATAGACATGTTGAAGAATTTTCTCAAATTTTTTCAGATTTTTTCGTCAAGTTCTTCATTCTGAAAAAAATCCCGAATCATGTTGGCATGAAGGTCCATTTTGCCCCACTCTCCCCTACATAAATTACCATGTGATATATCGTTCAATCGATGAGCCTTTAAAATGGCAATTAAAAAAAAAAAAAATAGAATTTTATCCGAATCTTGTTTTGAAGCTCTTGTAATTCGCTATGAAAGAAAATTAGGCTAAAAAGGACATATCTCGCTTAGTTTCCGGAATATTCTGTAAAAATAACGAATTTCAAGCAATAAGTCAATTTTTGGAGTTTTTTTAAAAATATGTTGGAAACTAAGCGAGATACAGCCTTTTTACTCGAATCCGTTTTTGTAGCTCTTGAAATTCTCTACAAAAAAGAGTTGAAGTAAAAAAGCGTATCTCGCTTAGTTTCCGAGATTTTTTTTTAAATAATAAATTTCATGTAAAGGATGTCGATTTTTTTTTGCGTTTTTTAAGAATATCTTGGAAACTAAGCGAGATACAGCCTTTTTACCTGAATCCTTTTTTGTAGCTCTTGAAATTCTCTACAAAAAAGAGTTGAAGTAAAAAAGCGTATCTCGCTTAGTTTCCGAGATTTTTTTTTAAATAATAAATTTCATGTAAAGGATGTCGATTTTTTTTTGCGTTTTTTAAGAATATCTTGGAAACTAAGCGAGATACAGCCTTTTTACCCGAATCCTTTTTTGTAGCTCTTGAAATTCTCTAAAAAAAAGAGTTGAAGGTAAAAGAGCGTATCTCGCTTAGTTTCCGAGATTTCTTTAAAAATAATGAATTTCATGTAAAGGATGTCGATTTTTTTTTGCATTTTTTAAAAATATCTTGGAAACTAAGCGAGATACAGCCTTTTTACCCGAATCCTTTTTTGTAGCTCTTGAAATTCTCTGCAAAAAAGAGTTGAAGTAAAAGAGCGTATCTCGCTTAGTTTCCGCGATACTCCCAAAAATTGACGAAGAAAAAAGAATTATCCTGTTACATCTCTTCGCTACTAAAATTCTCCATTAATTCAGGAAGAAAAAAAAAAAAATTGAAGAAGCCAAAGAAGATTGAAGGTTCCCTGACTACCTGAGGAGGATTTATACCTGTTGAGATTTTTCAAGATCCAAAAAAACATTGACAATAGAAGAAAAAAAAAATATGAAGACTCACCTTAGTGAATAAGGATCCATTATGTACTATTTCTTCACAGCCACGTAAATACTGATTTTTATATCTTCTTTTTTTTTTTTATAATCCTTCAGAACTTCACTCTTCCAAATTCACACAAAAAGTAACAAAAAAAAAATTTTTTACAACTTTTTTATTTAAAAAGAAAAACTCTTCAGTTAATTTTTCAATGACAAAAAAAAAATTCAATTAAAAAAAAAACAAAAATAAACCTAAGGCACCTTCAGCATCAACATCTCGTTGAAGCCACTGGGACTTCCATCATTTTTGGAAATCTGAAAATTGAAAAAGAAAAAAATTTTAAATTATTTAAATTAATTAATAAGATAAATATATTTTTTCTAAATATTTTTCATTTTATCAATTTTTTTTTTTTTTTTTTTTTTTTTATTTATCCTGTAAGGTTCAATGGAAAAATGATTTGCACGTGAATAATTTTTATCAATTCATGATAAATATTGGAGTACTTTTGATATATATATATATAATGCTCATTCAGCAATAATGAGAATGATAAGCTTACGTATATCCATACGTAATATACAATCATGTACTTATCGATTAAACTACCAGCTGTATTTTTCTAAATACAATTCAAAATACGGTAGACTGGCTAACGGTTAATTGAATAGAGCAATTTTATTATTTGATGACAGGTTAATTTTCAAATGGAATTTTTTTTTTCAATTTTGAAGGATTTTTCTGATGAAAATGATGAAATTTTTTTCAAAATTTAATGAATTAAAATGTTGATTTAGCTTCAATTTTTGTGGAATATCTCGAAAATTATGAGATATTGAGAAATTCTTGTAATAACCTCATGCGATTATGAAATTCTCGCTATCTCTCTTAGTTTCCGAGAAATTTGACAAAAACTCGAATTTTTTTAATCAATTTCACTCCAAAATTAGTTTTTCGAAATTATCTCGGAAACTAAGCGAGATAGAGCAATTTTTGAAGACACCTTTTTTGTAGCCCGCAAAATTCTCTACAAAAAATGTTCCTACACAAATTGCTCTATCTCGCTTAGTTTCCGACATCCTTCATGAAAACTCCAAAATGAAAATTTTCGATAATTTCACTCCAAAATCAGTTTTTTGAAAGGATCTCGGAAATTAAGCGAGATAGCGGAATTTTCGTAGAAACCTTTTTTGTAGTTCTCAAAATTCTGTACAAAAAAGGTTTCTACACAAATTGCTCTATCTCACTTATATTCCGAAATATTCAATAAAAACTAACAGCAAGATAATTTCGTTGCTTAAAAAAAAAAAAAAATTGCAAAATTCTCAGAATAGTCTAACGGATTGGAGCAGAGTGAAAAAAAATGACCTTCACTGAAATGAAAAAAAAAACGCCTCAATTTATTCTAATATTAATAAATGAGAAAGTTACCTGTTCTTATTCCTTCTCCTTTTTTCCTCAAATGACCCTTTTTTTTTTTTTACCAACAAATAACGATTCAACTGTCCGCGACAGTTGCTCGTAAATGTTGAAAAGTCGGCCGTCGAGGACTGACTGAGCCGTGTTAATTTTGTGCAAGCCTTAGTAATGTACACACACACAGTAAAAACTGTACGTTAGCGATCGTAGCGTCATGTGAAGTGAACTAGAGGTGATCCCATACACTGTAAAAACTTTACAAACATCCCTGAGAAATACTATATCATGCTTTGGTGTACTCCTTTTTGCACATTCGTAATACACTAGAACTTTCTGTTGGGTTTGATTTTATGCTCATTTTTTTTTTTGCTCTAGGGACAAAGGAGAAAGGCATGTTTTTATTGTCTCAGTATTTTTTGTAAAAAAAAAAAAGATTGTGGAATTTTTGATGTAATTATTGATTTTTAATGATCATTGTAAAAATGATCTGACGATGACTGACAATTTTTTTCTCAAATCTTGTCTCAGTGATTTTCTTTTCATAATTTTTTTATTCTTCGGTAGTCTAATGGGAGAATTTCTCTTGTTTTTTTTGAAAATGAATTAGAGACAAAAAAAATGTGATATATCTTTATTATTCATTATTTTTTTTTAATTTATAATGCAAGAATTCAGTGGTGAAGTAGTTATTTCCATTCCTTTGTATTCTGATTTTCTGAGAATTTCTCTGGAACTAGGAAGGACCTCTTTTTGTAGGGAAAGGGCTACTAAAAAGTTAATTACAAAAAAAGCCCTATCTCTCCTAAATTACGAGTTTTTCTATAAAAAAAATTATTGTCATGAAAATTTAATTGATTTATGTTATTCTCTTCATTACTGCATTCTTTTGAATTACCAAAAACATTGAATTCAGTAGTGAAAACATGAAACTCGCGAAATTGACTCATTTTTGAGATCATTCTCCAGGAGATATCTCGGAAACTAATGGAGATACGCCTTTTTCACCCTAATCCTCCTTTTTTGTAAAGATTTTGAAGAGCTATGAACAAGAATTCCGGTCAAAAGGGCGTATCTCCATTAGTTTTCGAGATATTTGCAAGGAATCACTAAAAAAATAGTCTTTTTTGTAGTAATTTTTTTCTGAAAGTATCTTGGAAGCTAATCGAGATAGGGTTTGATATACCCTTGTCCTTTTCGGTAGAGAATTTTTAAAACAACAAAAAAAAACTCAAGTAAAAAGGGCGTATCTCCATTAGTTTCTGAGATGATCTCAAAAAATAAGTAAAAAAAATCGACTCATCCGATTTTACCTTTTCGTCGATTTCCCATTTTTTTAAAAAAGAATATGTCGAATATTAATGGGGATAAGCCCTTTTTCTCTTGAACCTTCTTTGTAGAGAATTAAACAGAGCAAAAAGGGCGTAATTCCATTGATTTTCGAGATATTCTCAAAAAAATAGATAACAAAGAAAAAAAAATCATCCTTTTTTTTAACGTTTCGTTACTAAATTTCCACCTTAATACTTGTTAATGTAGAAAAAAAGCGATTTGTAACTCAACTATTCATAATTCTCAATGATCTAAGCAGAAGGAAAAACATCGACTTCATAGAATTCTTTGTTGTGAAAAAAAACTTTGAGACAACGACTAATAAACAGTCACACTTGACATTGATTAATGTAATTGGTGTTCGTTGGAATTTTGATAGTTATTTCAATTACTTTTTTTTTTTTTTTTTTTTTTTAAACAAGGCCAATATCCTTCATTGATAAAATGGACGTGTCATATTAATGAATATTTTAAAAATAAATTGACAATTCGAAGAAAGTATCGATGATAAATTAAAGACTAAATGAAATTTAAGAGAATGGACATTGATCAAAGTGATTTCTTCAACAATTGAGTGTCGAAATTTTTTTTTTTTTTTCAATTTTATATTACTTTTTACTTTTTTTCATGCGTTTTGTTTCCTTTGTGAGAAGTCATTTCTCTCACCAGGCTGTAAACACGCACACAAGAGGAACAGGCAGAAAAAAAACAACAAGGCTCCATAGCAACAGCTGATATTGCTTCTCGTGTTTACTAAAAAAAAAAAAAAAAGTCTAAAAAGAGAAAAAAAATATTTTTCAAATAAAAAATTTACAAAAAAAAAAAATATTTTACAATAATTCCATAAAACAATAAAAATATTATAATTTTTTCAGCATAAAATTGTAAACAATTATCTTTTATTGATTCATAAGTAATTATGTTGAAAATACTTTTAAAAATTCTTTTCTCATATATTATATGAAACTAATAAAAAAAACTTGTTACACGATTTTCAATTATTTTCCCTATAATTTAATAATAAGTTATGCAAATTATTGAACATTTATGTTGTTTCGAAATACAATAATTTCACGGTATGAACATGATTCGTTGAAAAAAAAATTTTTTTGCTTGCAAATGAAAATTTGATGATTGAAAGAAAAACATATTGGTGTAATAAATTATTCAAGTAGTTAATTTCTAGTTTTTAAAATTAAATTTAGTAGTGAAGAAATCAAATATTTGGGCAACTAATGGACATACGCCCTTTTTGTAGATAATTTCAATATTAACAAAAAAGAATTGGGGTGAAAAAGGCGTATGTCCATTAGTTTTCGGGATATTAGAAGGTAAATGACGGAAAAATGAGACGAATCCTGTTTCACTCCTTGACTACTGAATTTATTCGTTCCCATTGACCATTGATTGAAAAACCGAACAGTTTCATTGCATCGAAAGAAAAGAATTCTCGGATGTAAAAGAAAAAAGTATCTTCTTTTATTTTTAAGAAAAGATTAACGAGAGATTTTAATGGGAAAATAATTTTTATCTGTTTTTTTTTAAGACTCACCATTATCACCGGTATTATTGATTTGCAGAGAAGCTGCCGGCTTCGGAGAATGTTGACGCCAGGCACCATACACACAAGCGCATTAACCTTTTATGAACACGAATGCAAAAGTGTGATGTCAGTGACCTATCAACGAACAAGTCCATATAGTTCTTAGCATAATGAGGATTTTAGTATTTTTATGCTAAAGTTTTTGGAAACAATGGTAATTACCTTGGGTGACGTACGAAGTGGCAAAGGACGAATGTTCGAAGTGATGAATTGGTGGGAGCTACACTTACCTTAGTGTGGTAAGTATTTTTGCTCATTGCGAATTTCGTCATTGCCTAAATGTTAATGAGGGATAAGTTGAAGATGTAATTAATGAAGTGGTTCTTGGAAATTATCGTAATTATTGGCTATTATTTGTAATTATTGGCTGGACGAGCTGATCGGGTTTGTTCGGGTGATGGGGGATTCCCCGGCGTTATTTCGGCTGCGATGTTGCCAAATCCACTCTACACTGCCCATGCCCATCTACCGAGTTTCCGGCAACCTTGCCCAGCAAATAACTTCACTCAGTACAAGAAAAATTCAGTTGTCAAGAGATAAAACAGGAAAAAACGACTCATCCCGATGAAGTATCTTCATTGTCAATGAAGTATTTTTATTCTTTATTAAGTAGTAGACTTCAGGTTTAAGGATGTTCTACACCTACCGTAAGCGGGGGTTGTGCGGCATGAGAGGGGCAGTGATTTCGTCAGTGTTCCAATCCCTGAACATGAAATAATGATTTTTTAAATTCCTCATTAAAATGATTTTCAGGAAATTATGGAACGCTGTGGGTGTTCAAATATTATATTATTATCATTACATTTCATAGATATTTTTTTTATCCTTTATTTAATTAGTTTGAGAATTATTTGGAAAAAAGCGTTGAATTCTAGGGAATTCTGGCGACACAAGTTGGCAGCACTTACGCGAAATCGACAATTTTTCAAGCATTTTTATTAATTTTAATGCCAATTATTGACCCAATCGTTGTATAAAAATGAACAAATTGTGCTGGGGGTTATTTCTCACCTATATCCGAAGTTTCATCAAATTTGAACAATTTTTCGAAAAGTTTCTCAAGCTTTTGTGAATTTCCCATAAGAATCATGTTAAGAATGGTTTTTTAAAAATTTATAACTTTTAAACCAGGTATGAAAAAAATCCAAAATTTTTCATACGGTTTCTTTATAAATTGGAGAACCTTGGAAAAAAATTTCATTGAAATCGTACATTTTCAAGTTTTAATAAAATACCTGTAGAACATCCTTGAACGATGGTTATTAAAAAATTTATACCTTTCAAACCAGGTATGAAAAAAATTCAAAATTTTGCATACGGTTTTTTTATGATTTGGAGAAGCTTGGAAAAAAATTTCAATGAAATCGTACATTTTTAAATTTTGATAAAATACCGGTAGAACATCTTTAAAAACCCATCGAAGCCTTTTCAGGAAAAAAAATAATTTTACAAATTGCCATTACAGTGTAACAAGAACATATAAAGTATACTCCTGATTAATTTAATGAATAATAAACTTGCAATAGTATCTCGGAAATTAATGGAGATACGCCCTTCTTGCCCTCATTCTCTTTGTAAAGAATTTCAAGAGCTATAGAAGTGGATTAGGGCTTTTGCCCTATCTCGCTTAAATTTCCGAGATATTCTCAAAAAAATGAATGACAAAAAAATAGATTTATCCTTTTTTACATCTTCGCTACTGAGTTTCTCTAGTTACTAGAATTAATTTTATAGAAATAAAATTAACTTTGCAGGATATGTAATTTGAAAACTATAATAGTTTGTTAAACACTTCAATGAATAAATTCAAATTTTTTCAGAATTTTACGTTCAGGTGATTGATCATAGAAAAATAAAAACTGTGGAATCCGGGGAATCCTTCCTAGGGAAATCAATCTAGGAATAATTGCCTTTCGATTTTTTTTAAACTCTCTTTTTACCACTCGATTACGTGATCTCAATTTCTGAGTTGATATATTTATGGCTTATCCTCGAAATTCAACAATCAAGATTTCTCCAGCAATAAAAAATTTATATATTCCCATTTCGTAACACAATATTGCCCGATAATAGGAACAATGAAATTTTATCCTCGTATCACGCTCTGTGTGTGTGCAATTCCTTAATTGTTTGCGTTGGGTTCAATTGCTCGATTGACCTAAGCAGATGGTGGTGTAATGTTTCACCTCAATACTAGATCAATCCAAATCACGTAACGGATAATCAATCGTTGAGTTGACCAATAAAATTTCATTTAAAAAATCGTATTTAATTTTCAACAAACCGCAAAGGAAAATGAAATCTTCTCTTTATCATCAATTATGTTCGAAAATTGATAAAAAATATTTTTATTTCAAATTTTCACTTTTTTTCTAATTTATCATCAAACGTCCAGGATTCTGCACGAAAGACCCAGAAAATATCATTGTAGCGCCATCTGTTATGTAAATCAAAACTTATTCTGTATTGACCTACAATTGATAATACAGAAATTTTGTTTACCGAGTGAGTAGAAGAGAAACCATAACCTCCACGAAAAAATAATTTGCGTTGATTTTTGCGAGCGAAGGGTTGTTTTCATTCACTGTTGAAACATTAATTTCTGATCATTTATTTTCCATTAACTACGATGGAATTTTGATTTACTTCAGTTCATCATCAAGAACTACAATTTTTTTTTAAGCTAAAGTCAATCTGTGATTGGTTGAACTGAATTTGAGAATGAGGGGCTTCCCCGGATTTTGTGAAACTAGTGACTTCACTTCTGGAATTTTCGAGGAGGCACTATAGTAATATTGTCAACGGCTCTTCTCGGAACAGCTGCTTATACTCGGGGCTGTGGAGAAAAGGAACGGGTCTCAGAGAGTGTGGAATACTTTATTATCAGGTAATATAATTCATTCCATTCCATGTGTATCAATCGAATTTCGAAGTTCATGTTTATTTATTTGTGTTGTTTGTGTGTGTGTAGAGCTCGCAGCTGTTGGCTGTTTTTTTGGAGATTGGAGACAATTCAAGATACACGTGCAAAGATGGTAAATATTTTTTTTTTCAATTATTAACTTTCTGCGATAATTGGTTCTAAACTAATGGCCTCTAATTTCTGACAAAAAAGAATATAAGTAAGAAAATGGACATATTTTAGTTGTTCCATTTTATATTATGAAAATCGTGGAAAATCAGGAAGAATATTTGAGATAGGTTTTCGCTAATGATTACATTGAGAAGCTGAAGGAATCTGCATTAGGAAACATATCAAAATTCATATTTGAGGATTTCTTTTCAAAATTCAACTATTTTGGCAAGAATTAATTATCAAAAAATGGATCATAAGTACTTCAAAAATCAATATTTTTATCTTTCAAATCACACGAATTGACAGCAAATGGTGTTACCTTTGATTTGAGTAATTTTTTTTCGATTTGAAAAAGTCGAATTCAAAGAAAAGGAAAAAAAAACAATTTTGACACATATTTTCGACTAGAGATTCCCGGGACATTTTGAGATTCACTTCCTAAGAACATCCAAGACAGCCTCATGATTTTTCCAGAAGTACACTTCAAAGTGTCCTTAGAAGTGTACCTCAAGATGTTCCTAGAGATGAACCTCAAAATCCCCCCCCCCCCCCCACACCCATTTAATAAAAAACTTGAGATTTTTTTTTCAAAAAATATTTTTCTCCGTTTGATTATTTATAAAGCAGAATATCTGAATTAAAGCTGTTAATTGCGACCAAATTTTTAGTTTATTGCAAATTCAATTAGTTGAAAGTCGGATTTTAAACGTCATTTTTGGCGTTTTCATGATGAAAACAGCTTCATTTTCCAATATTTACAGATTTTGGTTGCTTAGCAACTATACCAGACTTCTTGAGACGTAGAACTTCGCGGCCTTAAATATAACCTACATGTATTTTTCTTAATTCTTTTTTTTGTAAAATTCAAACTTTGTTTTTCCAATTAAAAATCCGTTATCATTTAACTGAAATTATTATTTTCAGGAAAACAATGAGGTTGCTCTACTGTGGTGTTCTTCCAAATTTGATTTCCTCAAGGACCTATGGCAGATACTCGGAGAGAGGACTGGTTTTCGACCAGAAGCCTTTCAAGTCTCGAGAGCATTAGAAAGAACACTTTTAGAGATGTCAGAGGCTAAACTTCCAGCCGAGATATTCAACACTTTACTGAACATCTCAATAAGATTTGCTAGCATGACTCGAGAGTACATGAACTTGGAGGCTTTGATTGACGGGATAATTCGTGTCCTGAATATTCTTTGGGAGTGGTTCAGATCGAAGTATTGCGCAAGAATTGCGTTATATCTATTGAGTATATGTCCGCAGACAATTGTACAGACAATTGTTATTGCACTTTATTATATCGTTGAAGCTTATGGATCGAGAATATGGCGGAACTACATTGAGCCTCGTCTTCGAAAATATATTGAATTTATTAAGAAAAAATTAGAGTATTCACAACTTGCAATCAGGGATTCGTAGATACGAGCGAAGAAATAATATTAGGCTCTGGCGATTTTATTAACCGTAGACTGATTGCGCTATGAAGAATTCCTCTGATTCCGCCGTTTTTATATTTTTATGAACACTCGCCTGAGCGGAAAATTCTGAAAAAATTTGATTTTATTCATTGAAGTGTTTAATAAACTATTATATTTTTTGGTAAAGTGTTACTCTGGCCACGCTTCAATAATTCCTGTTTCAATTCCCATGTATTTAAGAAATTATTGATTTTCTTAAATGAGAGAGACGAGTGAGGGGATGGGTCACTCGATTTCAGACGAAAGAGGCATCCTAACTAATTTTTTAAAATTTTGGATGAATTTGTAAAAAAAAAGAATTAAACGACCAATTTTTTAACACTTTATGATTGAGATTACACCACGTTCGGCATTACCCAAGGCCACGATGAGGACGTAGTGGTGTACAGGCCTCAAAAGAAGAACCTAATGCAAACACCTTGTAGTAACTACACTCGAGATTCTGATGAAAAACGACACATTTTTTCCTTCGTCTACCTTCATTAGGCAAATTTAAATAAATAAATAATGTGACAAAGTACTTTTTTACACTACCTGTGTAGTAACTAAACGTCTTGATTCAATGAATGTATTTTTATTAATGACAGATCTCTAAGAGATACAAAAGAATGTTAATCGTTTTTCTTTTTGTTAATAAAACAAATTTGTTGTCAAGCTTAACAATAATGTACTTTGTGCACTCTTGTGTCACAAAATTTGAATGCGGCGCGTGAATAATACCAACCAAATTAACTACACTAAATTTTTTTTTCAAACTATAAACCTAATATGGATTCCACTTTCGTTCAACGTCCGACACTGAAAATCACAATGAAATTACTCAATGTGTCTAAAAAATGCGAGTGAAGCAAATCAAAACACTTATTATTGATGCGTCGATGGGGCACACTTTGCCTATTTTTTAAATAACTTATTCTGTAAAGTTGATGAAGGGATAAAGTAAATTCTAGTAGCTAGCGAAATTCCGTAGCGAAGAGGTAAAACAGGATACGTCTATTTTTTTGTCATCGATTTTTTTTAGATAATCTCGGAAACTAAGCGAGATAGGGCGACTTGTCCTATTCCACTTTTGTAGCTCTTGAAATTTTCTACGAAGAAGATTAGGGCAGAAAAAGCGTATCTCTATTAGATTTCGAGATATTTCATTGGAAATGATGACAAAGATAAGTCGATTTTTTCTGTTTTACCTCTTGACAACTGAATTTTTCTCGTGCTTAATGAAAATATCTGGTGAGCGGGGTTGTCGAAAATTCGGTAAATGCGCACGGACAGTGTAGAGTGAATTCGGCAACGTCGAAACCAAAATAACGTCGGGGAATCGCTCATCACTCGATCAATGTCGTTAAATTGCCTATTGCGACCAGTCTACGGTTAAAAAATCTCAGAAAATTCTCCACTAAATCTTCCACTCTTTCTCGATATTTTGATATATAATTTTTACGTCAATAATCCGTTTAAGGTGTTTCTGTCTGTATAGTCAAAAAAAAAGTTAAATTTTTGTATAAAATCGTTAATAACAATTTATACGAGATAAAATTCCCAAATGTAATGAGAAATAAAATGAGTCCTACAAACAAGAAATTGGTTGAAAACTGTAAAATTTCCGATGGTTTTGAAAAATTCCTTCAAAACTTGAGAAATTAAGGAATGTAAAAAGCAGAGAAAATTTTCCAATTTTCAATTAATTTTTTGTTTCCAAGACTTATTTTATTCCTCATTACATTCTTTACAGATTCACTTCATCAAATTTGAGAATTTTATCTGGTATAATTTGTTATTAATGATTTTATACAATAATTTAACTTTTTTTTTGATTGTAGAGACAAAAACACGTTAATATTATCAAACTAAGCAGAAAAAATTAATCCTTCCAAAATAAATCAGGATTCCCGCGTAAAACTTGTAGATTTCAGTCCCGTCCACTCAAACACTTGTTACTAGGATGAGGCTTCTAAATTCACTGTTAGAACACTCATTCCTCGTCTGCGCCACATGAGGGATAACAAAAACTTACAATTTTCTATTCTACAAAAAAAAAATGTAAGCGTGCGAATTTCCCCACATGTGCCCATGCATAGAATTTTTTTTTACACTCATGCAATGTCTATTTTTTTCTGGATTCAGTGAACATGAAGAAATTAAATATTGATATTTAATAGAATGAAAAAGGCTTTCTTGTGAATGCTGGAGAAATGGAAGAAAAGAAAAAAAATTGTATGAAAATAGACATTATTTTAGTTTGTGAATTTTGTATCATGAATATGTAATGTTTTCTTCGAATCGAATATATTGTGAAAAAATGTGAGACGAGCGAGCAAAGGGTGAATAACCCTTGCGTCACATGAGCATCGAAGCAAATTAATAATTTAAACAGTAAAAAATTGTGCTCACACAATAAAACATATTATTTGTCTCTCCTATAAATATTTAATATTGAATACTTGGAAATAAGAATTTTTCTTGTGTATTTCAATGAATAAATGATTTTTTTATGAATACTTAATAATCGGGATGATACCATGCGCACTTCTATTTCATTTCAACAAAGTACGAAATAGTCTGCGTGAAGTTTTCAGAGATCACACAATATTTATAGAATAAGGATTGAGCAGCCAAATAGAAAATTTACGTTCAACTATTGAAGCTCATGGAATTAGAGAGGGCGAAATGGAACGAAAAAACGGAATATGCTCTGGGAATTTACAGAGTTGTGACATCTCTATTGGGAATTTGGCCGCTTGAAAATGACAGAGTTATTAGCCTATTAAAAGTTTTTTCTATGATTATAATACAAGTAAGTTGAATATATCGAGGTGTATTGAATATATCAAGTGTAGAAAATTTTCGATATATATAAATTGTTTTTTGAAAATTCAGTAGTGAAGAAGTAAAACACAATGAGTCGATTTTTTCTTTATTTTTTTCTGAGAATTTTCCCAAAACTAAGTCACGCCTTTTTCTATTCAAAATTTTTTTAAAAAGAATTTTAACAACTAAAAAGTAAATGATGAAAAAATTGACCTATCCTTGAACATTGGAACTTTATCATTTTTGTGAATATCTTAAAAACTAATGATAGATACGTCTTCTTGTCCGAATCCATTTATATCCGGATATGACGGGTGTATCTTTATCAGTTTTCGGGATTATCGAAAAAAAAACTTATTGGAACAAAAAATTGACTCATCAATTGGAATAAAACAAATTTAAGGGGGGGGTAGGGTTAATTCGGTCAAAAAAAGGCATATTTTTATGAATTTTTATTGACGAAACAGTTAATATGAATGATGTTGTTCCCATGGGGTATTCTTAAGTCACATTTCAAGAAGACTCTGTGAAATTTTCGTGGAAAAATATAAAGATTTGAGCCAGTGGGAGCAACTCTTGTGAGGCGCCTCGGAAAAAAAGCGTTTTGCGGTGGACAGCGGAACTCAAGACTGGATCATCTAAAACGAAAAAAGCGAAGTGATTCCGTTTGTTTATAAGATTACCCAGGTAACCCTGTCGAGAAAATTTTTTTTTCCACATTTTTGGATTTTTGATTGCACTTTAAAGTCAAAAACCCGATTTTCGACTAAAAAACCAACATTCAAGCTCCTATAAAAAATACTAAAAATTAAAAAAAATGAAAAAACTCGACAGCGTTACCTCGCTGGATATGTTTTAAAAGGGTGTGCAAAAAATCAAATCGATCGGTTCAGTAGATTCTGAGTGAGAGTGTCCACCGACTTTTAAAAAGCAAGTTGTGGGAAAATCGATTTGAAGTTTGAACTTAAATTTTGAAATTTAAACTTTTTACTTACATAGAGTCGTCAATTCCACGTCCGCACAATATGAAACTATCATCAGAGGTGTCCAGAATACGTTTCCACTCTTGTCTATGGCTAACGCGACCTTCTTTGCTTGGAAGCGTAGTTTTGATTTGAGCTCGATTCTAAACCACTCATACTAAAAATGCTGTATTACCGTCAATTTTTCTCGGATCGACTTGAAATTTTCACAGAATATTCCTGAAATATGGTACTTTCACCTCAAAATTTTTCAAAAAATCGAGAAAAAAAAAATTAAATACCCTACCCCCCCCTTAATCAAACTGTATTTTGTTAAAATAGGCAACGGCAATAATTCTATATGCTGGAAACTGGATAGTGCATGGTAATTGTGGGACGATCACTGAAATATTAGACACCATAAGTATCGTAACAACTAGTTCCATTGCGATTTTTGAAGTAATCCTGCCATGGATACACAATAAAAAGAATTTAAATATCATGAATTCAGCAATTGAAGACTGGCAGAATGTCGATGATGAAGAATCTTGTGCTATCATGCTTCAATACGCACGAATGGGGAGAATCGTTTGCATTGTTCAGATGGTGGGAACCTGTATCATAATAATCCCATTAGTGTTGTTGAAACGCCCAAATTTTTCGACGATCGAAGAATTATATGAAAAAAATATAACTATGAGGAATCTACCAATCGGTCAAAATTGCTGGATTACTCCCGATATATCTAGATCATTGTATCTCATTTTCTATCTTTATATCAGTCTCCACGCCCTCGTGGTAGGAGTTGCTCATCTTGGTAGTCAAGTATTCAGATTTGGACTTGCTATGCATATTTGTGGACAATTTGAATTATTGTATCGGAGTTTGAGCTCTATTGAGAGAGATGAGAGCGAAAGTATACAACAGAGCAAAGTAGTGATATTTGCGAAACGGCATAATCATCTTCTCAATTTGGCAAATGAACTTGATGAAGCATCCAATATGATGATTTTCCTTGAGCTTGGAACTAATACATTACATATTGCTGTTTCAGGTAAAGCTGAATCCTCTTTGAACGAAGGCATTTCTGAGAAAAAAGATCCGATATAATTATATCTAATTAGATATAATTAGAGGTGAATTTTGTCGCTATATAATTTAATCTGAACAGATATAATCATATATATTTTCTTTCATATATACTTTCTTCTATTAAATATTCTTAACAATATATATAACTCGAAAAGTGCCAAAAAATTTCAAAACTATAGATCTGTCAAGATTTGAATTCATATATATATAATATATATGAATATATATGAATATATATATATTATATATATATATATATATATAAGCATATCTGATTCAGATCTGAGCAGTTCCCTTGTGGAATTGTCAGATCTGGTCAGATCTACTAGCATATCTGCCTCTATCCCACGTATGAAAATTTTCATTGCAGCTGTCATGGAATTCGCCATGGTAGCTGCCATGACAAAGTCCATGGAATATGTTATGGTACCTGCCATCAGTATTTCGAAGAAAAACCATGGACAGTGCCATGGGCAAATCGTCAAACAATTGCTTTGCGAATGGCGATTGTCCATGGCGAATTTGCCATGAATAAAGGAGAATTCACCATGTTTTTTTTCCCATTTGAAATATCGCAATGGCGATCGTCCATGAAAGACTTGCCATGGATAATTGAGGATTCACCATAGTTCTTTTTCATATGAATTCTCGTCATGGCAATGGTCCATGGAGGATTTGTCACGGATACATGACACCGTACCATGGTTTTTTCATGCATAAATTTTCGTCGTTACGATTGTCCATGGAGTATTTGCTATGGATGAACGATGATTTACCATTGTATTTTCCCTATTCAGAATATCCTCATGGCGATCGTTCATGGAGGATTTGCCATGAATAAATGAAGATTCACCATGGTTCTTTTCATGTATAAATTCATGTCATAGCGATTGTCTACGAGGGATTTGCCATGGATAATATAATAATAACATATTTTTATGTCCATGGTTTTTCTTCGAAATGGTAGGTACCATGACATATTCCATGGACTTTGTCATGGCAGCTTCCATGGCGAATTCCATGGCAGCTGCAATGAAAATTTATATACGTGGCCCCACAGATATGACGTCATATCTACCAATTTATGACTGCAGATCTGTTTGTATCTAATTATATCTAGTTAGATATGATTACATAAAAAACAAATTCCCGGGTTAGCCCTTGTGGGATTGATGAGAGTCGATGTCTCGAATAGACTGAAGCTCTCCATCCAGAGATCATTCGTAAAAATGATCGATTCTCCCTATAGGACTGAGTTTTTCATTCGTGGATCAATTTAACTCTTAACTGGTGGTCCTATGAGGGATTCCCCAAGCTCCATCGTTTTCTCAAAATAGTTCAGGGAAAATTGTTGAAATAAATGGCTGACAATATGTATTTTTATGGTTTTCGAATGGTCGCGCGAAAAGGGGGCGCTAGTGTGTAATGCGCACGTTAAGCACTGGTGTTTTTTCCTCTTGAATTAATAAAAGTTATCCATTTCATAATTAATCAGCTGTTTATATTTATTGAAAATATCACCCCAACATTGCAACAAAAATAACTTTACATAATACTGAATTTTGAGGTTATTGTGATGTTAGACAGATGAATAAATAGTAGAAGTCAATCTTCACATTTATTTCCTAGAATCGCGACGTTTCGCTTCTGATTAGAAGCTTCTTCAGGCTCTATGAATACAGTAAAAATAAACATACATTAAAATACGTTAAGAAACAGCCTGTGACAAAATTTCTTGAATGAATTTTCGGTTAATATAAAAGTTTGAAATACCTTTAGATAAATGTAAATTGTCATAACAATATTATAATTAAAGAAAAGTTCTGTTGTACCATATCAGTATTCATTGTTTTTCCTAATCTTTTTGTGTACGATTCAACAAAACACTATTTTTGATGAATTAATACATGAATTGACAAACTGAACGAATTGACACAAATACAACAATACAAGTTTAACAGTCAGGAGACTAGTGGGAGTAGACTCCTTCACAGTCATACACTTTCACACTCAGTGTCATGAGCGGCTCACGTACATCTCACACATACAATAACAATAAGAATGTTATAAATAGTATGTAAATTCCATTCTTTACTTCAGAATGGAAACTATGTAATCATAAGAATTTTCGATTGTCATTTTTTAAATAGAAGATACTTAAAATCGTCCAAAAAGGAAGAAAATGATATTTTTAGTGCATGTCTGTGTGTGTATGTGTGTCTGTATGTGCATAAAAGTCTCAACTACAGTAAAACGGTTTTATAGGAAAATTTCATATTTTGTGGAAAACTTCTTCTTGACGAACTCTATTTTTTAAGCTTCATTTGAAGAGAATCGAAACAGTACTTCTTGAGATATGTCCATTTTTCGAAAATCAGTTTTCAATGGAATCTCTGGAAACTATTCAACTGATGTCATTTATACTCATATATTATCTCGAGAGTTGTATCAGTTAGATGCTTGTCAATTTTGAGCTTATTTGCATGATTAGTTCTCGAGTTATCACTGTTTTAGTGAATTTGTCAAGATTTGATATTTTGATGATGGTTTGAAAAAAGTTGTATCACTTCCATTCGGAAGCATATTGCTAAAGTATTAGCAGAAAAAGCTATATCAGTTGGAAAGCAATACTATTATCCACTCGTTTTGTGTGATTATTTAAGTGTTTCACATAGTCTCATTTGAGGCTTGTCTCAGTCCTGGGCCAAGCCTGATTTTGATTCGAATCGACCAAATATTGTTATTAGTTATTCAAGTTGATACATAATTGAGAGGATAAAAAATGAAATGTTTGAATGTAGAGTTTGGGAGTGTCAGTTAGAGAGAAGATTGAGTCACCTTATAATTCGGGTTTATTTACTATGAATTCAAGTAAGTGAAATAGCCCAGTGGGCTAGATGCATGTTTCAGGCACAGGCATTCGATGGATATCTTGGACAACAGTGGCACCAGGACGATCTTCTCTGGGGAACAGCATCTGCACGTGATACCTGAATAACTATATCCATACCATCTGGGTCGAGAATAATTAATAACAACGAAATAACTCTTTTTCATTAAAATTTTCTAGAATCAATGGTTGTGGGTTCGAATCCAAGCTGGAGCAACTTTTTTTTTCCATCTCAGATTTAAGGCTTTCACGGCCAATGTCATTTTGAATATTTTTGGCTTCCGGATGGATGCCGCGTTGAGTTTCAGCGCTGACGTTTCGCAAACGTTGAAGTTTGCATCTTCAGGGCTTTTTTTTCCATATTCATTTTTTTTTCAATATTATCTGAACGAAATTATCTCGTAAAAGCCTTATAATCGATTAATAATTAATGTTTAACAATTGTTTAAACATTTTACAGCCCCATAAAAAACTCCATTTTTCGGTACTTTTTCGAACCAATATTAAAAGTGGAAGAAAATTTTTTTTCAATGAAGCAGTGCAGTGAACCTTACAGGAAATTTATTCAAGTTTACGAATCTCATCATCCGCTCGCTGTGCGATCAGTAGCTCCTGAGATATCGACGATTAAAGACGAAAGGGTGTTTTTTGATTCAATTGACGATATCTCAGCAACAAACGGTCGTAACAAACCTCCACGCTCACCGATACTTCTCGTGAATAGCAATAGGTTAAGAATCACACGATAATTGTTGAGAAATTGAATGAATTACCCCCATTCGGAAGCATATTGCTAAAGTATGAGCAGAAAAAGCTATATCAGTTGAAAAGCAATACTATTATTGAATTTTTCTCATCTTAAGTGAAGCTATTCAACGGTAACGTCGTAACCGAGATAACGCTGGGGAATCCCTCATTATCTGACCAAAGACGTCCATTTGCTTATGCTTAGAGCCAGGAAGTTCGGTCTCGGTTCTGACCAGACTG
Source organism: Aleiodes leptofemur (assembly GCA_963942555.1). Lineage (NCBI taxonomy): Eukaryota > Metazoa > Arthropoda > Insecta > Hymenoptera > Braconidae > Aleiodes > Aleiodes leptofemur. The sequence continues at coordinate 13,388,684 of OZ012619.1, forward strand.
AACTTAGCCTCATAAAATAATATCTGTTTCCATTGAGAAATGTCAAAGTGACGTCAGTTACGAAAAGCGTATGCATGTCTAACGGGCTCTTTACATTGTTGACCCGAGGCGATGCCGTCGTACACGTGTCGAACAATATTATTGAACAGTGACGTTACGTTCTATGACTGATGAAATTGTGTCTTTTTCTTGCGCAACTGAACAAAGCTACATTCTTTTCACAAGTGAAAAAAGACACTTTTTCGAACGAGGTAAACGTAACAGCAGTGTCAAAAAATATAAATTCTTATTTTTTTTATTAATTTCCAGAACTAATGTTACTACGGGCGCTCAAAGCTTACCATGCACAACTAATATCATCCATGATGATTAGAATATTCATATTGTATGTACAGATATTCATGTCCAGTTTTATTGGTGAAAAAGTATCTGACAAAGCTGAAAAATTACAAGTAGCTATTTACAATTGTCCATGGTATAATATGCCGTCAGATATTGTGAAAGATATGAGATTTATAATGATGCGTAATAATCGTTTGTTTCATTTGACAGCTGGTAAAATTTTTTATATGAATTTTGAAAGTTTCAAGAATATTGTTAAATCAATGTTTTCATATTTTTCAATACTTCGATTAATGTTTAATGATAGTTAAAATTATCCATAGCTCATCCATTAGTTGATGAGAAGTGATGTAATGAATTTTGAGAAATCCTCTAATTAGTCATTTAGTAGTTTCAAATCCAATTAGAAATACACTGCTTTTTTCTAGATGACGATACAATCCAGTAGTAAAAACCGTAAAACAAGACAAATGGACTTATTTTTTCGATTATTCTTAACGAACTATCTCGGAAAAATAATAGGGATACGCTTTTATCACCTCGATTTTTTTTTTGTAAAGAATTTCAAGAACTACAAAAGAGGATCAGGATAAAAAGGGTATATGTCTCCATGAGTTTTCGAGAAACACTCAAATAAGAATCGAATTGTTCTGTTTTAATTTTTTGCTACTGAATTATTGAATAACATATTTGGAAGAAATCAGTCTCACTCGAAATTTTGATGAAGCCAAACACATTCTTAAGTCTACTTGTATAAAATATTGTATTAGAGTATCCAACAATTCCCTTCAAGTTATCTCATTAAATTCTTTAATTCTTCGAACTATCGAAAAAGCATTATTGCCTTCAATTTATTCTCTATCCTCGTTCATATTATTTTTCTCTCTCTAATTTCTTTCTGTATCACGCCTTCCATCTGTAGATCTCACCCTCAACATCTCCCGATCGGATTTTATTCATTAATTTTTCTAAATTAACATGATGAAAAGAAACATCCAGTGAAATTAAATATTGATAAAATTTAATAATTGAAAATTATTTCAGTAGGTTTTGAAAATTATATCAATTTTAGTTTACTCACTATCGAAATGGTGGTCAGATATATATAGCGATGCATTTACATCTATATAATTGTTATATTTTGTATTAAGATTTTTTTCACATTTGTCTAATTGTACCACATTTATGTTGAGGGATATGCTAATCAGCGACGGAGGCTCATGGTGTGTTTGTGGACAAAGCTCATGTAAGAATATTAGAATGGTGCTTGTGTCAATCAACAGTCTCGGTATCAAACCCAGAACTCTAGCGTTACAAATCCATCGCTTTGCCGATTGAGGACCTGCAGACCTCATATATTGGAATTATATGATTTTTAACATAGGATTCATGTGAAAGTAGATGATAAGATATTAGAATTTAGTAATTGTTACCCTGACGGACACGTTGTTGAGCTTTTGATTATTTGTCGTGTACCCATCGATATGTCCATTTAGTTGATTTTTTGATCTACAATAAATTTAAATTCTTCATAATAAATATAAATTTCAATTTACAGAAATAATGCTACTATGGGCCCCCAAAGTTCATCATACACAACTAATGCTGCTCATGATTATTAGAATGTATTTATTGTATATACAGATGTTCAGGTACAGTTTTGTTGGTGAAGAATTATCTAGTAAAGCTGAAAAATTGCAAGTCGCTATTTACAATTGTCCATGGTACAATATGCCATCAGGTATAGTGAAGGATATGAGATTTATAATGATGCGTAATAGTTATTTGTTTCATTTGACAGCTGGTAAAATTTATTATATGAATTTTGAAAGTTTCAGGGATATTGTTAAATCAGTGTTTTCATATTTTTCAATACTTCGATTGATGTTTTATGATAGTTGAAATCATCCATAACTCGATGAGGAGTGATGAGTTGAATTTTTGGAAAGTCCCTACTTAGCGTTCAGTAGTTCAGGACCAACTATAATTACAGAGTGGCGACTGAAAACTAATTTCAAAATTCCCTGACTTTTCCATGACTTTTCCCTGATGACAAAGATAAGTGGATTTCTTCCCGTTTTACCTCTTGACAACTGAATTTTTCTCGTGCTTAATGAAAATATCTGGTAAGCGAGGTTGTCGAAAATTCGGTAAATGCGCACGGACAGTGTAGAGTGAATTCGGCAACGTCGAAACTGAAATAACATCGGGGAATCGCTCATCACTCGATCAATGTCGTTAGATTGCTTATTGCCTCCAGTCTAGGGTTAAAAAATCCCAGAAAATTCCCCACTAAATCTTCCACTCTTTCTCGATATCTTGATATATAATTTTTACGTCAATAATACGTTTAAAGTGTTTCTGCCTGTATAGTAAAAAAAAAAGTTAAATTCTTGTATAAAATCGTTAATAACAATTTATACGAGATTCAATTCCCAAATGTAATGAGAAATAAAATGAGTCCTACAAACAAGAAATTGGTTGAAAACTGTAAAATTTCCGATGGTTTTGAAAATTCCTTCAAAACTTGAAAAATGAAGGAATGTAAAAGGCACAGAAAATTTTCCAATTTTCAATTAATTTTTTGTTTCCAAAACTTATTTTCTTCCTCATTACATTCTTTACAAATTAACTTCATGAAATTTGAGAATTTTATCTTGTATAAATTGTTATCAACGATTTTATACGATAATTTAACTTTTTTTTTGATTGTAGAGACAAAAACACGTTAATATTATCAAACTAAGCAGAAAAAATTAATCCTTTCAAAATAAATCAGGATTCCCGCGTAAAACTTGTAGATTTCAGTCCCGTCCACTCAAACACTTGTCACTAGGATAAGCCTTCTAAATTCACTGTTAGAACACTCATTCCGCGTCTGCGCCACATGAGGGATAACAAAAACTTACGATTTTCTACTCTACCAAAAAAAAAAATGTAAGCGTGCGAATGTCCCCACATGTGCCCATGCATAGAATTTTTTTTACACTCATGCAATGTCTATTTTTTTTCTGGATTCAGTGAACATGAAGAAATTAAATATTGATGTTTAATAGAATGAAAAAGGCTTCCATGTGAATACTGGAGAAATGAAAGAAAAGAAAAAAAAATTGTATGAAAATAGACATTATTTTAGTTTGTGAATTTTGTATCATGAATATGTAATGTTTTCTTCGAATCGAATATATCGCGAAAAAAGGTGAGACGAGCGAGCAAAGGGTGAATAACCCGTGCGTCACATGAGCATCGAAGCAAATTAATAATTTAAACAGTAAAACATTGTGCTCACATAATAAAACATATTATTTGTCTCTCCTATAAATATTTAATATTGAATACTTGGAAATAAGAAATTTTCTTGTGTATTACAATGAATAAATTATTTTTTTTATGAATACTTAATAATTCGGATGATACCATGCGCACTTCTGTTTCATTTCAAAAAAGTATGAAATAGTCTGCGTGAAGTTTTCAGAGATCATGCAATGTTGATAGAGCAGGGATTGAGCAGCGAAATAAAAAAATTCAACTTTAACTATTGAAGCTCATGGAATTGAAAAAGGCAAAATGGAACGAAAAAACGGAATACGCTCTGGGAGTTTACAGAACTGTGACATCTCTATTGGGTATTTGGCCGCTTGACAATGACAAAGTTATTAGCACTTTGAAAGTTTTTTCTGTTGCTATAATACAAGTAAGTTGAATATATGAATAATGTTAAAATTCGAAGGTAAATATAGTAACTCGCAATAGCTCAGTGGTCAGAGCACCTGACATGTAATCAGAGGGTCGTGGGTTCAAATCCTGCTTGCGCATTAAATATTTTTTCCGAAATTTGATTCTCTCAAAAAATTTACTAATAAAAATTAATTTATTAATAAATTTATTTGTTTAATGGCGTTTAATTTATTTGAATAATGTAGAGGATTGATGCTCGGATTAACTTTCATGTTAATAATAATTAATTTGAAGTATCATGGGAAATTGGAAGGTTTCAAAATATAATATTAATAAAGATATAATATCAATAAAGAAAATAATCTTAAGGGCTAGAAAGTAAATGATGATCAATTTAACTTATCCTCGAACATCTGAATTTTATTATTTTTGTAGATATCTCGAAAACTAATGGAGATGCACCTTTCTGTCCAAACCCATTTTGGAAATTCTTGAGATTTTTTGAATAAATTGTCGGGTTGTGATCAGCGTATCATCATTAGTTTTCGAGATTATCAATCAAAAAATTATTGGAATAAAAAATTGACTCATCAATCCAAATAAAATCGATTGAATTAAACTGTATTTTGTTATAACAGGCAACGACAGTAATTGTATATGCTGCAAGCTGGATAGTGCACGGAAATTGTGGAACGATTGTTGAAATATTAGACACCATAAGTGTCATAACAACCAGTTCAATGGCAATTTTCAAAGTATTTCTGCCGTGGATACACAATAAAAAGAATTTATATATTATAAATTCAGCAATTGAAGATTGGCAGAATATTGATGATGAAGAATCTTGTGCTATTATGCTTCAATATGCACGAATAGGAAGATTTGTTTGTATTATTCAGATGATGGGAGCTTATACTACAGTAATTCCATTGATGTTGGCAAGACGTCCAAATTTTTTGACACTCGACGAATTATGTGAAAGAAATATAACTATGAGAAATATACCAATTGGTCCAAATTGCTGGATTACTTCGGATATATCTAGATCATTGTATCTAATTTTATATTTTTATCTCTGTTTCCACTTGCTCGTGATAGCAACAGCTTATCTTGGTGGTGATGTATTCAGTTTTGGTCTTGCTATGCATATTTGTGGACAATTTGAATTATTATATCAAAGTTTGAGCTATATCGAGGGAAATGAGAGCAAAAACACGCAACGGGGGAAATTATTGATATTTTCGAAACGGCATAATCATCTTCTCAATTTGGCAAATGAATTTGAAGGAGCATTTAATATGTTGATTTTTGTTGAGCTTGGTGCTAATACATTACTTATTGCTGCTTCAGGTAAAGCCAAATCCTCTATGAACAATGGCATTCCCGGGCAAAAAAAATATAATGTAATTATATCTACTTAGACATAATTAAATCCGAATTTTGTCGCTATTCAATTTTATCTGAACAGATATAATCCGATATATTTAGATCTCAAAAAGTGCGGAAAAAAATTGGAAACTTCAGATCTAATCATATCCAATTCTATTAAATTACATATCTGTCGAAATCTAAATGTATTAGCATATCTGATTCAGATTTGGGCCGTTTCGCTGTGAGGTTGTCAAATCGTATCAGAGCTGGTCAGTTCTACTAGCATATCTGCCTATATCTCCACAGGTATGACGTCATATCTACCGAGATATAACTGCAGATCAATTTGTATCTAATTATATCTAGTTAGGTATAATTAGATGTAATTATTTCAAACAAACATTCTCGGGTTAGCCTTTTTTTTTGGATTGATGAGAGTTGAATATATTGAAGCTCTCCATTTAGCGATCATTCGTAAAAATAATGGATTTTCCCTATAAGACTGAGTTTTTCATTCTTGAATCAAATTAACTCTGAACTGGTACTCCTATGAGGAATGCTCAGTCTCCCCGCACGGAAATTTTTTTATCCAGAATGTATGCACCGAATATATTCGAAATATTACTCAGTTTTATAATGATATGTATTGAGGAGATAATTTTCGGATATTCAAAATTGACCGCTTTGCATATATCTCAATACATATATCCTATGAGTAACTCATCTATAAATTCAAGATTTTAATTTTAAGTGGCTTTGCGGTCATAGAGAGGGCGCGTTCGAAACCGAACTCCTCTAATATTTTTCAGGCGATACGAATTCTGAAATCTTTGAAGAACCAAAAATGATTGACTGTCAATCGCGGCAGTGTCCATCCGCACTATCCATGGCACACCGTATACACAGAATTTATGGCAAGCCCTATACACAATATCTATGGCATACTGTATACACAAAAATCTGCGCCGCACAAATATATCCGGAAATATTATGTCCATAATTCGTAAGTAATTTCTATAGATAAAACCTGTTTACCTCTTCACTATCAAATGCAGTTATGAAAAAGTAGATCAGAATAATTGGATTTTTTCTGTCAATAGTTTTTTAAGAATACGTCGAAAACTAAGTGAGATACAGCGAGATTTTGCCCTGATCCAAAAAAGGATTTAGGTTAGAAGGGCACATCTTCATTAGTTTCCGAGATATTTTATTGGAAATAATGACGAAGATAAGTTAAGGATGTTCTACAGGTATTTTATCAAAATTTAAAAATGTACGATTTCATTGAAGTTTTTTTCCAAGCTTCTCCAAATCATAAAAAAACCGTATGCAAAATTTTGGATTTTTTTCATACCTGGTTTAAAAGTTATAAATATTTTAATAACCATTTTTAACATGATTCTTATGGAAAATTCACAAAAGCTTAAGAAACTTTTCGAAAAATTGTTCAAATTTGGTGAAACTTCGGATATAAGTGAGAAATAGCCCCCCGCACAATTTGTTCATTTTTATACAACGATTGGGTCAATAATTGGCATTAAAATTAATAAAAATGCTTGAAAAATTGTCGATTTCGCGTAAGTGCTGCCAACTTGTGTCGCCAGAATTCCCTAGAATTCAACGCTTTTTTCCAAATAATTCTCAAACTAATTAAATAAAGGATAAAAAAAATATCTATGAAATGTAATGATAATAATATAATATTTGAACACCCACAGCGTTCCATAATTCCCTGAAAATCATTTTGATGAGGAATTTAAAAAATCATTATTTCATGTTCAGGGATTGGAACACTGACGAAATCACTGCCCATCTCATGCCGCACAACCCTCGCTTACGGTAGGTATAGAACATCCTTAAGTTGTCCTGTTCTACGTCTTGACTATTGAATTTTTCTCGTGCTAGATGCAAAAGTAAGGAATGAACAACTCAGACTATATGGTGATTTTTTTTGGAATACTAAACAATTCTGTGATAACATCAATGAAATTCCCATTATCTACAATAAATATAAATTCTTATTTTGGTATTAATTTACAGAAATAATGTTACTATGGGCCCTCAAAGTTCATCATACACAACTAATGTTGCTCATGATTATTAGAATGTATTTATTGTATATACAGATATTCATGTACAGTTTTGTTGGTGAACAATTATCCAGCAAAGCTGAAAAATTACAAGTAGCTATTTACAATTGTCCATGGTACAATATGCCATCAGGTATAGTGAAGGATATGAGATTTATAATGATGCGTAATAGTTATTTGTTTCATTTGACAGCTGGTAAAATTTATTATATGAATTTTGAAAGTTTCAAGGATATTGTTAAATCAATGTTTTCATATTTTTCAATACTTCGATTGATGTTTAATGATAGTTGAAATCATCCATAACTCGATGAGGATTGATGAGTTGAATTTTTGGAAAGTCCCTACTTAACGTTCAGTAGTTCAGGACCAACTATAATTACATTTATTTTTTTTCTAAATGCAGTAACAATTCAGTAGTGAAAACGTAAAACAAGACAAATGGACTTATTTTTTCGATCATTGACAACGAAATATCTCGGAAAATAGTGGAGATACGCCTTTCTTACCTCAATCCTTTTTTGTTAGAATTTCAAAAGCTACAAAAAAGAATCAAGACAAATAGGATATACGCCATTAGTTTTCAAGATATTCTCAAATAAAAATCGAGTTGTTCTGTTTTACTTCTTTGCTACTGAATAATTACAGAAATATTTGGAAGATTTTCGTCTCGTTCGAAACTTTGACTAGGTGAAACGTATTCACAAGTCTCTTTGTATAGAATATTGTTTTGAAGTATCCACCAATTCCCTATGAGTTATTTTATTAAACACTTCAATTCTCGGAACTATTGAAAATGTATTATTCCCTACAATTTGGTCCCTTTCCTTTTCCACATTATTGTTTTTTCTCCTCTAATTTTTTTTCAGTATCACATCTTTCGTCTTTCACCCTCAACATCTTCCCATCGAATTTTTTCATCAATTCTTCTGAATTAACATGATGAAACAAGCAGGAGCCCCACTACTTGTGCGTAATTTGAACATCATACATTTAATATTCTGCCAATGCAATTGGCAGAAAGCTTCCGAATGGATTTTTTAATTTTAAGGATATCATAGTGGCAGGTTCAAATGATCGACTTTTTTTTTTCCTCTTAGTTATTATAATTACTATAACTATTTCGATTTTTCAACATTTTACCGATACTAGAACGATGTCCGAGATGATGAATTGTAAATAAATAATATTATGAATATTCAATATTGTTCCACATTTGACTCACGCAGTCCCAGCATCGAGGACTGGGATTGGAGGATTCTCAGATTTCAAATACTAATATGGCCGCCATTGATGTTTTCATGCAATGAATTGAATTAATCGTCACTATATGTCCGGTAACATACATTTTTCACGATTTCAAAAAAAAAATAGACATTCTGACGAACAAAATACATATAAGGTTATATAAAGAAAAAATAGGTCTGTGACCATGAATTTGTGCAGTGAAACTGAAACTGAGCCTCGCTTATGGAGTTTCTATGTTAATTTAATTATTTTCAAAAATTAATTTTGGCCGTGTTTGTCCGGTAACATGGGGTAAACAAAATTTTTAAAAAATCTACTCATGCTATTCTATCGAAAGTGACCAAAATTGAAAAGGAAAAATAGATTGCCCGAACCACTAGGACATCCTTAAATCTACCATTATCGATCTGTGCGTGAAATGGGAAAACCAAAATAGGCCTCAGAGGATTCAGCTCATCCCAAAGATAATCAAATGAATAGTTTTGAAGATATAGCCTGCTATTTCAGATGTTTCTATGATAATATCTAAGAAACTACTGGACCGATTCCGCTCAGTTTTAATAGCAAACTTTGTGCTCATCAGATGTATAACCTCACAAAATTTGAGGTCTCTAGCTCAATTATTTATCAAGTTATAGAGGTATCAAGATTTTTACGAAAAATTTCTCAAAAGTTTTAATATTGGATAAACTAAAAATCTGAGCTCCCGCCACCCCAGGGGTCAAAGATGTAGCTCGTAAGCACGCATCTCCTCGTTGGAAGTGGACGCTGGAATTTCATTTTTCATCGAGACAAGTCGAAAAAACGATATTTTGACATTTTCATTTTTCTCAGGAACTATCCGGCCGATTCAGCTGAAATTTTTCTTGGAAGCTTGGGACACGCATGGCAAACATATGGGTCAACTTTTCAAATTGCTAGCTAGCCCTGTTCCAGAGTAAATCAGAAAATGCGTCATCACATACACACACACTAACATTTTTTGAAAACGGTGGTTCTTGATGTTTCGGGTCATTTGCAGTCATATTATGATGAAATCTCAAACTCGAAAAAAATCACAAGCTTAAAGCTTCCCTTCGCAAGCAAAAAGGGACAAAATCATTTTTTTAAATTACGCAGGATTCTACTTTGAAACTTCGAAAAAATGCTTTTTGTATTTTTTTTTTTCGAGAGAATGAATAAAGATATTCACGTAGGGTTTGTGAGGCTCAATAAATACACTCTTGAAATACGTTAGGAAATTTTTTTCCATTCATTTTGTACACTTTTTATACCCAAAAATATGACTTTAATCCAATGCCTCTATTTATAGGTGGGTATGCGCCGGGGCTCGAATTTAGGAAATCGGCGATGTGAAAAAAAAAAAAAAATTGTTTTAGGTTCAATGTAACTTTAGCAGTCGCCTGAACTAGGATTTTCAATGTGCATGCAAAAATGAAGGAATGGCGACGAAAACAAAAAAAAAAGAATAAAAATTGTTTTTTTTCTCACTGTTTTTTGCAACTAAAAATTAGTAAAAATCAAAAATTTTAGATCATCCTAGTTCAGGCGGTTGCTGGAGATATATTGAACCTGAACCTATTTTTTTTCCTTTTTCGGATGGCTCATTATCAAAATTTCAACAACGGCACCTAAATTGAGGGCATTTCATTAAAATGATATTTTTCGGTATAAAAAATACATAAAATACATGGTAATTTTTTTTTAAATGTATTTCAAGAGTGTATTTCTTGAGCCTCACAAACCCTACACCAATACCTTTATTAATACACTCATAAAAAATTTCCAAAGATAGCCTTTTTCCGAAAAGTTTCAAAGTAGAATCCTGCCTTAATTATCGATAAAATTTTATCATTTTCAATTATTCTAGTAGCATCGATTTAGTTCGGCTCAATAATTCCTTTGGAATTGATAACAAAAACCATTGCACAACGAAGCAAAGAAGTTTATAGAAAGACGCAACTGATCAAACACATGGGAAATAAAATTTAAGAATTGAAAAAAAAAAAAAATGAATTTATCAGTAAAGAATCTTGAAATAACTATTGTGACGTTGAATCCTCGCTGTCGGACTACGATTGGCTAGTTCATGTGGAGTAGAGTAATAAATCCGACTATATAAAGAGAAGATATATTTTTTTATGTAAACGTGTCAGAAGTTTCCAACAAAACAGAAGTATTTCTTTCTAATTTTGCATCGAATAGATTAAAAATTTCCGTGTTAATCATGAATTATACAATCATCGTTGGTTTTTTTGCAACAATTCTTGCTGTATCTGCTATGCCACATGTGAGTACATACAAGTATTCCTTTTTTCTCATTAACTCTCATTATCAATGAGAAAAAGACGACCAGATTATTAAACTCAACTATTTTTCAAATAAATTTTTCAATCAATTTTTTTATTTTTTTATTTTTTAGGGTGATCCTGATCACCGATGCGTTGAGTCACCGCAAAAATGGGTTGATGCTATGTGCGAATGCTTCAAAGGTGTTCCAAACGGTATAAATAAATAATCAAATTATTAATTATCAAATGAAAATTAATCTTGTTAATTGCATTTTTTGGGGCTACTTCAGCTACTTTTTACAACTTCTTAACGTATAACAAGACAATAGCGACTAGAGCAGTTAAATGTTTAGCTGAGTGTATTTACACTAAATCGGGAGAGGTAAATATAAAAAAAAAACATGAATTTTTCGTAATTTTAATTAAATTTTAGAATAAGATAAGGTATTTCAGTTTGAATTTAATGTTCTACATATCACTAACATTTTCTAATATTCTTCTGGAAGTATTTTTTCTTCCTCATGCTCCGACAAAATATTCAATTCCTTATTCTACTTAAGGATGTTCTATACCTACCGTAAGCGGGGGCTGTGCGGCATGAGAGGGGCAGTGATTTCGTCAGTGTTCCAATCCCTGAACATGAAATAATGATTTTTTAAATTCCTCATTAAAATGATTTTCAGGGAATTATGGAACGCTGTAGGTGTTCAAATATTATATTATTATCATTACATTTCATAGATATTTTTTTTATCCTTTATTTAATTAGTTTGAGAATTATTTGGAAAAAAGCGTTGAATTCTAGGGAATTCTGGCGACACAAGTTGGCAGCACTTACGCGAAATCGACAATTTTTCAAGCATTTTTATTAATTTTAATGCCAATTATTGACCCAATCGTTGTATAAAAATGAACAAATTGTGTGGGGGGTTATTTCTCACCTATATCCGAAGTTTCACCAAATTTGAACAATTTTTCGAAAAGTTTCTTAAGCTTTTGTGAATTTTCCATAAGAATCATGTTAAAAATGGTTATTAAAAAATTTATAACTTTTAAACCAGGTATGAAAAAAATCCAAAATTTTGCATACGGTTTCTTTATAAATTGGAGAACCTTGGAAAAAAATTTCATTGAAATCGTACATTTTTAAGTTCTAATAAAATACCAGTAGAACGGCCTTGAACGATGGTTATTAAAAAATTTATAACTTTTAAACCAGGTATGAAAAAAATCCAAAATTTTGCATACGGTTTTTTTATGATTTGGAGAACCTTGGAAAAAAATTCCAATGGAATCGTACATTTTTGAATTTTGATAAAATACCTATAGAACATCCTTAATCAAAATATGAATTCTCACTTCAAAAAAATCACACGCATTCAGAAATTTCACTTTGACATTTCTGAATGGAAACCCATATTCATCTCATGGGTCTGATCAAAATAAGGACTGAACTTCCTTGTCCTAGTGATAATGTTAAAAAGCTGAGAAAATTTACAATGGAAAATTTAAGTTGCAAGTAATTTTTAGAATTTTTCCGAAAATTCTATCTTTTAGGGAGTGAATTTGATGTTTAATTCTTCCTATATTTGCATAAGTTTCATCTCAATTCCGAATTTATACTCCACGGCATATACAATCGATTTTTTTTTCTCGAAAAATCGAAATTTTTCAATCAATGAAAGAATTTGACCCTTTTTTTAGGCCAAAAAAGTCGAATTTCCGGAAAAATTTCCTCTTTCATTCGTATTCCATCTCAAATTCTCCAGTTTTTGAATTGATTCACTTTCAAAAAAATTCAATTTTATTAATCGGCATATTATTAGTTAGTTCCGATGGCAAATGGTCAATTTGACCCAGAAGCATCTACACAATTTTTGAGAGATTATGTTGGTTCCCATTATTTACTGGAGGAATTGATAGAAGCACATGTACATTCAGTTCGTAAAGGTAAGGAAAGACTGGAAATTTGATGATAATAATCATAATTATTTTCTTCTTGATAAAATAATCAATATTTTATTTCTTTGAATAACACAGCAAATGCAGAACAAGGAGATAATTGTGACAAAGCTTATGCGTATCATGCTGACGGTGGTGAATTGTGGCATCGGTTGATAGTAGAGAAAGTATTCTGTGATGGAGAATCATCCAAGTAAAATCAAACATTTGGTAATTTATCCATTCGAAATCATCCATTATTATTGATTCAAAAAATGCAAAAAAAAAAAAAACTATGAAATTGTATGATAAAAACCGGAACTAAAGTTTTCGTCTAAAAACATGGCCAAGTAAAGATTTATGAAAATTCTTCACTCTGATAAAAAATATGAAATGATTTGAAGAAGCCACGGTTATGAAGAGTGGGAACTATTTCACGAGAATTGATGATAAGAAAAAGGAACTATTGTGATTAGGTAAAAGATTATTCGTAGAAAAAATCAGAAACTTGAACTTTTCAATTTTTAGGAATGATTTCAAATCTGGAGAGGCCAGGTTCCTGATTTTTTACTAGGAATAATTTTCCACCCCAGGAAAAAATGTTCAGATCTGAGCAGATCTAATTAGATCTGAGCAGATCTAATTAGATCTGAGCTCCTTAGATCTGATCAGATCTGAGATATGGTACGCTCTGATCAGATCTAATTAGATCTAGTCAGATATACTTAGATCAAATCAGATCTAAACAGATCTAGTCAAACATAGATCTGATTAGATCTGATCAGATCTGATTAGATCTGATCAGGTCTGATTAGATCTGATTAGATCTGATCAGATCTGATCAGATCTAGTTAGATCTAATCAGATCTAATCAGATCTAGTTAGGTCTAATCAGATCTAGTTAGATTTAATCAGATCTAGTTAGGTCTGATCAGATCTAGTTAGGTCTGATCAGATCTAATTAGATATAATCAGATCTATTCATATCGAATTTTTCAATTTAATCAGATCTGATCAGATCAAATTAGATCTAATTTGATCTGATCAGATCTAAACATTTTTCCCTGGAACCTAATTGCATTTATTTCGGCTTTTTAAAACTTAAGTTAACTTCAATTTCACTTCAAATTTTTTTTTTCTTTTTGGAGTGTGAAATTTCCAGGAACATGTACTTAGTCATGTTTTTTTACAACAACAATATGAAATTTATAATGATGGGTGATAATTGTTTGTTCCAGTTGAGAACTGGTAAAATTTATAATGTTAATTTTAAAGATTTCAAGAATATTGTTAAATCAATGTTTTCATATTTTTTAATACTTTCAATGATTGATATAATCTTTCATAGCTCATCCATAACTTGATGAAGAGTGATGAGCTGAATTTTCTGAAAGTCTCCTACTTGGCGTTCAGTAGTTCAGGGGTGCTATTCCTGAAGCAATTTAAGAAAGTTAAAATTTTGCTCCCGCTAGGTGACAGCAGTGAGTTTCCGAAAAAAAATTGTGCTAGTTTGAGAACGCATCACTTTTGCCTCTGGATGACAGAGGTTATCGATCATCAATCGGCTGTATAGACTGATGGATGAAGGCCAGCTTCTTTTTCCTTCATCGTGCTGTGGTTTTTGTACAGCTGGCCTCCAGCCATCAGTCTATCCAACCGATTGATGATTGATAATATCTGTCCTTCAGAGGCAAAAGTGATGCGTTCTCAAACCAGCTCAATTTTTTTTCGGAAACTCACTGCTGTCACCTAGCGGGAGCAAAATTTTAATTTTCTTAAATTGCTGCAGGAATAGCACCCCAGGACCAATTAGAATTATGTTAATTTTCTTCAAGTACAGATACAATTCAGTAAAGAAAACGTAAAACAAGACAAATCGACTCATTTTATAAATACGCTTTTTTTCACCTCGATCCTTTTTTGTAGATAATTTTTCGAGCTACGTATGAAGGATGGGACAAGAAGGGCGTATCTCCATTAGTTTCCGAGATATTCTCAAATAAAAATCGAGTTATTCTGTTCTACCACTTTGCTACTGAACTATTAAGGAAATATTTTGAAAAAATCCGTCTCGTTTGAACCTTCAAGTAGGCAAAACGTATTTACAAGTCTCTTTATACAGAATATTGCATTAAAGTAACTACCAATTTCTTATGAGTTAATTGAATAAATTCTTAAATTTTCTGAACTAAGTGCATTATTTCCTCCAATTTATTCTCTTTCCTTTGTCACATTATTTTCTTTTCTCCTCTAATTTCTTCCAGCGTCACATCTTTTGTCCTTACGTCTCGACCTCACTATCTCTCCATCGGATTATTCCATTAATTTTATTCAATTGAGGATATCCAAGTAGCAGGTCCAAATGATTTACTTTTTTTTTCTAAGTTCTCATATAAATTCGAATTATTCTGATTTTGTCACATTTAACCGATATTAAAGAGATATTTACGATAGTAAAGTGTTATTAAATAATACTAGAGTTACATCGCGCGCGCAGCGCGCGCTAAGTTTCTATACTATAACTGTGGATGTTCGATCTTCTGAATCTTTATGTTTATTGGCCCTCCAGTCCCGTCGTCATTACGCTCTTATGGAATTTTTGCCAAATTTCAAGGAAAACCTCGTATCTCCAAGAGAAATGGATGAAAAATGACTTTGAAAGGAAATTATATTCCGAAAGTTCGACAGAAAATCGATTCTCTAAATCGTTTCCTATTTTCGGTCCCCTAGGTTCCCCAAATGTCGTGCTTTTATGCAACTTTTGCCAAATTTCAAGGAAAACCTCGTATCTCCAAGAGAAATGGGTGAAAATCGAGTTTTGAAGGAAATTCTATTCCAATTAGCCATTATGAAATTCTCAAATTGTCCTAACTTTTTTTCTACTCGATATTTTCCAATGAAATTCTACAGTGATACTCCATATGATATCAGGAAGTAGCCCATAAAATTTCACAACGGTATCTCGAACGGTTCTTGAAATTCAATTTAATGAAAATGGTCACTCCCACAAAGCAAGGGCCCGAAAAATCACGTGGGTACTCGATATTTTGAATCGTTGCGCGTTTTGGCCCTCCAGGTCCCCCCATCATCAGGCTTTTATGCAACTTTTGCCAAATTTCAAGGAAAACCTCGTATCTCTAAGAGAAATGGGTGAAAATCGAGTTTTAAAAGAAATTCTATTGAAATGAGCCATTATGAAATTCTTCAATTGTCCTGACTTTTTTTCTACTCGATATTTTCCAATGAAATTTTACAGTGATACTCCATATGATATCAGGAAGTAGCCCATAAAATTTCATAACGATATCTCGAACGGTTCTACAAATTCAATTTAATGAAAATGGTCACTCTCACAAAGCAAGGGCCCGAAAAATCACGTGGGTCCTCGGTATTCTGAATCGTTTTGGCTTTTGGCCCTCCAGGTCCCCCCATAATCATGCTTTTATGCAACTTTTGCCAAATTTCAAGGGAAACCTCGAATCTCCAAGAGAAATGGGTGAAAAATGACTTTGAAACGAAATTAAATTCCGAAAATCCGACAAAAAATCTATTTTCTAAATCGTATCCTACTTTCGGTCCCCTAGGTTCCCCAAATATCGTGCTTTTATGCAACGTTTGCCAAATTTCAAGGGAAACCTCGTATCTCCAAGAGAAATGGGTGAAAAATGACTTTGAAAGGAAATTAAATTCCGAAAATTGGACGAAAAATCGATTTTCTAAATCGTTTCCTATTTTCGTTCCCCTAGGTTCCCCAAATATCGTGCTTTTATGAAACTTTTGATATTTCTCGAACCAATCACAGAACGAATAAAACGACGACATGGCCAACTTCATTCCTATCTCATCTACTTTATTATAAAGGGGTAAAAAAAATAATCAGAGATCGTTGGGGGAGGTTTTAATGATCCTTTGACTGAATTTCAATGGTTTTTTATTTCTGATAACTTCCAGCTGAGATACAGTGATTACCGCAAATCGTCGATTTTAAAGAAACGTTCTCGGAAAAGCTCCGTCACAGGCTTGTTTGTGGATATTTTCGCATAAAAAAATTACTCAATGTTGTTGAATCCATGCTCAATAATGTTCAAAAGATTTCAATGAATCTGCTCAATCTATACGTCTAAAAAAGATCGAAAAAAGTGTTTGTTTTTCACGCTTAAACCCTCACCCTTCTCCCCCTTAATTAAATTCTAAATTCTATGATCTTTGTCATTTATGTCATATAGTGATAATCAATTGTTCAATGACGGTTTGGAAATCGACTATTTTATTTATCCTGTCACGAAATATTTATCTAACTTTATGATGAATCGCGGGTGGAACATAAAGATCACCGGTCAATTGTTAAGCAACGTGGTTCATAATAATCAAGTCCAATAAAGATTGACTTCCTGATGAGAATTCCATTCTGACGTGAAAATATCGGTATTTAACGATAATTATCTTTTAACACATCCGTAAATTCAGCAAAGACCTACAATGTCATCGTCATCAAAATTAAAAAAAGATTAAATTTATTGATTTAAGATTCTGAAAGAACTACTGCCTCGTCAAATTATCGCCGTTGGACTACGATTGGTCTATTTATATGGTGTAGAATAACAAACTTGACTATATAAAGAAAACATATTTTTCTTTCGACAAATGTGCGAGAAATTTCAAAAGAATCTGAAAAAGTAATTCCTTTTCAACTGTGCATCGAATAGATTCAAAATTCTGACGTTGATCATGAAGTTTACAATTATTTGTGGATTCTTTGCAACAATTCTTGCGATATCACCATTGGTAAATAAATACAAGTTTTTCTTTTTTTTTCCTAATTAATTTCCATTTTCAATAGGGAAAATACGTCCAAGCTATTAAACTAAATTATTTTTCAAATCAATAATTCTTAATTTAAATTCAGGCGATTTATAATGTTTGATGATTTAACGAATTTTGGAAATTTTTCGGGTCAGTAGTGATGTTCAATGCGTTCAGCTTCCAGAACAATTCATGCGGACAGTCAATATTTCCCCTTACCAGCGTCGCAAGAAACACAATAGCAATGATTACACATCTCTCTTCTAGAGAAAGAATACCAAAACTACCAAATAATTCATTAGAATCAAAACCGTGGGGCAAGTAAACCCCTGCTTCCTTCCAGTGCAAGAACTTTACAAACTTATGAATGGTTTCCAATTTTTAACTTCCCGATAAGAAAGTTATTGAATTTGCCCCGAAAATCTATTATCGTATGTATGCTCAACTCAGGAGACTGGTGGCAGAAACGTCCAATTTCTTATAGGGTTAATTATCAATAGGATCTTTTTTTTTATACTTATTTAACGTCACCATCTTTTCGCTAAGATTATACAGTACAACCTCGCTATTTGCAACTCATCTCGACATCAGAACCCCACTATTTGCAACTGGCCCCTCAACTCCTTTCAGTCCCCACCACAGATATTTAACTTCCCCTGTTCCGTCACCGATAAACGTGGAGAGCGATGCGTCATGGGCATATAGGGCCAGCTGCGCCACCACGCAGCACAAAAAAGAAGAAGAAGAAGTCATGGGCATATAGCCAATATCTTATAAGAATAAAGAGAAGGAGGAAGCAGCCCGCCATGAATTTGAATGTTATTCCATCCGTGAATATATATTATATTCCCATCTTTGAATGGATGAAATAGAACAAATATGGGATTGGCTTCAATCAATTAGAGAGGTATTTTTTGTCGGAATTAGTTTCTTGCATCTCCTGTAATTTGGATCTGTATCATGAAAGTAATAAATACAGTAGACTTTCGATGGTTGCGCGCGTACGGGGCTGTGACGTCACCGAGTTCCGAGAAATACGCAACTTACGAGCGTCCCCACTCTGCGGCCGCCTCGACCCTCGTTCCGGGAAATTTAAAGGGCCAGGTATGCTAAAACAACCGAAAGACAAAAGGCGATCGCCAGCACGAGAGGAGAAAAGGGATACGGCGCGCAGTGATGGGGGAAGCACTCGGACGCCCGAAAAAGGGATTAGGGGAAATACGCGCAACTAACGAACGTGCAACTATCGAGAGTCTACTGTATGCACATTCAAAATTCCAGAAAAAAGTAATGAATCATTTGAATTTATATCAAGATTGAATATCGTTTAAATAGACAACTGGAAAAAAACTAATATTTGAAAATAACCTCTTTAACACATGAAAGTGATGTATGTGCTCTCAATCTCTGGTAGAAAGTAGTGGGGGCTAGTAAGCGGGGCTAAAGTTGCAAACTGCGGGGTAAAAGAGTTGCAAATAGTGAAGTTGCAAATAGCGGGGTTGTACTGTACCAATCAGTGACGAAGGTTCATGATGTGTCTGTGGACAAAGCACTTGTAAATAATTTTACAGTGGTGCTTGTATCATTCGGCAGAGACTAGGATTTGAACCCGGACCTTCGAAGTTGGCAATCAATAGGATCTTATAATCTGAAATTATCCCAGCAGCACAAATATAGATTATCTCAACTATTCTCTTGATATTGATAGTCAGAAATATTGCGCAACAAAGCAAAAAAGTCTGCAGAGTTACGAAAAAGATCAAAGAGATCAAAAATTCAAATCCAATGTAAAAATAAAAAAATGATTAAATTTATCAGTTGAACATGCAGAACCAGCTATTGCGACATCGGATTCTTAATTTTGGACAACGATTGACTCATTTATGTGGAGCAGAATAACACACTTGACTATATAAAGAAAATATACTTTTTTCTTCGACAAACGTGTTAAAAGTTCCAACCAAAACAGAAGTAATTCTTCACAATTGTGCACAGAATAAATTGAAAATTCTGACGTTCATCATGAAGTATACAATTATTGTTGGATTTCTTGCAACAGTTCTTGCTGTATCTGCTATGCCGAAGGTACTAGAATAATTGAATTTAAGATAGGATCCTCGAGTATAGTCGATGAAGAACCAAAAAATGAGCATGTGTCTTTTTTCCAATTTTTCATAATTCAACATTTTTTTTCTCGTAAGCTAAACCGGCAAATATATATATTTTTTTGTAAACATTTCTAACAATTGGCACTATCACTGGGATTTTTTTTCTTGAAATCCTTATTATTTTGAAGAAGTTATTGGAAAAAATATGACTGAATTGACGAATCGCCATGTTATCAAATGGAGAAAAGGGCAAACTTTGAGAGACGATATCTCTGTTTCTAGACGGGCAAGTTAATTTTCGGTACATAGAAAAGATTTTTTATTTTTTTTTATCTTCATTTTGAGCCTACTCTGAAAAAATTCTTATTAAAGTGATTTCGCGATCGACATATCTTAAAGAAATTTGGAAAATTTTCAGGGCAACAGTGATGCTCCGTGCGTTGAGTTTCCAAAGAAATGGTCAGATGCCCTAAGAAAATGCTTTCAAGGTGTCTCATTAGGTATAAATGAGTAATCAATTTATTCATTATCAATTGAAAATTGATTACGTTGATATGTAATTTAGTTCGATTATTTCAGCTACCTATAAGAGCTACATGTCACGTGACACGACAACAGCAACTAGACATGCGAAATGTCTTGCATTGTGTATTTATACTGAATCGGGAGAGGTAACTATTGAAAATGCCGAATTTTTTTTGTGATTCAAATTAAATTTTAGATTAGGGAACGAAATTTGGACTTATTAAAAATATTCAATCTCAAAAGCTCTTAAGACTAAAGCTTCTATTTTACTGTCCTAACTTGATAATTCAATTAAATTTTTAATCGATCGAATTTAAATTCGGTCTCGGGATTTTTCCATTACTCCTGTAAAATAGTTACTATGTTATTAATTCGGACATTATCAGTTCGTAGATGGTAGATTCGATCCAATAGCACTTGAAAAATATCTGAGAGAATATGTTGGTTCCCATCCGTTATTGAACCAAGTCGTAGAAATGCATATAGCTGCCGCTAATGCAGGTAAGAAAAAATTTTAATACATTGAAGAAAACAAAAAGCAGTAAAATGATTGAATAAATTGTTTCAATACTCCTTAACATATCACCGCCTTAGAAACAAAGTGGAGTAAATGCTACGAATAAGCGCAGCACTTATGCCCCTTCAACTCTAAGGTGACTATATAATTTTTTTCAACGATATAATCTATTTTTTGTTCATTTCAATGAAATTCGGCAAATTAAGAAAATTTTTTAATCACTTGAAAAAATTATATTTATCAAAGACTAATGAAACAATCATTACATCATTTTTACTGCCATTTTTTTTCTCCATGTGATAATGATCATTATTATTGTCATCTTGATGAATTAATCAATCTTTGATTTCTGGTAATAACACAGGAAATGCAGAAAAAGGAAATAATTGTGACAAAGCTTTCGCGTATCGTGTCTCAGGAGGTGCTCCAGAGAATCAGCCAGTGTTGGAGAGAATATTTTGTAAACCCTAAAATTAGAGCCAAAATCTAACGTTTCCAAAACTATATTGTCGTCTTAGAAACAAAGGGGCGTAAGTGCTATGCATATGTACAGCATTCACGCCCCTATGTTTCTAGAGTGACGATATATTAACGAAATCAATAATTAAAAATTTTCTATTCCAAATAATCAATTACTATTATCATAAGAATATGAATAAATGAAACTCTAAAAAATTAAGCTCCATTAATTGCAATATTGTTGAATGATTCATTAAATGAAAATAGAAGAATAATTTGCTATGGATTTTCCCGAAGATTTGTGCCGAATTCCAAGTGTTATTTCTGAGGACTTTTATTCAATGGAATATATGCTATCCACAGTTCTTGCGTATTTCCAGGATGTTATCTTTCTTATTTTAAATGGTAAATAATTCGATCAGCTCAGGACTGAACGTCGTGTCTGTTTTTTTATGAAGTCGAAAAGTATCTAACTCAGATGTAACATTACAGTTCTCACTATCCTAAAATATTTCGTAGTGGGGATTCGGGAATAACCAGGAAGGGCCACGAGGATTTGCTGATTGGTGGAAATTATTTTTCTCTGTTATTAGTGGGTTGTGAAAGTTAAGAAGTTTCGTTACCATTTTGGGTTCAGTGATATTGCTCTGAAATTCATACAGGACATTCTCAATGTTATGCTCATTATGTACTATTTTTTCCTAAATTTTCATTTGATACATTTTAAAGTAAATAACGATCAAACTTTGCGTCTTATACATTGGCTCTTATGTATCAAACCCGTCTCAGCACGAGACCTTTGTTATCATCTGAGTTGGTAACAAAGTCTCGTGCTAAGACAGGTTCGATGCATAAGAGCCCATGTATAGAACGTAAGTTTGATCGTTAATTACTTTAAAACCGATCAGATGAAAATTTAGAAAAAAAATAGTCCATAATGAGCATAACATTGAGAACGTCCTGTATGAATTTCACAGCAATATCACTGAACCCAAAATGATAACGAAACCCTTTAAGAGGATGTGAAAACTGTCTGATGGTCGAAAGGTTGAGCCGTGACAAATTTGACTCTCTTTCGAATATTTGAAAATAAACAGAAATAAGAATTTACAAAGGATTTTTTGTGTAGGAATTTTATTACTCCGCACGTGTTAAAAAACAAGGGTCTTGGAGACTCGAAGATCTGCACATCATCAAAAGTGATATCTGTCACATTATCCCTGCTTACGTGAACAGAAATGGACTCGAATGAATTGTTGATATTATCTCATGGATGTATATCTTCAAATTTAGTTTCTATAGGTTCATACATTTTTTGTTTTTAGAAGAAAAAATCCTCTTCATGATTTGGAATTTATCATTGACAGTTTAAAATAGTCAAATAATCTGAAAAAAGGACACCAATTGCGTACGTTTATTCTGGTGCATAAAGTGCGATGCGCACGCAATTTATGTTGCATTACGTTTGTCTCCATTGTGGCGTCTCCCTAACGCCCCTTTACGCACAACTATTTGAAAACCATAGAAATACATATTGTAAACGATTTTTTTCAACAAAGTACATTCGAAAGCGTCGTGCCAATCTTATCAGCAAAATAATGAAGGTCGCATAGATAGTGGGGTTTTAAAAGTATGCACAAGTAGTCAGATCTGACCAATTTCAAAATTTAGCGTCACTCTACATACCTCCTAGCAGGTTCATTTTCTCCCCACTTTCTCCTATAAAAGTTCTACTGTACCTACACGAAGAGAAATTTTCATTTTTTCATTTATTCTGAAAATATACTTTATTGCAATCCTACTACTATATATATCATTAACTAACTGTAATAATATTAATCTTATTAACCTGTCACAGTTTAGACCAGAATTAGTTGAATGAAACCTAAGGTGTTGAAAGAAATAGATAATAAATCAAAACTCTAACTATAATTAATCCACGGGCTGACTAACCAGTCTGATATTGATTCAATTACCACAATGACTGATTTTTTTTGATCTTCTTGAGAATCTTCCAATTTTTCGATATCAATATCTTCATTGTCGTACCATTCTACATCATGGGTATCATTATTGTATGATGTGAGACACAGGCTCTGTCCAGCTCGACGACGCAATAATTTAATCGGTTGTACATTCTCGGTTCGAGCACACTGATACTTGTGAACTGACTGACGATGGATTTTCATATTTTTATTTGATGCGAAGTACAATCCACACGTTAGACATGTACGCGCAATTAATTGCGTTTGAACCGTAGGACAATAGAAGTCATACGGTATTAAAATAAAATCTGGACGGCTAGGAATCTCAATTTTTAGAGATAATTGCACAAATATACAGATGGTGCTGAAATTTTTCAATTTCAAATTTTACGTAATTTTAGATTCTCTACCCCCCTACTTATAGTAAGGAGTTATAATATTCAGTCAACACCCCCCCCCCCCCCCCCCCAACGCCTTACATAATTTATGAACGGCCCCTCACAGAAGGTTCTGGACTTCTTAGCAAGACCTTTCGGCTTGAGGTCAGGCGACCCGAATTACAATATCCCTAGCATTCAGTGATTTTAACTTGAAATCCCTAGAATGTCCAATTTTGAATTATCTGATACGTCATAATAGTTAAAGGGATTAGAAACATACTTGAATGAAGTGAGGGAACATCAAAAATATTTCTAACCGAATCATATTCTTGAAAGAAATGTAAATCTATAAAAGTTGAATAATTAAGATAATCAGTAACTACCAATTGCATCTATTTTATTATTTCTCACTCCAAATATCTTTCAATCATAAAAAATCGTACAATTAGGGAATTATTTGATTTTGAAAACGAGAACCATTGAAAACGTGTCGGTGTCGGTCAAAGGAATCTTCAACCTAGTAGGATATGAAGTAATGACAGTTTAAGGATGTATCCGAGGAACAGATTCCCGATTTCATGGAGCATAAACGTAAAAAAAAAAGAATTCAACCGATTTTGTAGTTCTGATGATAGTGGTTATCCCAATTCGTTCAACTCAATGAATTTATTGGAAAGGTTAATTAAAAACGTGCGTACAGCTGCTAAATTTAAATCAAAATATAACGAGGAAACAGCCTTCAAGTCTCAGAGAATCCTTATTTATAAAAGCAATAAATGATCTTTCATTCAGTCTTTTCGATAATACAAGAGCATTTATAAAGAGAATTACCAATATAGATGAGCAAGTAATTATATTTTTTTGGATTTACTTTTCATGCTCTTCAAGGAAAACGAATAAGTACGTGGAAAATTTAATTGCGAGCTGGTAAATGTCCGGAATAGCAATCAACAGATATTAGATAGAGATGTGCATAAGTGTATGGTGAGACTCGTTTTTTCCGTCATTATTCATGTAAAATGTCCACATAATTAGTACTGAGAAAAATGAGAATGCCTTGTTAACTGAATGTATTGTTATGTATGGCTAGAGTCGAGAGAAATTGGAATAGTCGGAAAAATGGCGGCGTTCATGAGCTGGTAGATAACTACCTTACCAGCTCACGACTGCCTACTTTATCGACAGTGGGTTCTGATAGTTATGGGTTTGATACTGGTATTAGACCAAGAAATGAAAGGATCAACATGAATTTGAAAAAAAAATAGAAAGATCAATTTGGTAGAAAGAATACTAGAGGGATAATTTGTTTTAACTCCTAAATATTATTTCAAAAAAGCTTTTTCTCATGATGAACGATTATTTTTTATTCGAATGGTAAATTTTACAATTTGAACCAATAGATAAATTACAAACTATCAATTGCTCCTTTATTTCTCCTCACAAACTTAGAACTGTATATATAGAATAGGATCATGAGCAAATTTGAACAAATAATTTTAATTTCATAGTCGAAATCGAATGTCCATCATCTTCTTAGTGTAAATAAATAGGGGAAAGTGGCGTAAAATGGATACAAGGGGTGAAACGAACGCGTGTTATTTCTGGGATTTTAGAGTATGAAAATCACTTGAAATCGATGGGAATACTGGAGGAAGGTTGTTTCTGATGATTCCATTGGAAAGCTGAGGGGATTTCTCATGTAAGTCATACGTTAAACGTTATTTTTTTTTAATTAATCAAAAATTTAAGTTTTTTCTCAAGATCTGAAGGCAAACTCCCATTGTTTTTTTTAATTCCAGTTTTTCGGGAATATCTCTGGTTCTTTTGGTAGCAACGACCTGGAATGAATCTTGAATGAAAGTTGAGCTCATTTTTCATCGATTTATGTGGCTTAAAAAAAATTATAAATTTTCCAAGTACTTACAGAGTAAAAACTGAGTTTCAGAAAATGGCCTATGAGTATTTGAAAAATTGATTTTACAAAAATTGAACGACGTGAATCGATGAGAAATGACCACACCTTTCAGTTGAGATCAACCCCAGGTGGCTATGATCAACACAACCAGAGCAATTGCCGAAAATTGAATTTTTGCGATTTTCGTGAGACTTATCCCTCGGGAACTTGGCCAAAAAAGTAAAATTATTCAAAGAAAAAAAAAATAATTTTGACACATGTTTTCTACCCAAAATTTTCCCAGCTTCGCAATGGAATCGCAAATACCCCAGAAACCACCACGTTTAGAGGAATTCATCAGGAGACCTTTCTTGTAGAGAATTGAATTCTCCATAAGAAAGTTATCCTTAAAAAAATCCGCTATCTCCAAAGGCTCTTGAGATATTCCAATAAAGCGATCAATGATAGAGAAAAAATACTTCGTAGAACATTTATAAAACGACATTGTGAATAGTGAAGTGGATCATCTCTGCACATATATCAGTATCGTTGCCTTAGTGACAACGTGGCGTGCTTATGCTTATACATAGGACTTACGCCTTTTTGACTCTAAGGCGACGATATTGTCATAACGGACCCATTCTATCCGCTAATAGATAATATTTACCTAATTAACATTAATCAGAAGAGTTAACAGGTAAAAATTGAAAAAAATAGAAATACTGAAATTTTTGTGGACAAATGAAAATTTCCCGAATTTTTAAATGTCGAGAACCTAATTTGGATGAACTACGAGGGTTGGATCATCCTCCTCGTCTTTTTGTCGTTGCTCCAGTTGCCCAGTTGTCAGGTGAATGACAATTTGATCCTGAAATAAAAAAAAATGAGTTAAATTAATTAATTATATAATTCTTAGTTTACAGGTAAATTATTTTTGTTGAATATCTTTGAGGCAAGTGGGTTCAGAAGAATTTAGCAGGAGACCTTTTTTGTAGCGA
This sequence comes from Aleiodes leptofemur, assembly GCA_963942555.1. NCBI lineage: Eukaryota > Metazoa > Arthropoda > Insecta > Hymenoptera > Braconidae > Aleiodes > Aleiodes leptofemur. Next base: position 13,415,314 of record OZ012619.1, read on the forward strand.
ATTTAATTCTATATAAAAAATATCTCTTGAGCTTTTTCTCTAAATCTACTGGTTCAAGAGATTCCATTAAAAGCAGAGAAAAATCCATGAATTACAGAATTTAATATTTGAAATAATTTTTGTAAATGTTTCCAAAACGACTGGATTCAAAATAATTTCTTTTAAAAAACCTTCTTTGCAGATAATTAAATTCTCTACAAAAGAAAGCCTACCCAACATTTTTCTCTGAATTAACTAATTTTCAAGACATTCTAAAAAAAAAATCATTCGAAATCCTCAATAAAAACCCAAAAATGAATAAATCCCCCAAAAAATTGATTTTATTCTACAAAAATCTAAAAAATCCTCAAGTTTCCGAGAATTCCCCAAGAGCCCATTCCTGTAGAAAATTAAATTCCCACCAAAAAAACTCTCCTTATTTCCTCCTACCCCCTACCCTCCATATCTTTCAAAAAAACAAAAAAAGCTTACATGATAAGTCAACCGATCAATAATCAGCTCCTCCTTCGAATCAATCTGCTGCTGAATCTGGTCCGAATACCACGCGACTGGCTCCCATTTTCTGATGCCCCATTTGTGCCATTCGGATTCTGTCATCTGCCGCTTCATCATCTCTTGGGAGATGTCCTCCATTGTCATTCTGGTACCTCCGAACTGGGAGAATTTTCATTCTTTTAGGGGAATTTCTTTTTTATGATGCTGAATATAGCAGACATCTAACAATTACGGCAGAGTGGGACAAATGGACCTTCATGGCAATACAATTTTTTTTTGTGATGAAGAAATTGACGAAAAAGTCATGAAAAATTTGAGAAAATGCTGCGATATGTGGGTACTGTTGGTGAATTTTTGCAAAAAAATTTGGAGACGCCTTTACTCTTAAAAAAATTCTGCATCATTTTGGTCAACAGGTCCATTTTGCCCCAGTCTCCCCTATATGTAATTATTTTTTGTAACAAATAAATTATTTTAAAAAAATGAAAAATATGCATATGTAGCAACTTCAAATAACTATAAATGCAAATTTTGCGAGTCCTTTTTTCTGAGTGATCCATTTGTTTAAAAAAATCAAGAAAATTGTTAAATTTGTGCTAATCTCATCATCATCATCATTATAGTTTTTTTGGAGTCTATTTTTTGGGGATATTGAGGAGGACAAGGGAGGATTTTGGAGTGAAATTGTGCTATCTCGCTCAGTTTCAGCGATATTGAAAAAAAAAATAAGAAGAAATTGTGAAGAGTTAAAAAAGAGTGAGCTTTTCTCATGTTTTTTGAAAATATCTCGGAAACTAAGCGAGATAAGGTGATTTTGCCCTGAAGTTTTTTCAAAGAGAATTTCAAGACCAATAAAAAAGTGTAAAATCCGGGTAAAAACACTCGATTTCGCTTAATGTCCGAGATACTTTTCCAAAAATCATAAAAAAATTGTGAAAAGTTAAAAAAAAGTAGTTTTTTGGCATTGATTTTTTTTGGAAATAACTCGGAAACTAAGCGAGATAGCGCGATTTTATGAGAGAGCTTCTTTAGGCGCTTCGAATTGAGAATTTCAAGGACTTGAAAAAACCACTCTTGATATTTTGCGGAAGAATGAAGAAGTTTTTAAGGGATTTCTGTCCACTACTTTATTATTTATTAAAGATAGTAAAAATTTTCGGCGAACCGTATTGCGTCAATGAACGATACAATCAGGGCGAATAAGTTTCACATTGGGAACAATTCAATCGTTTATTTCGACAGTTTTCTCATCTATCTTATCCAAAAAATAGTTGATTTGGCTAGTTGCCAGTATCGAACGAAGCCGAGACCTCTTTTCAATGGCTAACAATGAAGAAATTGATTCAATTGTGCAGAATAATGAATTAATAAAATAGAGGAAATTAAATAATTTTAAATTTTCATCTAACTCAGATTTACTTCCCTTTTTTTCATGAAGAGGAATAAAAAATCGAATTTTTTCTTCATCAGTTTTTTTTGTTGGAGGATCTCGGTCACTAAGCGAGATAAGGCGATTTTGGAACAGACCTTTCACTGGAGACAACCTTCAAAAGCTACAGAAAAGCATTGAGGTAAAATCGCCCTATCTCGCTTAGTTTTCGCAATATTTCTGAAAATCTCTTCCCCACTCTCCAATTTTCCTCATTAATTACTAATAATCAATTTTATCATTGCCCTCGAACTAGTTGCAGTAACACTGCAAGCAAAAAGAGCAAAACGATAATTCAAGTCTCGTGAGCTGAAAAAATCTGCTTTTTGAGAATATCTCGAAGAATTCAGGGAGATGGAGCGATTTTGCCCTAAGGAGCATTTGTAGCTCTTGGAATTCTCCACAAAAAGGATTCGAGTGGAATCACTCTATCTCACTTAAGTTTCGAGATATTAGAGAAAAACTGATGAAAACAACTGAAAAAAGAGGTAAAATAGGAAAAGTCGAGTTTGTAACTCGAAAAGAGGATTCGAGCAGAATCGCTTTATCTCACTTAGTTTCCGAGATATTTGAGAAGAATCAAGAGACTTCAGTAGTAAAATTGAATGTGTCAATTTTTTTTCTTTCGTTTTTTGTGAATTTCTTGGAAACTAAAAGAGATAGAGCAATTTTGCCTTAGAGAGATTTTTTTCAGCCCTTGAAATTCTCTACAAACGAGGGTTCAGACAAAATCGCTCCATCTCGCTCAGTTTCCGAGAAATTCTAAAAAAAAGACAAAAAATGTAATTTTTTTTCTTCTCACTATTTTTTGTCATCAATTTTTTGAAAATATCTCAAAAACTAAGCGAGACAGAACGATTTTGTCTGGATCCATTTTTGAAGAGAATTTTAAGAGCTACAAAAGCTTCTTAGGGCAAATCTCTCGGTCTACCTCGCTTATTTTCCGAGATATTTGAGGAAATAGGGAAAAATAATTACTTCGAATTGCTGTTCGACGTTTTTCATCACTGCATTGCAGCCAATACAGAGAAATGTCCCCTGGACGAGTTCTGGATGAGTCCTGATATACGAATGAGTGTACCGATTTTTGACGTCATGAATTCATGTAATTTGTGTCTCGTGGGGACGTCAATGAGACTGACGAAACATTCCTTCTCTTTTCTCAACTTCCCAGGGTCTTCAACGAAATTCCAAATTGTTCGACAGAGGAAGGGATATATTCTGAAATTGAAAAATGAATTTTTTAAATATTCCTTTTTCTTTTTAGATAAGTTGATTAATTTTAAGTTTCGTTTTCTGGGAATATTTCGGAAACTGAGCGAGATGGAGCGATTTCGCCTCTATGCTTTTTCATCAGGAATTTCAAGAGCTACAAAAAAAAACATTGTTTTGAGCGCGTTGATTTGAATCGTGGATTGTCAGGGTGGATTGCAGGAGGCGGTTAAAGGTAGTGAAAAAAGTAATAGTTGAATTACACTGAGCCATAAGGCAAAACCGTTTTATTCGAACGGAAAAAGCCCGTTCGTCGATAGATAATACACTTTGAATAAATAGACGAATAGTTGACTTTTACACAATAGTTAAACAAACTAGTTGAGCTACAATAACTTGGAGGAAAGACTTTGAAATAATCGAGAATATTAACACTTGAATTAATTATAGAGCTTTTCTAGATAACGATACGTCGAGCCGTATCCTTTGGAAGTTCACGCGTAAGTGAGGTAGTTGGAGGGGGAAGATTTCGTCTTCTAGTCGCGGGCCGAGTCGTCGCTGACCTCCCTCTCCTTCAGTCAGGTGACCCTTGAAAATTTGGTTACGTTTTAAACAAGAATTCGGGGAAAATCACTCTATCTCGCTTAGTTTCCGAGATATTTTTTTACGAAACTCGTGCAAAACAAACCACATCATTCATTTTCCTTCAATTATTACCGATAATACTCTTCGATGATTGTTGTCGCCAAAACTTGATTGTATCTCTCTACATCATCAAAGGACACCGGCAGAGTACTCCGTTCTGGGCTCACAAGTTCCTTAGCTGGCTCCAATACTTGACTTCGTCATCTTCCATATATCTATCGAAATCAACCAAATTCATGAAAACCATCCGCTTTCCCCCAATATCTGGGATACTAAGCGAGACAGCTCGATTTTGTCCGTATCCTTTTAAGCAGCTTTTGAAATTCTCTAAAAAAAAGGATTCGAACGAAACCGCTCTATCTCTAGTCTTTTCTGAGATTTTACAGAAAAAACTGTTTCTCCATATCCTCAACTGTTGAATAAAATGAAGAAAACTCACTCTTCAAGAAAACTTAGAAATAATTTTTGATAGTGTCCACCGATCTCATGCCTGACACAATTCTGTCGTATTCGAGCATCTCCGAAATCCATTAATTTTTTGATAGTATAAGTCGATTTTTTTAGGAATATTTCGGAAAATAAGTGAGATAGTGCGATTTTGCCCTAATTCCTTTCTTAGCTCTTGAAATTCTCTACGAATAGATTTTAAACGCAGAGGGCGTATCTCTATTATTTTCCGAGATATTTTCAAAAAGAAAAGATCGGTAAAAAAATCGAGAGCTTGAATCTTTTTTTTTATTAAAGAAAAACTAATGACGGAAGGAAATCTATTATTTTGAAAACTTCATAGTCGTCTTTTGAACGATAGTTATTTTTTGTACCTAGAAGCGAAAAACGACATTTCTAACCTTGTTTCGCTCGGTTGAAGGCGTCGTTTTTCGCTCCCTTCGGTACCAAAAATGTAATACGTACCATAGAAATAAAGACGTCAACTGCGACAAAAAAATGGGCACCCTCGCTTCACTCGGGTGGCCATTTTTGTCACCATCAACTTCTTTACTTCCTAGGTACGTAATATACTATTATGTGAATTCTACCTTGAACTGCAGTGAATGTATACTATTGTATATTACACACCTAAGGAGGGAAGAAGTTAACCGCAACAAAAATTTGCCTTCCGAGCGAAGCGAGGTTGCCAAATTTTTGTCGAGGTTGACTTTTTTCCATCCGGGGTGTGTATGCTGCTTTTTGTACCGAGTAAGGAAGCACGTTTTCGACGGAGCGAAGCGAGGGAGTAAAGTGGGTTCTTTACTCCCGAGGTGTAAAAATGTACATTATTCATTGCTCGAAATCCAAACTGCTGGGTTTGACTCTGTTGAGGTACACTGAGTTCCGTCAGTGGATATTTCCATTTCCCGGGATTCTATAGAGTCATTATTTCAATTCATTCAAATGAAGAGGATTTCGAAAAATAAAGAAAATAAAGAAATTTTCATAGATACTTTCTTTTGTAGAGAATTTCGAGAAGCCTACAAAAAAGATTTATACAAAGTTTTCGCTATTCCACTAAGTTTCTACGATTTCTATAAAAATGAAAGAAAAATGTGGATTTTTAGGTTTGAGTTGCTGAATTTCTTCCAATTTCAAAATTATCAGCAATGAAGAGTTAATTACATTATCGATGATAGCATCGTCAGCCCCTATCTATGCACCTGGCGTCTGTTTTGTCTGAAATACTGATGCTTGGACATTGAATTCAGGTTCAGTTGGTCTTTGAATTCCATAACCAGCCATAGTATCATCCTGGCTCTGTTGATACTCATTTGACTTGTCTCTCCTGCTTGGTGACGCATAGCATCACTGTTCGCCATCTCCTGTCCATTCTGATCTACGAGCTGAAGATAATATTCGTTAATTTGCATTAATCAATATATATAATAAAAAAAAGTGTGAGTTTCGGTGAAGTGAAACAAAACTCAGAAACCAACCCTTATAGCCCTATGGGGGTTATATGGTGTAGTAACACTCCACCCCCCCTTCAGGATGAAGTAGTTTGTTATTAGCTACGAGGGTTGGTTTTAGAGATATAAGGGTGAAAATAAGTATCGCATCTATTTAGTCGATTTGGATGGACACGAAATAATATTCTCAATAGTTCTACAATATTCTAGAATGATCTAGAACAGTTGACGGTAGTTTTAAATGTTCTAGAACATTAGAAAATTTTCTAGAATGTTCCAGAAGGTTCGGAAATGTTCCAGAAGGTCCGGGAATGTTCTAGATTGCTCTAGAATGTTCTCGATTGTTCTAGAATGTTCTAGACTGTTCTAAAATGTTCTAGATTGTTATAAAATATTCTCGATTGTTCTAGACTATTCTAAAATGTTCCCGATTGTTCTAGAATGTTCTAGACTGTTCTAAAATGTTCTAGACTGTTCTAAAATGTTCTAGATTGTTATAAAATATTCTCGATTGTTCTAGACTATTCTCAAATGTTCTAGATGGTTCTAAAATGTTCTCGATTGTTCTAGACTGTTCTGAAATGTTCTAGACTGTTCTAAATTGTTCTAGATTGTTATAGAATATTCTCGATTGTTCTCGACTGCTCTAAAATGTTCTAGATTGTTCTAAAATGTTCTAAAATGTTCTCGATTATTCTAGACTTTTCTAAAATGTTCTAGACTGTTCTAAAATGTTCTAGATTGTTCTAAAATATTCTCGATTGTTCTAGAATGTTCTCGATTGTTCTAGAATATTCTAGACTGTTCTAAAATGTTCTAGACTGTTCTAAAATATTCTAGACTGTTCTAAAATGTTCTAGATTGCTCTAAAAGTTTCTAGAATGTTCCAAAAAGTTCGAAAACATTCTACGATGCCCCACAAGGTTTGAGAATTTTCTAGAACGTTCCAAAAGGCTTAAGAATATTTTGGAGTGTTCCAGAAAGTTCGAGAACAGTCTAGAATTTTTCCGAAGGTTCTGAAATTTTTTAAAAAGCTCAAGAGCATTGGGAATTGGAAGAAATTAATACTGACACATGTTTTTCACCTAGAATTTTTCCAAATTTCCAATGAAACCATTAGAAAAGCTCTATCTTATACTGCTCAAATGGAATGCTTAATTCCCACTCTCGACTCAATCAATTGATGAGGCTCGGATGGAAATATAGGAGATAGATTTTTTCTAATGATCTCATTGAAAAGCTGAGAGAATTTCTCATAGGAATCATACCAGGAGTTATTTTTTCAATTCTTCGAAAATTCCATTTTCCGCTCAAGATTTGAAGGTGCAACGCTTGTGTTTTTGAGAACTTTCAATCTTCTAGAAATATCTTTGGTTCTATTGGTTGTAGTAGCTTGGAGTTGTTCTTGAATTGAAGCTCAGCTCATTTCTCATGGCTTTGAATAATTGTAACGAAAAAAATTATCGATTACTCAGGACTTATACAGGAAAAACTGATTCTCAGTAAATGGCCTAGAGGTATTTGAAAAATTGATGAAAAAAATTTTGAACAACACAAATCGATGGGAAAAGAGCTTGGCTTCCATTTGAGATCAACCCCAGATCACTACGATCAACGGAACCATTGCTACAACCAATAGAACCGGAGATTTCACTAAAAAAATGCATTTTGTAGATTTCCTAAGGGACCTTTCAGAACTTGGCAAAAAGTCAAATTCTCTAAAAATTGAGAAACTTTAATAGTGACATATTTATTGTTATAGAAATTTTTTCAGCTTTCCAAGGAATTTTTAAAAAGTCACTATCTTGATATGGTCAATTGAGATGTCCGTTTTCTCCCTTTAATGGATTATATATAATTATAAATCATTATAGGAGCTGCCAAAAATCTGACCCGAGCGAAGCGAGGGGGGAAAGCTAGTCAATGAATAAAATGAATAAATACATATAAAACTTTTCTCAAATATCTTGGAAACTGATTATCAGATTCATATCCAGTTTTCTGCTTTTTAATAATGTCGCTGGAGCTAGTCGTGAAAATAATATATATTTCAATATCCCAAGTACTTGGGGTATCTCAAAGTACTTCCCAAGTACTTGGGGTATCCCAAAGTACTTCCCAAGTACTTGGGGTATGACTCCACCGACCTTCCTTCGGCAATTACCTGTTAAATATACGTAGAAATATCCGTAGAATTTTCGCGCGCTTTGGGCCACATGTCATTTACTCATTTTCACTGATTTTCAAGTATTTCTCGTAATAAAAACCGTTCATCTGCGTTTTTATTCGGAGAGATTTTATAAAATAGGAGAAACAAGATTGACTGATGAAAAAATCGATGTTTTCATGTATCTTAGAGGCAGAAAAAAAACGCCAGTGCGTTTAAAAAAAAACGTCGACAAGTACGCGCCCCGATTTTATTGGAAAAAAAATATGAAATGAGAATAGTACAAGTCCGGCGATCTACCTGTGCATTACTTTTTCAAATTGATTCATCATCTTATTATTCGAATACTAGATGAAATTGGCATTGTACAATGATTTTGAAAAATTGAATAGTAAAGAAATTAAACAAAAGAAACGTACTTGGTGTATCTGTAATCTGTGTGCACTTGGTGCACCAAGGACGTTTCTTTTGTTTAATTTCTTTACTATTCAATTTTTCAAATTCATTGTACAATGCCAATTTCATCTAGTATTTAATCTGTTTGCGCTTGGTACACCAAGGACGTTTCTTTTGTTTAATTTCTTTACTATTCAATTTTTCAAATTCATTGTACAATGCCAATTTTATCTAGTATTCGAATAATAAGATGATGAATCAATTTGAAAAAGTAATGCACAGGTAGATCGCCGGACTTGTACTATTCTCATTTCATATTTTTTTTCCAATAAAATCGGGGCGCGTACTTGCCGACGTTTTTTTTAAAACGCACTGACGTTTTTTTTCTGCCATTTCACTTCTTTTTTTATTTATAAATGAACAATGTAATAGAGATGGATTAAATCGAACCCACGAGATAGAATTTTGACTGTAGAAAAAATTATTGAATTTTTTCGAATCCTATTTAGCCGTATAGGAGTGCGGTAGCCTTTGCCTGACAGAGTGTTGGGCTCGTACTTGTCGAGGGATGCTACCGCATCTCCTGATTGTCGCTGAAGCCAGCCACGAAAATATCGTCGAAAATATCCACAGAAATTTGGGCCTCATGACAGCTATGATTTATCCATATTTCAGAGATAACATTCAATAACTTCAGCCGTATGGCGAATAAAGTCATTAAATTTTTTTGTGTAATACCTAACAACATTTGGCAGTCCTCGGTTTCGAAAATTCGGAGTAGGTTACTAGGAGGGGAGGTGCTAGAATTTTTTTCCTTCGTCACACCATACGTTACGTTAGATCTTCCCTTCTATGGCGAATTGAGGGATGAAACTTTTACGTGTCATACCTGAAGATATTTAGAAGCCCTCAGTGCTGGAAATTTGGGGAGGTGACAATAAGGAGGTCGTTAGAACTTTTTTTTTGATCGTCTCATCATACATTTCACGGTATTATTTGTCTTAAATTCCCATGTATGGTGAATCGAGGCATTAAACTTTTCTGTGTGGTACCTAAGGACGTTTCTGAGCACTCAGCTTTGGAAATTCGAGGGAGGTGACAATGAGGGGGGAATTAGAACTCTTTTTCAATGACATATCATAGATTTTGCGATCTTTCTCGTTATAAGTCCCCCTTTATGACGAATTAAGGCATTACATTTTTTGTATGGTAGGGCGTTCACGAGTCCTCAGTTTTTGGAATTCAGGGGAGGTGGCGATGGAAGTTCTTTTAGAATTTTTTTCTACCGTCCCATCATAGATTTTGCGATCTTATTGGTCCACCACTATGGTGAATTGAAGGATCAAATTTTTTCTGTGTGATACCTGAAGGCGTGAACGAGCCCTCAGTTTTGGAAATTAAAGGGAGGTGACAATGAGAGGGGTCTTAGAATTTTTTTTCCACCGTCACATCATAGATTCTGCGATTTTATGAGTTATATCTTTCCCTCTATGGTGAATTGAGGCACTAAATTTTTTTGTGTGATACCTGAATGCGTGAACGAGCCCTCAGTTTTGGAAATTCGAGGGAGGTGACAATTAGAGAGGTTTTAGAATTTTTTTTTCCGCCGTCACACCATAGATTACGCGATCTTATTCGTCATAAGTCCCCCTCTATAGCGAATTAAGGCATGAAATTTTTATGTGTGATACGTGGAGGCGTTCACGAGCCCTCCATTTTAGAAATCCGAGGGGGTGATAATGAAAGGGGTTTTAGAATTTTTTTCCGACGTCACACCATAGATTTCGCAATCTTATTCATTATAAGTCCCCCTATATGTTGAATTAAGGCATTAAATTTTTTAGTGTGATGTCTAGTAGCGTTTACGAGCTCTCAGTTTTGGAAATTATAGGGAGGTGACAAAGTGGGCAGTGTTAGATTTTTTTTCCACTGTCACACTATAAATTCTGCGATTTTACAAGTTATATTTTCCTCTCTATGACAAATTAAGGCATGAATTTTTTTTGTTTACTACCTGAAGGCGTTTATGAGCCCTTAGTTTCGGAAATTTGAAAGAGGTGACAATAAGGGAGGTGTTAGAATTGTATTCCACCTTCTAAACACCTTCAGTTACCAAACAAAAAAATTTAATGCCTTAATTCGCTATAGGGGGGAACTGATAACGATTAAGATCGCAAAATCTATGGTGTGACGGTGAAAAAACATTCTCAAACCCCTCTCATTGCCACCTCTCTCGAGTTTCCAAAACTGAGTGCTCGGAAACGTCCTTAGGTACCACGCAGAAAATTTTAATGTTTCATTCGCTAGAAAATTATGTTACCTTTTTCTCCATTCTCTTTTCCATTCAGAGAATCCTTCTATACATTATCTGAAATATACTGAGGAGAAGAAAGTGGTAAAAAATATTAAATATTAGTTTTTCCATTGGTCAACTAATAATTAGAAAAATTGTTGGATTTACTGCATTTTGCTCATTTAAACAAATCGATTTTCTGAATTCATTAAATTTTGTTCATCTGAACAAATCAACTGTTTGAATAAACAAAGTTCAATAACTTTTCTAACTATTTCGAAAGAATATTTTCTGAGGACCAAAGGCACAAATATTTGAAATATTTGAAAAACTAATAGGTTTCAATTTGTCTGTGTAACTTATTTTTTTTTTTTTTTATTAACCGCTTCCAAACCCTGTGTGGGTCCATTCAGCGTCATATGTAACTTATTCTGTTTAAATTTTTTCTATAGAAATTTCTAGGCATAAGTTTCCTCTCCATTCTTTTTTCGTTTTTTATTGAGAACTTCAAACTAAACAAACCAGGGAATTTCAGTCAAAGAATTTTTAGCAAAAAAAGAGACAGAATTAGTTGTATCAGAAACTCAGGCTATTGTTTTTTTTCTATTCAATTGCTTTATTCTAAATGATGCTTGGGAGGATCGTGGCATTCTCAAAAGAATTGATTTCGTATGATGACATTGATTGTCACCGTACGAACAAATTGAATTCGAATCCTGAGATCATTTTTTTTTGTATTAAACTGGGATTATGAATAAATTTTCTCCATTAAGAATGATTTTATTAGGTATTCTTTATGAACATTCAACAGAAGCCATTCTAATTTCACAGCAAATTAAAGGAAATACATTACAATCTGAGAGGAAATGGATAAATATGAAGGGATCATTTTGGAGAGATAGTGTCTTATATATTGATAGTAAGGGCATTTTTTCTTAATAATAATTTATTTGTTCAGAAAAATGTAAAAAATTGTTCTATTTTCCTTTTTGTTATTCTTTTAATTTTTTTACTTTTTTCTACCCCAGTGGACTTAACGTTGCGTCAAAGTGCAAATAATGTTAACAAATAAGAATAGCAATGTATTGGAGCAATGAGTTTTTTTTTTCTTGAAATATATCAGATTATTAAAAAGGGAGCAGCCCTGTGGAGGGAGGTGTAACGGTGTACTATGTAGAGAGCCGAGAGGCTATACAAGGAACAAATAAATAATAATCAAATTTTTCAAGATTTAAAAGAATGTGAAAAACAATAAAAAATTCTCAATACTTTATAAATACTTTTTTTGTATCCTTCCGTACGTTATTGGTGCGATTCCAACATTCTTAAGATTTCACAAGAATTATCTGGGAAATTCTCTAAAAAATGCAAAAATGACAAATCGTCTACTATTTGACGATTCTCAGTTTGTCTTTTGTTAATACCCTCAAATGATCATAAAAGAAAAAAATTAAAGTTTATCATAAAAACAATTCGCTCCTTTGATTCCCGAAAAAAAAATACTGCAACATTCTCATCTCAGGCATCAAATTTCCGCGAAGCCACCTTCACTTTCACCATAACCCTCGCGAAAAAGGCATAGCATTATTAAATTCAACCGAATTTTCCTCGTGATCCGAAAAAAAAACTCTCAATGAAAAACTCTTCTTTACTCTATTTCCAACAAAGGAATGAAATTCATCAAATTTTCAAAAGAAAAAAATTTCCATCACTCGAAGACAATCCCCGAAAATTTAAAGAAGAAAAGGATGTTTTCCATTTGTAATGGGAAAATACATATTGAGAGGATTATTTTCATTACATTAATCAAAATAATAACTCACATTGAATATTTGGTCATTGGCGGACGAATGATGGGGCTGCATTTGTGATGCCGGTTCATCGCTATCTTGGTGCTTGTTTGTTGTTCGTTATTTGTGCTGCTTTCGCAGCTGGCCTCCAGCAAATTATGTTATATAGCCAATGTTACTAATTTTTATGTGACAAACTGTGCTCAGAGACTTTTTTTCTGTTGTTATGAACTACAAAAACTTTTTATCCAGTCGGGACTCGAATCCTGGTCTTCCACATGTGAATCTACTGTCCAATCCATTGCGCCAGACAAGCTGTCTCGCTGCGCTGAGACAACTGGCCTCGTTATACTGCTCTCTATTTACTGCATGTTACCGCCACCTAGCGGAAAAAAAAGAAATAATAAAGGTACCTTGTGAGTCGATAAAACAGTTTCGGGTAATTCCAACATCCGCAGACAATTTCTTACTATAAAATAATGATTGGACTCGATTCGTTTCTCGAAGAATCAATTATATCAGTAATTTCCATTAAAGTGAGTAGATTAATGTTACATTCAAATATACTTGCGGTTCAATACTAAATTTGTAGAGTCTTGCATCCATAGTATAGGATTCTGTAGGGGGGCTTATGGCTTTTTACTCTTTCTTCTTTCCACATAAATCGAATGAATCTAAATATCGGAATAACATTGCTAGAACTAGAAATATTTAACTGTCGTTCGGAATAGCTTATGTTTCTCTAGACATTGAATTGTAATATTCTGAAGCTGTTGATTTTCTTATTTGATCCGTATGAATCATTTGTAATTTTTAAAAAACAAAAGGTATTCCACAAAAAATTGTTCTGTTACTCATTGAGGAATACTTTGCGCATTACTGTATGAAAAACATATTGAATTTTACAGAATGTGTTAATGAATTATATTCAGCAAACAAAAAATACGGTCAATTTTTCACTGTCCTTATACATTTTACACATACTAGTATGTATCTTTTTTCCTCTTTAAGACCTAACATCAATTCCCGCAAGTCCGAGTATCGTGATATCGTGAATTAAGAGCAATAATTTTTATTGAGAATTATACAGGGAAGCCTATTCAAATTCTTACACTATTATTCTTCGTTCTAATACATAGACTTGAAATTAGTATGGGGAATAAAATGCGCACTCTCTAGAAAATCTTTCCATATTTTCAAGAATAAATAAAATTAATTGAGGGAGAAAACTCTATTAGAGATAACACAAATTTATAGTGTCATAAATTCGATTATTTATTGCGGCCTATAATTAATTCAGTTATACAAAGATACGTGCAATATATTTAAAAATCTGTAATGCAGGGACTAGGGACTTTATTTCGCGGGATATTGGTACTTCAGAGGAATCTAATTCGGGTCGCCTGACCTCAAGCCGACCTTTCGTTACTTTTTACTGAAAATTTCTCTCCGTGTAGTAACCTTGACCTTACATTATGAATTTTTTCTGTTTTACCGACAGATACTCGTGATGTTCACCTTAATACTCAGTCGACAATGTCCTCTGTGTCCTTCATTCTCTCTCTCCATCTGTTGTAGAAATTCAAGATCAATTCTCCCTCCTCTTTTCACCAAACAAAGATGCGGTATTTGGAAGGAAAAATGAGGAAGAGACTATCTGAGATACCACACATTGCGCAGTATCATATGACTCAGTCATGGAGGTGTGCATGAAACAAAGTCGTATCAGGTGATGTTACAAATAATTTATCTCCATCTGTTTTTCACACAAAAAACAAACGAATTATAACGTAAATTGAATTTCGTTAATTTTTCATTATTATTCACTTTAATAATTTTTTTTCGTTTTTAAAATTTTTTTTTCAATTTTCTGTCTTCAAAATTGGACAATAGAAATCATTGTTACGTGTGACATCGGGAATTATCTTGAGGAATTCCTGGAGGACTTCATCATGAATGAAGATACTGAATTCACTGGAATTGTGGCTTACTTTGCTCATTTATTGGGAGCATCTGAACCTGCATTGAGACTTCTCATCTCCATTTTATTGGGTATAAAATTAATACTATATATTTTTTTAATTACACTGGAAATAACAAACATTAAAAAAAAAATTTTCTTTTTTTTTTTTAAATAAAAAAAAAATTTTTTGAAAAAAAAAAATTTTTCGCGAAAAAAAAATTTTAATCATTTGTTTATTAAAAAAAAAATATTGTCACATATATGTGTTAATTTCGTCATATATTTCCTCACTTTTTTCCCGTAATTGAGAAAAAAATAAAATATTTTTTTTTGTTGTAAAAATAACAAAAATTATTATGCATATTTATTTTTTTTAGGATCAATAAAATAAGAGAATAAGTGGGTCGAGATATTTGTCTTCATTCACTGCGTATTGATGAACTTTTTTTGTTATTTTTTTTTTTTCAAGACAAGTTTTTTATTTGTAAAGACGAGATCAAATAAGAATTATGTAACTTTATGATGAAAATTGATTAAAAGGCTTATCCTGCATTTTTAAGTGTAAAATAGAGTAAATTAATGGATTTAAATTTTATCTTTTGTTTTTTTTATTTGTCTAGGCTTTCCTTTGGCTTACTTGCACCGTTATACGCTGTATGGAAAATCACCGAGTCAGCAACATGCATTCTTCATCGTTTCGGGAGTGCTCCTTGGAATTTGGAACTGGGGTAATGACCCAAATTGATTGAATAGTTCGAGCAATTTTTAGGACTGAAAAAATTTTGTAGTGAAGATGTAAAACAGGGCTAATTGAGTTATTTTTGTGGCCAGGCTCAAAAGAATTGAGGAAAGTGGGGTAAAATGGGGATTTTGATGAAATGGATTGAGATATATCTTCTTTGACGATTTCATTGAAAAACTGAGAAAATTTACCTAAAAAAACATGTTTTAGAATTTTTTTTTCATCTAGAAAAAGTGGGTCATTTTGTGAAAATCTGTTTTTGCCCCATAAGTACTGCAAAAATCGATATTTTCTCCTTCAAAACCACTCATTTATATGGCAAATGATCTCACCTTTCATTTGAGATCGGTCCCAAGTCGCTACGACCAATAGAACCGGAGATATCCTCAAAAAAGTGAAATTTTTCAAATTTGTAAAAAAAAGTTTGAAAAATCAAATTTTCTAAAAATCATCAAAAATGAATTTTGATATATAGTATTTACCTGAAATTTTCTCAGCTTTTCAATGGAATCATCAAAAAAAAGATATCTCAAATATTTTCACTGATTTGGAGCCATTTTCAGAATTTAAAACATCAAAACTAATAGAAAGTCTCGGAAATTGATTGAAATACGTCTTTTTTATTATGATTTTTTTTTTGTAAAAAATTTTGAGAGGTAAAAAGAGGATTAGGGCGAAATCGCCTCATCTCGCTTATTTTCTGAGATATTCTTTAAAAAAAGGAGCAAGAACTATAGGTCCACTCTTCAACTTCTTCTTTCCCCGGGAAAAAATGTTCAGATCTGACCAGATCAAATTAGATGTTATCAGATCTAATTAGATCTGACAAAATGGAAATTTTTAACATGAATAGATCTAAATAGATCTGATCAGATCTGATCAGATCTAATTAGATCTAATTAGATCCAATTAGATCTAAGTCTGATCGGATCTGTTTAGATCTAACTAGATCCGATTAGATCCAATTAGATATGGTCAGATCTAACTAGATCTGATCAGATCTAATTAGATCTGACAAAATGGAAATTTTAAACATGAATAGATCTGAATAGATCTGATCGGATCTAATTAAATCTAACTAGATCCGATTAGATCCAATTAGATATGGTCAGATCTAACTAGATCTGATCAGATCTAATTAGATCTGACAAAATGGAAATTTTAAACATGAATAGATCTGAATAGATCTGATCGGATCTAATTAAATCTAACTAGATCCGATTAGATCCAATTAGATATGGTCAGATCTAACTAGATCTGATTGAGTTTATTCATATTGGCTCATCAGATCTAGTTGGGTCTGATCAGATCTAATTAGATCTGATCAGGTCTAAGGAACTCAGATCTAGTTTGATCTGATCAGATCTGAACATTTTTTCCTGGGTATTGAATTTTTCTAGTCCCAATTTTTTCCAAAGTCGTCTCTTTTTTAATTATTTTCACTAATTAATGAATTTCTTTCCAGGATGGGACATGGTTCATTCAGCAACTGCATTAGGCACAACGTACCTGATTCTACTAGTCTTTGGAAGCTCAAGTCTAGCAGTTATTCTCACATTTACCTTCAATATTATTTATTTAACATACGGTAAAATCCAACAAGAAAAATCCCAAGACCCCAAAAAATTTTCATCTTTTTTTCCAAATCAAACAAAAAAAAAAAAAAATGAAGAAATGCTGTAATTTTGTAATTTAATTATTTTTCAGGATATATAATGACATCAACAGAAGTATACGACATAAAATGGACAATGCCACACTGTGTACTGACCTTAAGACTAATTGGTCTAGCATGGAATTACTATGATGGTAATATTGATAAAAATAAATTATCAGATTATCAAAAAAATGTTGCACTAAAAACATTACCATCATTACAAGAATTTGCTGCATTTATATATTTTCCTGGTTCATTACTTGTTGGTCCACAATTTAGTATGAAAAGATACAATGATTACGTCAATGGTAAATTAATAGAAAGTGTAAGTTGTACAATTTTTTATTTTTTAATAATTATTTCCTCATTTAATAACAGAAAAAAATTATTCATATTTTGTTAAATTTGTTTCAAAATTAATTCATGAGTTTTCTAAAAATATTGTGTAATTATTTTAATTCAAATGAAAATCAAGAACTTGTGTTGAATTTTTTTTTAAATTTTCTATTATATCATCATCTTAGAAACAAAGTGGCGTAAGTGCTGGGTATGAGCTAGAGATGTAAAATGACGGTCAATTTTGAAATTGGTCAGGTCAGTCGTCAATTGACCATTTCGTGACCATTCCTGACTTGACCGCAATTTTCGTTGAAAATTGACCGTCAAAAATTCAAATGGTCAGTCAGGAGAAATAAATGTAAAAATCCATCTATATAGATGAAAATTGACCGTCAATTTTATTTTTGGTCACTTTTTTGGTCATTTTTATGATTTTTCAAAATTCAATGCAAATACTCATAGAAATCATTTATTTTCAAAAGTCGTTCAGTATTTCTTTTTTTGGTAAAATATCGGCGGTTGAAAAACCCAATTGAAGAATAAAGAACCAGAATCTGTAATGAAATCCAGCTATTTAGATGAAAAATGACCGTCAATTGGTTCTTCGGTCATTTTTTTTGTCACTTTTAGTAGAGTGATATTTTTAAAGAGGAAAAGGCTTATTAAATTTAAATACAATGATATCATAGGGCTATTCTTTTATTTTCTCAACAAATCGTTAACTCTGCATAAATTCTGCACTTATCCTAATAGATTCAGTTTACTCTTGTATTACACTGAGAGAAAAATTTACTTCTGCCAAATGAATTTATTTGGCAAAAATCAATTTCTCTGATTTCTGCTATATGAAAAATTTATTTACAGAAATATTCATGAGGTCCAGAAAAAAAATCATCAGCTCTATATAGATGGAATCTGACCGTCAAAACCATTTTTGGTCAATTTTCTGACTCACGATTTGGTCATTATTTTTTGACCAAAATGGTCAGTCATTGCCAATTGGTCATTGACGGTCAATTGACCGGTCAAATGACGGTCAAATGACCGTCATTTTTTTTCGTTCCATCACTAGTATGAGCATAGTACTTACGCCCCTTTGTTTCTAAGGCGAAGATATGCTTACATATCTTATTGATGTTTTTTTTATAGTTTATTTTTTTTTATTAATACTTTTTTTTTATGAGTTTTATTGCATGAAAAAAAAAATTAATTATTAATTATTTATTATTTTAGGATCCAAGAGAATCAAATAGTCTCCCAAATTCCATTGGTGCTGGAATAAAAAGAACTCTACTGGGTTTTTTTTATTTAATAATATACATGTATGGTAATAGTTATGTTTCCAATGAGTACATGACAAGCGATGATTACAGTAATTTGAATTTTATGAAGAGATTGTTCTTCATGGGTTTGTGGGGTCGTATAAATTTGTATAAATACATAAGCTGTTGGCTTCTAACAGAAGGAGTAAGTTCTCATCTTTGTTTGTTTTAATTAATTGACGTTTAATTAAGGAAAAAAAAAAAAATGACTAATTATTTTTATTTTCAAGGTCTGCACGACATTTGGACTTTCCTACAATGGTAAAGATGCCAATGGTGAATCAAAGTGGGACGGTTGTGCAAATGTTGAATTATTTACATTTGAAAATGCCACGAGTTTTAATCATTATATACACTCATTCAATACTAATACGAATCAGTGGTGTGCTGAATATATATATAAAAGATTAAAATTTCTTGGTTCAAAAATTGCTAGTCAATTTTTTACACTTCTGTTTCTTGCTGTTTGGCATGGAGTACATTCTGGTTATTACGTTACGTTTTTCAATGAATTTATCATCATGTACCTTGAAAAAGATGTGAGTATAATGATGGTTTTATTTTGTTTTGATTGGATGATGAGGGATTCCCCGGCGTTATTTCGGCTGCAACGTTGCCAAATTCACTCTACACTGTCCGTGCGGGTTTACCGAGTTTTCGGCAACCTCGCTTATTGGATAATCTCATTTCCCGGGAAAAAATATTCAGATCTGATCAGATCAAATTAGATCTGATCAGATCTAATTAGATCTAATTAGATCTGACAAAATGAAAATTTTCAACATGAATAGATCTGAATAGATCTGATCAGGTCTAATTAGATTCAATTAGATCTAAGTCTGATCGGATCTGTTTAGATTTAACTAGATCTGATCAGATCTAACTAGATCTGATCAGATCTAACTAGATCTGATTGAGTTCATTCATATTGGCTCATCAGATCTGATCAGATCTAGTTGGATCTGATGAGATCTAATTAGATCTAATTAGATCTGACAAAATGGAAATTTTCAACATGAATAGATCTGATCAGATCTAAGTCTGATCGGATCTGTTTAGATCTAACTAGATCCGATTAGATCCAACTAGATATGGTCAGATCTAACTAGATCTGATTGAGTTCATTCATATTGGCTCATCAGATCTGATCAGATCCAGTTGGATCTGATCAGATCTAGTTAGATCTGATCAGATCTAGATAGATCTGATCAGATCTGAGAAACTCAGATCAAATTAGATCTGATCAGAGCGTGCCAATTCTCAGATCTCATCAGATCTAAGAAACTCAGATCTAATTAGGTCTAATTAGATCTGATTAGATCTAGTTTGATCTGATCAGATCTCAACATTTTTTCCTGGGTTAGCACGAAAAAAATTCAGTTGTCAAGAGGTAAAACAGGAAAAATCGACTCATCTTTGTCATCATTCCCAATGAAATATCTCGGTAACTAATGGAGATACGTCCTTTTTGCCCGAATCCTTTTTTGTAGAGAATTTCAAGAGCACAAAAGTGAATTAGGGCAAATCGCCCTATCTCGCTTAGTTTCCGAGATTATCTCAAAATAATGAATGACAAAAAAATAGACTTATTCTGTTTTACCTCTTCGCTACTGAATTTCACTAGCTACTAGAATTCATTTTATTTCTCCATCAAATATGCAGAATATGTCATTTAAAAAATACAATAGTTTGTTAAACACTTCAATGAATAAAGTCAAATTTTTTTAGAATTTTTCACTCAGACGATTAATCATAAAAAAATAAAAAAGGCGGAATTCCTCATTTTTTTTCAAATTTAAATTTCAAATTTCTACAAATTTCACATTTTTCTGCTCTTCAGTACGTTAAAATCGCAGGATTACATAATTGAAAAGAAAATAGAAGCAATCTCATAAATTGAGTAGAAAAAGAAAAAAAAATTGAAACGCATCGCAACACAAAATTTCATCACAAAATTTAGTACTTATCCTCTGCAATTTTCTATTTTTTAAAAAATTTTTTTTCATAATTTACAGATTGGTCCAGTCTTGGAGAAAAACGATAAATTACAGACAGCCATTAATACTCCAATTGGTAAAATTATCACATGGATAATACTAAAGCTATATACATTTGTCTTCATGGGTTACGCATTTGCACCACTTGGATTACTTTCTTATTCACGTTACATGCGTGTTTACTCGAGTGTATATTACATTGGTTTTTGTTTTTTCTGTATTTATCCATTATTAGCCCCTTATGTGAAACGTATTTTACGAGGAAGTAGCAGCACAAGACCACATAGTGAATAATTATTAATTTTTTTTTTTTTTTTTTAATTTTTTTTTCTTATTTCTTCAATATTTGACGTTGAATTTACATTTATTCATTCTGAGAATGACGAATCTTTAATGATGATGATGATGATGACGATGAAAAAGAAGATGAAATTAGCCAATGAGTGGTGGAATTTTAGCGAGAAACTTTCTCTTCAACCTGTATGTTACCGTCCATAACGCACCACTTTATTTTTCACTTAATTTTCCACAAACACACACAGAGACAAAAAAAAAGAAGCAAATTGTTGAAAAAATAGCACAATTATTTTGTACTTTTTTTTTTATCCCAAATTTTTTTTTTTTTTTTTTTCATGTAAAGCTGCCGTTAAATTGCGTTTTTCCTTTTATATAGAGAGTTATTTTCTGCGCAATTATTTACTCATCAATTTCACTCGTGAAATGAACGTTTTTTCTTTTACGAGGGCTTCCGGCAATGAGTGGAAATTTAGATCAATTATATAATGTAAAACTGTAAAGAAAAAAAAGAAATGAAGGGACAGGAAAAAAATATCAATAAATTGTATTTTCAATAATTTTTCTTACAAAGTATTTCTTCATTTTTCTCATTTTTTTTCATAAAAAAATATTTTTATTATTCTTATAATTTTTAATAATAATTTTGTCAAGGAAATTTAAACAAAAAAAATCATTTTTTTGGCTGTTGGCACACTATTTACCATTATGATGATTTTTTTCGTTAGTAAAATTTTTTTTTTTTTTTTGAATTTTCCTTTTGCCATACGGTTTTTTAGTATGGCCCACCGGGATTGCCACCGGGACCAGTTTGCGGTGGTCCATAACTGTCTTGGGGAGGTGATGCTGGAGGTCCATAGCTTCCTCCTTGCTCCTTCTAAAAAAACACAGTAAAATGGAAAAAATATTAAATCATATTTTGATAATATTTTATAAAAAAAAAAAATTTTATAAGAAAAAATTCCGAGAGCTACAAAATAAGCAAAATCGCCTTATCTCGCTTAGTTTCCTAGATATTTTCAAAAATAATGAAATTCAAGAAATAAGATAATTTTCATTTTTTTTTGATTTTTTAGAATATTTTGGAAAATAATGGAGATACGCCTTTTAAGGAGCATTTCAAGAGCTACATAAAAGTTTCAAGAGGATTAGGTCAAAAAGGGCGTATCTCCATTATTTCTCAAGATATTCTCGAAAAAAGCGCGGGAAATTTGAAATTTTTCGGAAAATAATGGAGATACGCTCTTTTGGTCCTAATCTAATTTTGTAAAAAAATTTCAAGAGCTTCAAAAAAGGCTTTAAAAGCAAAATCGCTCTATCTCGCTTAGTTTCCAAGATATTTCCAAAAATAATGAACTTAAAAAAAAATATGTCAATTTTTTTTTTTCAGTTTCGCTTCAAAAATATCTCAAAAACTAACGGAAATACGCCTTTTTTATTCCAAGAAAATCTGTTTTTTATAGAAAACTTCAAGAATTTCCAAAAAAAAATGAATTTTTCTTTTATTAATAAAAAAAAAAAATTTTATTTATAAAAAAAAAAAAAATTTTATTAATAAAAAAAAAAAAATTTTTATTAATAAAATTTTTTTTTTTTTATTAATAAAAAAAAAAAAGAAATAATAGGGAAAAAAGGGCGTATCTTCATTAGTTTCCAAGATACCCTAAAAAAAAGGTCAAAAAAGAATGATTTCAAAAAAATATTCTTCTTTTTACCTGTGTTTTGTATCGAATAAAGTAAACTTCCGGTTTACTTGGTTGTGTTGGTGCTTGCGTTGGCAATGTAACTTCCGGTGCTTCCTCTGGTTTTTTAACAAGCACATAGATAAGTGTTTTTTGCTCATCCTGTGGTGGCAGTGGTGGTAAAACTGGTGCAGTTGGTGTTGGTGGTGTTGGTGCTTTGATAAAAACAATTTTGTAGTGTTTTTGTGGTGCTGCTGGCGGTGGTAGGTACTTTGGTGGCTTGTATTCTGGCTGTTCTGGTGGTGGTACATGAACGTAAACGTGTTTATGTATCACTGATGGACGCTGGGGTGGACCATAGCTGTCAACTGGTCCGGATGGATAACCACCACCACCACCACCACTAGTTCCACCTGATGATGGAGGAAAATAAGAGTCAACTGGTGGCTCGGGTGCAGGTTTTGCTAGGACACATGCTGCTGTTGATACTACGAATATTAACTGAAAATAATAATAATAATAATAATAATAATATTCAAAAAAATTGGAAAAAATTTGAAAAAAATCGAAAAAAATCGAAAATATTAAAATAAAACTGATTTTTGTAATATATATGGGCAAAAGAAGGTTGCAGGAGTTTGATTTGAGAAAATTTCGAAAAAAAAATTCAAAATTTCAAAAAAAATTGAAAAAATCAAAAAAATTTGAAAAAATTTGAGAAAATTTCGAAATTTTTTTTTCAAAATTTCAAAAAAAATTGAAAAAATTTGCACAAAATTGAAAAAAATTGAAAAAATTTGAAAAAATTTGAAAAAAAATTGAAAAAAATCGAAAAAATCTCAAATATTAAAATAAAACTGATTTTTGTAATATATATGGGCAAAGGAAGGTTGCTGGAGTTTGATTTGAGAAAATTCCGAAAAAAACTTCAAAATTTCAAAAAAAATTCAAAAAATTCAAAAAAAATGAAAAAATTTGAGAAAATTTCGAAAAAACTCAAAATTTCAAAAAAAAATGAAAAAAATTAGAAAAATTGAAAAAAAATAGAAAAATTGAAAAAAAATAGAAAAATTGAAAAAAATTAGAAAAATTTGAACAATTTTTAGAAAATTTCGATTTTTTTCTCAAAATTTCAAAAAAAAATGAAAAAATTTGAAAAAAAATCGAAAAAATTTGAAAATAAATCTCAAATATTAAAATAAAACTGATTTTTGTAATATTGGCAGCCCTCGAAGATTTCTCAGCAATTATCATAGTCAATATATGAATGTAAATATAAAAATATGAAATAATTCATCTCGTCATCTTAGAAACAAAGAGGCGTAAGTGATGCGTATAAGCATAACACTGACGCCCCTTTGTTACTAAGTTGACAATATTATTGTTGACGATATTTTTACTTATTTTATTAAAAAAATAAGAGTGCAAAATTTTTTAATATTTTTTTTTATTGTTATTTATTTGTTTAAAATGATGTAAAAAATAGCGAAATGTGAGCTAATTTCAGTATCATGGACTTGTGCCCTTTTGTTTCTAAGATGACGATATGATATTATTAATATAAAATATGTTTTGATAATATATTGATAGTGTTAATTTGTATTTACGGAATTTTTTGAATAATTTAGACATTTGGGAATTTGGAAAAAAGTGTTAATCCCGTCATTTTAATTTTTTTTATGATTACTCGCGTGAGTGAAAAATTCTGAAAAAATTTGACTTTATTCATTGAAGTGTTTAACAAACTATTGTATTTTTTAAATGACATATTCTGCAAATTTGATGAAGAAATAAAATAAATTCTAGTAGCTAGTGAAATTAAGTAGCGAAGAGGTAAAACAGGATAAGTCTATTTTTTTGTCATTAATTATTTTGAGATAATCTCGGAAACTAAGCGAGATAGGGCGATTTGCCCTAATTCACTTTTGTGCTCTTGAAATTCTCTACAAAAAAGGATTCGGGCAAAAAGGGCGTATCTCCATTAGTTACCGAGATATTTCATTGGGAATGACGACAAAGATGAGGCGATTTTTCCTGTTTTACCTCTTGGCAACTGAATTTTTCTCGTGCGATTAATTTCGTGAGATTATGCGGTGAGCGAGGTTGCCGGAAACTCGGTAAACGCGCGCGAGCAGTGTAGAGTGAATTTGGCAACGTTGCAGCCGAAACAACGCCGGGGAATCCCCCATCACCCGATCGAACTCATTAAGTCGCTCATAATACCAAAAAATATATAAAAATTCAAGTAATTCGAATAATTGTGAATTTCAAATTCTCCACAACTTTTCTTTTACTCAATCTCAAACCCATTGAAGAATACATGCAGATGATAACAGGTTGTAATTCAATCTTAACGCTTTCGCGAGCTCTTATTCCGCATAATTATTTTCTACAGTCACACTTTTTTCCCCTGTATTCTAAAATAATAATTCAAATTGTCATTTTCTATCTCCGAATTGCACTAATTATTTCCGGTAGAAAGTACATGGTGTTGATACACTTGAATCGTGCACAATGCCTTCAAAAAGTAGTAAAAAAAAAAGATGAATAATAAAAAACACTAAATTTTTTTTTCATTCTCATTTTTTTTTTTTTTTTTTTTTACTTTCAAACTTTATAAAGAAGAAGCTGCACTTACGACCAGACCTCGCATCGTGGAGAAATAAGTAATTATCAATCCACAAATAAACAAAAAAAAAAAAAACACAAAATCAATTTGAAATGATGCTAACAATAACACAAATTAATTTAAAATAAAAAAAAAATTAACTGATACACTTTATATATTTTCACTGTCAGACGATCACGATGCTTGTGCTGATGTTGCTTGGTGTCTTGGCAACTTTTATACCACCCAGTGTGTGAGAAGGCCCCCGAATAGAAGCATGCTTTTTAAAAGGTGTACGTGATGGTATATGGAGTGCACCTTCCCTTCATTTTCTCAGCGCTTCCATTACTCGTCTTTTTTTTTTTTTTTTTTTTTTAATTTTCTGTTCACTTTTTTTTTTTTTTTTACTCAATTTTTTTTTCCTTCCCCACCTATTCATGTATATAAATCACGTACATACGTACATGGTCATGTGATGTATGAATACAACATTTGAACTACCTGTATTCATACTTGAATGTGTCCTATCTGGTGCAATTCACCATGTGAAATATGCCACATAGAAAATGAAACTGTTTTGAATTCAGTACAATGTGATGAAAAAGTGAAATAAAAAAAAATCAAAAGTGAACTAGAAAACGTTTTGTCAAGGCATTATTTTTTTTTTTTTTTTTTTTTTTCTATTTGGTAATACGTTACTTTTTACAATGTTTTGGAATAAATAATACATGATTTTTCACTTTTAATTGAATTTTTTTTTTTTAGATTTTTTTTTTCAATTTTTACTATGAAAGGAAATTTTTGAAAATATTTTGAAAATTAATGGATTTTTTTTTTTCATCTGAATTTCAAAAATTCTCAAAAATTGAATGAAAAAAATTTTTTTTTTTTTAAATTCATTTTTATAAAAAAAAAAAAAATTGAGTTTTCCTATTACTTGAAATTCATTATTTTTTAAAAGATCTCGAAAAATAATGGAGATACGCCTTTTTAATCCTAAGCCTTTTTCTTAGGTTTTGAAATTTTCTACAAAAAAAGGGTTGAAATAAAAAAAAGGCGTATGTCCAGTTAAATTCGAAAAATATTCTCGAAAAATGACAAGAAAAATTTACTTATTTTTCTTGTATTTTTTTTTTAAACAATTGAATTGTTTTAAAATGATAATTTTTTGTTCCTTTCAAAAAAATATGAGATCATCGATTTCAAAAAATTCTTTAATAAACAAAAATTTTTTAATACTCTTTCACTACCCTTTCATTGCCTTGAATTGTCCAATTTTGGCAATTCGTTTTGTCCTCGAATTTCTCAGATTTCGATTGAATCCTTTCTATCTTTTGTAATACCACTTGGTAACTCAAAAAAAAAAAAAAAAACTATGAAATTTACAAAAAAAAACGAAAAAAATTAAACTTTCTTCACGAAAAAAAAAAAAAAAAAAAAAAAAATTATTAAAGTTCTTCTTTTTTTTTTCATCTTATTTTGCAAAAACGAATAAATAATTGAGATGAAAAAAAAAAGAAGAAGAAAAAAAAAAGAATGTTTAAAACTGTTGAGTGAAATCTTTTGGAAGCAATTAGTGTAACTCACCGTGGAATTTCGAAAGGAAGGCAATGTGAAGAATTTTATTACCAAGACGACTATATACGCCGAAATATGTGTACATAATTTTCCTTCATAAATTTATTCATAATTCAATGAATTTAATGAGTAAAAATAATTTTAATATCTGATAGATAATTATAATTTTTTTCCATTTTTTTTAAAACTATTATTAGGAGAAAAAAAAAATAATAAGGAAATTTCAACAAATCAGACAATTTTTATGATTTTTTTGAGGAAAAGGAAAGATAACGATGAAAAAAAAAAATTGCATTTATAATTTTTGGAATTTTCGATGTATGCATATTTTTTTTTACTACTTATTTTTGAAAAAAAAAAAAAAAAAAATTTTTTTTTTTAAATGTCAGATTTTTATTGTTTTCAGTATCATGAAAAAATTGAAGAATATAGGAAGTATATAGAGCATGGAAAAATGTTGTAAAGCAGTTTGATGTTCCAACGAGTCTAAGAAAATTCGCTGACAGTGAAGGTAATCACCTGAGGCTTGATACTCCTCTGATACTTTATATAATTAGACTTTTTTTATTATTTATTTATTATTATTATTAATGGAGAAAGAGTTTGAAATGATTTTGAAAAAATTTTTTAAATAAGAATTCAAATTTTCCCGCAAATTATTCAATTATGAATAGCAATTTCATGTGGGAAGATAATAAGTTAATTGCATACAATTTTCAAATTAAATTTAAAATTTTTTAATTAATTTCTCTCATTTCAAAATTTATTTGATATTGTTCATTTCATCATAAAACTTTGTTATTCTTTGTAATTAAACAATTATGGAAAGTTTCGAGTGAAATTTACGGTTTAACTGCATTAAGATCCTGTTGAAACTGCACATCATGTGACTAATCTTCTTTTTTTTTAGTACATTTTTAGAAAATTTCTATTTTTATTTTTTTATGATCAATCGTCTGAGCGGAAAATTCTAAAAAAAATTTGGCTCTATTCATTGATGTGTTTAACAAGCTATTGTATTTTTTAAATGACATATTCTGCAAATTTGATGAAGAAATAAAATAAATTCTAGTAGCTAGTGAAATTCAGTAGCGAAGAGATAAAACAGGATAAGTCTATTTTTTTGTCATTCATTTTTTTGAGATAATCTCGGAAACTAAGCGAGATAGGGCGATTTGCCCTAATCCACTTTGGTAGCTCTTGAAATTCTCTACAAAAAAGGATTGGGGCAAAAAGGGCGTATCTCCATTAGTTTCCGAGATATTTCATTGGGAATGATGACAAAGATGAGTCGATTTTTCCTGTTTTACTTCTTGACAACTGAATTTTTCTTGTGCTAAATGAGGTTATCCGGTGAGCGAGGTTGCCGAAAACTCGGTAAACGCGCATGAGCTTTGTAGAGCGGATTCGGCAACGTCGCAGCCGAAATAATGCCGGGGAATCTCTCATCACCCGATTCAACTGAAAATTACAGATTGTTTTTTTCAGGAAAAAAAACACTTCGAAGCGTGTTTACAAGGTGTTTAAGACATGCTTAAGACGTATTTAAGACGTGCTCAAGACGTATTGAAGACCTGCTCAAGACGAATCTAAGACGGACTAAAAACGTGCTTAGTACGTGTTTCAGATGTATTTAAGACGTGATTAAGACGTGCTTAAAAAATGTTTAAGATGTGTGTTCAAAGCATTTTCAAAACGTGTTCCCACCACTACCCATCATGTAGCATCAGTTCAGAATAATTCAAAGGGCATTTAAGACATGTTTAAGACGTTTTTATACCGTGTTCCCACCGCTACCCATCATGTAGCATTAGTTCAAAATAATTCAAAGGGCATTTAAGACGTGCTTAAGACATGTTTAAGACGTTTTTACACCGTCTTCCCACCGCTACCCATCATGTAGCATCAGTTCAAAACAGTTGAAAGATCGTTTAAGACGTGTTTAAGATGTGTTTAAGACGTGCTTAATCCGTATTCAAGACGCGTTCAAAACATGTTTACACCACTACCCATCATGTATCATCATTTCAAAACATTTTCAAGCGTGTTTAAGCTATGTTTAAGACGTGCTTAAGACATGTTTAAGACGTGTTTAAGACGTGCTTAATCCGTATTTAAGACGCGTTTAAAACGTGTTTACACCACTATCCATTATGAATCATCATTTCAAAACATTTTCTAGCGCGCTTAAGCTATGTTTAAGACATGCTCAAGACGTGTCTATCCATCACTGCATACAATGACAAAAAGCAGCATGCTACCTTCAGAAATATGCGCATCATTCTCAGTAAAACACGTGGGCAAATACCATAGGATCATTAATCACCTCTGACTGCAAGAAAATTCTTCTCTCCATGAAGAAAGGCATCAGCTTCTGAAAGGCATTTGAAATTCATAAGATGACATTTTTCTCTCTCAAATCATTTGACAAAAAGAGGAGGAATAAAATGTGATTAAGACATGTAAATTGTCTTCATCAAATGAAAGATTGAACGAATCTATTTCCTAGAAGTTAATTCAAATTTTTTAATTCTCGATTTTCATCGATTTTTCGCATCTTCCGTTTCTCTTTCCTCCATCTCCGAGAGAATCAACTCTGTTCACGATGAAATAGGATTTATTCACTCGTTAATATAAAATAAAAAAATTAAAAAAAAAATAAAAAAATAAAATTTGAAGGAAGAAAACAGGATATCTTTACTGAATGTTGGATTGACTCTTGACTGGCAGGCGAAAATAAAGTGGACAGTTTAAATTTATTGCACTGTGGCACTACAAGTAGTTATATATTCATCAACAATAGAGGATTGAATTCGAGTGCAACTGTGCGATGAGATTTTTACAGTTGATAAATACGTTAGTGCCCAGTTCAAAAGCTAATTAACGTCTGTATATACTTAATATTGTCTTTACGAATATTTTTTTTTTTTTTTCATTCCAAGTACTTGTTACTTTTTTTTAGTGACAAAGAAAATTAGAAAAACAATCATTTTTCATTGGCAAAAAGATAATTTAACAGGAATATTTCTTTAAGAAAAATGGACATACGCCCTTTTTGACCTAATTCATTTTTTTAGCTCTTGAAATTCTCTACAAAAATGGTCTGGAGTAAAAAGGGCGTATGTCCATTATTTTCCGAGATATTAGAAAAAAATGAACTAATTCCGTTTTTACCTCATCTCTACTGAATTATTACACATAAAGTGTTTGAATTGAGTCATTAAATGCATAACTACAGTACACATACATTGTGTTGCTTGATAACGAAATACAGTAATTCGTGCATAACACAAGTGCTCTTTTTTTTTTCCTTTCTTTCTCAATTCTCTATTTTTTTTTTCTCATCAAAGTGTTTAGATGAAAAATTACAAAGTGTTGGATAATTCCAGTTATTTGTCAGTTATTAGAGTTATGAGAGTCCATTGAGTGTGACTTTTGCGTAATAAATTAGTTTAAAATAATTAGAAGTAATTTTCAATAATTTAGTATACAATTATTATTGTTTTAATTTTTTTTTTTTTTTTTTTCATCTTTAGTTAGTTCTCTTTCGTTAATAAATGAAAATGAGAGTTAAAAGGAATTGTTATGGTTCTCTTTTTGCTAATTGGTATTCTTCAAGGGAGTCTTCCGCACGTTGCTTGGCAAATCGAAGGCTCTTGTACTTTCACTCGACACTAAACTTCCGGGACGCACGTGTTGTCTACATCAAAACTGCGGTTTATTTCTCTTGTTCAATAGTGGAAAGGCGATTCTATTAGGCGACTGGGCAGTCGAGTCAATTTTTTTTTTTTTTTTTTTACAATAAAATCGTTGCTTTGATAACACTGAAAATCAAAAGTGAGGTAATCGACAAGAATGATGGTTTTTTTCTACATTACCGACTCAGTCTTTTTTCAAATCTCTTGAGTAGTGCTTATTCCCTTTTTTTTCAATGCCGTATATAGAGAAAAATGTTTTCTTAATTTAAGAATGTGCAGGTCACTTGAATTAAGTGACTTTTCTCACTTAAATCAAGTAACTTTTTCTTTCTTAATTTAAGAAAGTAAAAGTCACTTAAATCAAGTGCGTTTTCTCACTTAAATCAAGTGACTTTTTCTTTCTTAATTTAAGAAAGTAAAAGTCACTTAAATTAAGTGCGTTTTCTCACTTAAATCAAGTGACTTTTCTCACTTAAATCAAGTAACTTTTTTTTTCTTAATTAAAGAAAGTTGAAGTCACTTAAATTAAGTGACTTTTCTCACTTAAATTAAGTGCCTTTTTCTTTCTTAATTTAAGAAAGTAAAAGTCACTCAAATCAAGTGCGTTTTCTCACTTAAATCAAGTGACTTCTCCCACTTAAATCAAGTAACTTTTTCTTTCTTAATTAAAGAAAGTTAAAGTCACTTAAATTAAGTGACTTTTCTCACTTAAATCAAGTGACTTTTTCTTTTTTAATTTAAGAAAGTAAAAGTCACTTAAATTCAAGTGCGTTTTCTCACTTAAATCAAGTGACTTTTTCTTTCTTAATTTAAGAAAGTAAAAGTCACTTAAATTAAGTGACTTTTTTCACTTTAATCAAGTAACTTTTTCTTTCTTAATTTAAGTGACCTGCACATTCCTAAATCAAGTGGCTGCACATTCTTAAATTAAGAAAACATTTTTCTCTGTGTATGAAAGATGATACTTTTTTTACATTTTTCTGAATTTTTTCATAATTTTTGTTCATCTAGTTTATGAGATATGAATTATCAAAGTTACTGAAAATAGCAGTCGTGAGGATGAAACGCCCTAAATCGGACAGAAATAACGAAATTACTAAAAAACCACAGGGTTGATCCATTATTTAAAAACAATTGGCGAAGAGAACAGCACTTTAACTAAATAATAGAAGAAAAAAATATTCAATTCACCGTACAGTTATTGAGAAATTTTAATTAGAAGGTGATCGTAACTATTTGCCTCTCTCTCTATCTCATGCTTGTGATAGGAGATTAATGTAAAAAAAAATTTGAGAAGAAAAAAATTATATTCACAAACTGAAGATATGACTTTTGAATAGTTCAATCCCTTTTTTCGGGTAAATTGAAGCACTTTTTCCTGAATTATCAGCAATTAATTGAAAATAAACCGACAAATCCCATTTTTTTTCTGTTTTATCGACCGTATTCTGGGATACTACCTTAACCACTTTTTTTTGCGATTATTTCGAAAACTAATGGAGATACACCCTTTTTGCCCCAATCTTTTTTTGTGAAGACTTTCAAGAGCTACGAAAACAGTCAGAACAAAATTGCCTTATCTCGCTTACTTACCGAGATATTCTCGAAAAATTACAAAAAAGGACCGAAAAAGAAAGGGCGTATTTCCACTATTTTTCGAATTATTTTGAAAAAAAATGGAAAAGAAATTGACATCCTAATTTTTGAAATTCATTATTTTTAAAAATATCTTGGAAATTAAGCGAGATAGAGCGCTTTTATCCTAATCCCTTTTCACAATTCTTGAAATTCTCTACAAAAAAAAGAATTAAAGTCAAAAGGGCATATTTCCATTCGTTAAGGTTATTCTTAATGAAGTTGAAACTGAATACTCCCATTATTTATAAAAAATGAGTCCAAATTTTTTTATTACAAAAAAAAATAATACATATCGATTTCAACATTAACAATCATTGTCGAAATAAATTGAAATATACAATTCAAAAAAAATCCTCAAGAATCCACACAATTACATCATAATTTTCAATCCATAAAAAATTTACAATTTTCAAAACCGGAAATCGGCTTTCTCCATTTAATAATTCCAATGATCTAGTGCACCATAAATAGTTTCAACAAAGAAAAGAAGAAAAAAAAAAATCGATCATCAACTTCATTGCAATGGTATTTCATTCCTGCATCAAAAACATCAGTGAAAGTGGCCTATAAACGTTCACTTAAATAGAAAAGAAGAGTAAAGAAAAAAAAAAAAATGATGAAACTTGAACTGAAGTGATTCTCCATCTATTGTGATACGGAAGATATCTCACGAACTTTTGAGTAACTTGATACGAGTTCAGCACCATTTGTAGCTAAAAGTCTTTCACTTTTCCCAATTTCCTGTGTCTTCAAGTTCTTCCTTATATCCTCAAGAATGTTATTCTGATGTATGACTTCAGTTGTATTGAATAAATCAGTGACATTATCTGCAGTCTCTTTAATATCACCGATTTCTGTTGAACTAACTGAATTTACTCGAGTAGTTGTCACATTGAGACCTCTGGCGGTGGCGTCTACCGGCAATCGATAATTTTGAATATTAACGGTTTCCGGCTGGCGGTAACTCACCGAATTAACAGTAACACTCATTTCAGGAGGTATTGTTGTGTCAATTGCTTCTGCTTTATTGTCTGAAGCTGTTCTTCCACCGAATCCTATGCTGGTCATAACAGAACTGATAAATCCTGGTGAGGAAGCTTCTTCCGATTTTTCCGGATGTGTTAAAGCAATGGCTTTTTCTTCTTCCTCCGTCAGCTCTGGAAGAAAATAGACTAGACCTCCCAAATCATCTAGGAAGCTCAAATCCACGTCTTCTTTTTGGGCATCAAGTTGCTCTTCATCAGCAGCAACCGAAGATGTGCTGTTCTCCGGAAAATTAGCGGATACTCGTTCGACCAGTTCCGGAACATCTGCAGTATTTTCCTCGGGATTTTCAATTAATACATCATCGGTTTGAGCCAATGTCTGCTCGTTTTGAGCCAATGCTTGTTGAAGTGACTGGATTGCTCGATAATAACTTTGGCTTCCTTCGAACTGCTGATCACTTGCAGGTTCGACTCCTTGATATTCAGGGAAGGAGACGAATGGCGCTTGACCTTGATGATGTGATGATCTTGTAGATGATGACTGAGGTTGGGACGGTGGTTCTGGTTGATTTGGAGGGAGATTGAAGGAGTCTTCGGATGGGATTGAGGCAACTGGCTGACGATGACCTTCGCGAATTCGAGAGACGTGATAGTCCCGGGGGTCTATCATGAAGGTGTTCTCTGGTGGCGCTGATGATCTTGATGATGATGATGATGAGGATGATGATGAGGTTGATGATGATGATGAAGAACCAAAGAGCCAAGTAAACGGCCAAATACTGCGCTTCGAACGGCTATCGATTGGACTTCCAGAAACAATGACGAATGTCGCGCACAGAATTAAAAGCAATTTCATGGTTAAATTTTTTTTTGGTTAAGATTGCTAGATGCTCATTTAAGGAGTTTTTCAATACTGACTGTCGTCTTTATCAGGATGGGGGTTTAAATAGTAAAATGAGGAGTGAGTCAAGGGGAAAAGTCTTTGGGAAGTTACGGGAATGGTCATTAGGGATTGTTATCGTGTGAAAACTGATGATTCCTCGATTTTGGAGGGAAAATGGATTTTTTGGGGGGGATTGGGGGGAGAATGGAAATTTGGTAGTGAAGAGGTCGAACGGGATGAGTCGACAATGAGGAAAAAAAAGTGGTGAGAACTGTCAAATATTTGTTTTATTGATTATTGACATTTTTTTTGTTGATAATTTTTTTTTTTTATAATTTTTTTTGTTTTTACCAATTTTTTTTCTCAGTGTATTTTTATCGCTTTTTTTGGAAATATGTGGGAAAATAATGGAGATACGCCCTTTTTGCCGGGACTCTTTTCTTTCAGCTCTGCAAATTGTTTTCAAAAATGGATGAGAATGTTCCCAAAAAAAAAATCAATTTTGGTTCAAATGCAAGAATTTTTCAGAATTTGAAAATTTTTTAAAAAAAATTTGATTTTGTCTTCTCAATTTTTTCCGAATTGTCAGACATTGACATGATAATTTCTATTGCTCTGATGACCTTTAAATTGGTGCTTTCAGTTGAAATAACATTGATTCTTATCTTGGCAAGGAGAGCAGAAAATGTGGCGAGTAAATGTAAAAGAAAGTCTTTTTGAAGCGGAAATTGTTTCTGATAGTAGAAGACTTCAATGTATAATGAAAAAAGTTGTAGATACGTATGTAATAATGCATTACTGAAAAGTCCGTTATTTGTGAAGTGAGGAAGAGTTGGAATGACTTTTGAGTTTTCTAAACTTGTTACTTTTCCATTGAAAGTTTTTATTAACATACTTGGATGGAATAAATGATAATTTTCAATATATTTGTTTTCTATAATATATATAGCGCTCTATCTCGCTTAATCTCCGGAATTTTTTTTATTGAGAATGATTTTAAAATAAAAATTCAATTTGCTTTTTTTTGCCTCAATCCATTTTTTTTTGACTTTTTGACTTCTCAAAAAAAGAATTTAAACCTAAAAGTGTGTATTTTCATTACTTTCTTCGCTATTTTACTAAAAATTATCCCAAAAATCCGTAAATTTCTCCAGTTATCTTAAAAACCCACGAAATATTAATAAAAAGCCTAATTACCATAAAACTCTAAAAAACTTCATTCTACCCACTAAACTAAAAACCTTCGATTTCTCGAAAAAAATTTCTCCGAATCTCTTCGAAATCCCAAAATTTCTATTTTTCCCCAAATCTAGATTGAAAAAAAAATTTCCAATCATAAAAAAATTCCGAGAAAATGAAATTGACCGAAACCATATTCGAACGATTGTATCTAATCGTACAAATATTTACATACTTCCCGAAAAAAAAAACAAATTCCGTTAAGGTGAAAACAATCTCTTAATGTCCATCACTTGAATTCCCCAATCCTCTTTCATTTTACACGAGAAAGTGACGGAAGACACGAGTTATTCAATAGATTCGAAAGCAGATGATGAGCAAAAAAAAAAAAAAAAAAAAAAAAAGCATTAGGAAATATGCCACTTTTTCTTGAAAAAAGAAGAAAAACGCAGAAATTTGCGGAATTTTCAGTAATTTCATTTTGTCTCGACATTTCTCTCAATTGAAGCAAATCTATCAGCAGTCACGTTGTAATTCAAGATTAGTCATCAATTTATTGATGCAATACTCGTCATGAATTAGCAATAATTCCTGATGCATCAAAAAAAAACTAAAAAAACACGTGCCACGAATTTTCCATTAAAATTATTCTCCTATATTCGATTTTATATAAGTAAAAGAAGAAAAAAAAGAAAAAAAAAGAGAGAATTAAAGTGAAGTAGGTGAATGTACGATGAGTCTCTTGGGTGAAAGCTGCGTTTGAGGATCAGAGGTCGCGACACCTGCTTCTTCTTCTTCTTCTCTCATTTTTCTCTCTCTTCTCGCATTT
Source organism: Aleiodes leptofemur (assembly GCA_963942555.1). Classification (NCBI taxonomy): domain Eukaryota; kingdom Metazoa; phylum Arthropoda; class Insecta; order Hymenoptera; family Braconidae; genus Aleiodes; species Aleiodes leptofemur. Next base: position 13,451,037 of record OZ012619.1, read on the forward strand.
CAGCGAATGTTTCACGAAGAAAATAATGAAATCGAGAGGTGAAAGTAGGCTTCCACGATATTCTCTCCTTTTTGTCCCCTCTTATTTCCTCATTTTTAGTATGTTTGAGAAAAAAAACATTTGCATAGGTGAATCTTAATTTACAGGGAAATAGAAAAAAGAAAGAATCAAGTCACATGAAAAATTCAACTACTCTTTTATGTAAAAAAAAATACATAAAAAAATGAAGCTTTATTTCGCCACCGTTTTTCTTGCAAAAAAAGTATTTGTGTATAAAAAAAATTGAGAGAGACTCTTTGTGTGTCTTGTCTCTTCTTCACTGTCCCAAAATCGACATAGCCGCCATAGTCGATTATAGACATTATTGGATATTTCACCAATTTTCTATCTTAATACAAAACAATAAAAAATATATCATCTTTGTTGCTTTCGTTATATTACAGTTTTTTTAACGATGATTATTCGCTAATAATGAAACACTTAGATCAAAAAAAATGAGGAGGAAGATGATGGATGAGAGCTGATATGAGAGAGTCGATCAATTATCTGGGCAATGATACAGATCGACTCTGTCTTATCAGTTTTTTTATTACTGTCGGACGTGTAACAGAGCGCGATTTTCCTGGGGGGAAAAAATTCGCGCAGTGCACGTGCGCGTTTAATTAGACTAATTCCTAAATAATAAAATCTTGTAGAAAGACAATGAGGACAACGAACTTGAAGAAAAATGGATAAATGATGGACAATGATAATCAGAATTATTACATTTGAATGGTTATCTGATTGTCATTGTCATCGGAATCGTGTTGGATGGTTCTTGCAGATGTTTTCGTTTTTTTTTGGAAATTTTTCATTCGTTTCTTGTTGTCATTGATTTAAATTGACTAGTAGGGGCCGGATTGTCCGGGAGGTCCGTAGTTCGAGCTTGGTCCTGATGGTCCACTTGGTCCACTTCCACCGTGTCCACCATCACCAATTCCACCAGATGATCCACCATGGGAACCACCACCAATTCCACCGCCAATTCCACCGCCAATTCCACCGCCAATTCCACCGCCTAATGATCCACCGCCAATTGATCCACCACCAATTGATCCACCACCAATTGCGCCACCTCCTTCCTTCTGTAATTGTAAAAATTGAATAATCATATATATTTAAATTAAAAAAATAAAAATGTGGTTAAAAAAAATTGTGTCTTAGAAGATGCTGAAGAGCAGTTATTTGGGCATGAAGAGGCATGAAGATCGAGAAAAAAATGATTGCCAGATCATTCTGAAGGTCACTATAGACTTTAAAGATTTTTTGATAAAAGATGTTAGAAGTGAAGAAGTGAAATAGGACAAGTCGATTTTTTTAGGAAACTTGGTTTGTAAATATCGCGGAAAGTAAGTGAGATAGAGCGATTTTGGAGAATTCTGGTTTGAAACTCTTGGAATTTTTTATGAAAAATGATCGAGATCGAAAAAATAGAATCTTCTGTTTTACATTTTCGTTATTGATATTAATATGAAAACGCGTTGAAGAGCTATGAAAATCGCGAGGAAATGGTTCTTTGGATTATTTTGAATATTAACAGTAGCTCTGAACGAATCCAGTAGAAAAGACGTAAAACAGGAGAAATCTTATTTTCTTCGATTATTTTAAATATTTCGGAAAACAGTGGACATCCGCTTTTTTTACAGTAATTTTTTTTGTAGAAAATTTCAAGAACTACAGAAAAGTATCAAGGCAAAAAGGGCGTATCTCCACTAATTTCCAAAATTTATCTGTTATTTTCAATTTTTTTTTAAATCATTTTTTTAATTATTTCAATCGATCAAAGAAATGTTATGTTTTTTTTTTTTACTGTAATAGCAAAGGTAAAATGGTAAATTTATATTATTTGAGCCTTCAATAGATGTTTAAACCCGAAATCTACATATTAATAAAGAAAAAAAGTATATTTGAGAAAAAATGATAAAAAAGTCATTTATCTAATTTTTTTTCTCTTCCATTGAATTTTAAAGATAAAAAAAATCCTCTTACCTGTGTCTTGTATTTGATGAAGTAAACTTCTGGTTTTGATGGTTGGGTTGGTGCAGCAGTTGGTAGACTGATTTCTGGTGCCTCCTCTGGTTTCTTCACCAAAACATAGATAAGTGTTTTTTGTTCGTCCTGTTGTGGAAGAGCTGGGATAATTGGTGCAGTTGGTGTTGGTGGAGTTGGTGCCTTGATGAAGATAATTTTGTAGTGTTTTTGTGGTTGTGCTACTGGTCCAATTGGTCTTATTGGTCTGTCTTCTGGTGCCTCTGGTGGTGGTACATGGACATAGATGTGTTTTTGGATGAGTGTGCTGCCACTGCTGCTGCCACCAAATCCGCCGCCAGATCCACCGCCAAATCCACCACCGGATCCACCGCCAAATCCACCACCGGATCCACCGCCAAATCCGCCACCGGATCCACCACCAAATCCACCACCGGATCCACCACCAAATCCACCACCCGATCCGCCACCGAATCCGCCACCGGATCCACCGCCAAATCCGCCACCAAATCCGCCACCGGATCCGCCACCGAATCCACCGCCAAATCCATCTCCAAGACCACCACCACCTCCACTACCATGTCCACCACCAAGACCACCTCCGCCACCATGTCCACCACCAAGTCCACCGCCAAGTCCACCACCTAAAGATCCACCACCACCACCTGGTGCTCCATAACTTCCGCTTGGCTGCTGATAAGAGTATCCAGCTTCCGGCCGAGCCATCGCCAATGTGGCGAGCGCCACAATCTTCAAAAAAAAAGGGGAAAAAATGATTTTTTTGCAAAATTATAAAAAATTTGATGAATACACTTTAAAAAAAAAAAAAAACTCACCATGAATACCCTCATGGCTGAATTATTATCAAACTGTTTTTTCGTTTTTTTTTATATTTTACTTTCGATTTTATGTTTCTTCTATTTGTTTAAGAGCCTTGGCTGCTGGGTGCTCCTTTGATTTGAGAACTGATGGTTGTACAGCCTTTGGTGAGCGGTATTTATACGGTGCCAGAGACGCGCACTGGCTACTGTACAACCAATGTGCAAGAGGCGGGAGGATTCAACGATCGTGGAGAGGAGAATGTTTTTGTGTTTCTCTTTTTTTTGATGATTTTTTTTTTTCACTTTTTTTTTTTTTTCTTCTTTAATTCACTGTCTTTGGGATACTTGGGATCATAGCTTGGAACGATCTCGTCTCTAGTTGAAGAGAATTACGAATTGGCTGTAATCGATTTAATTAAAGGATTTTAAGGACTTTTTTCTTGCAAATTTTTTTAGTAATAATTTTTTTTTTTTAATTTTAAAAAAAAATTTTTTTTTTTTAATTTAAAAAAAAAATTTTTTTTTTTGTTACTTTAAGAGGAAATTGTGGGATTTCAGGATTAAGTGAAACTTTTTGTACCGGAAAATTATTATATCGTTAGTTAACCACGGGAAAATTAATTATTTAAACAGTGCGATTAATTTAATTGATAGGCGCTTAATTAAAGTCTTCAATTTTTATTTTTATTTTTATTATTCTAATGACTGAGTAAATAAAAACGCTTTTAATTTTAATTTTTTTGACAAAATAGAAAATGAAATTTTCACATCTTCCAAGACTTGACTTCTCGATAAACGATTGCTTCTTTTTTTTTACGCTAATTTTTTGGAAGAGTGAATTATTCAAGTTAAATACTTTCTATATTTTCATTTTTTTTTCTCGTTTTTTAATTAAAAAATCATTGTTGCACAAGATTTATTTGCATTTGATCAGGCTTTTAAAATGAAGATATATTATTGAAATTATAATTTTAATAATTTTGACATTTTACTTGATTTAATCAATTTTTATCAATGAATTTCTTATCATTTTTATCATTTTTTAAATAAAACGATAAGAAAAAGGGATAAATCGCTTTTTAAATGAGGTTTTTGGGAACTAATGGAGATACGCCTTTTTTAAACAAATTTATTTTTTTAGAGAATTGCAAAGAAGAATTAGGGCAAAAAGGGCGTATCTCCATTATTTGAGTTATTTTCAAAAAATGAGGAAAAAAAGTCGAATCATTCTGTTTTACTTTTTTGCTAATTTTTTTTTTTTAGAAAAAAAAACCTTTTTTTTTAAAGAATTCACAATTATCAATAAATCAAAAAATGAATTTTCAGTATTTTTTTTTTCATTTTTTTACTAAAAAAATTGAAGATTTTTTTTTAATTAAAAAAAAAAAAAAATTGATTTTTTTTTAATTGAAAAAAAAAATTTGAGTTTTTTTTTTTAATTAAAAAAAAAAAGTTGAAGATCATTATTGCATCATTAGGTGATACTCATTCAAGTGCAAGGTGCATAGCATGTAGTCTCGCAACACGATGCTCTTGTTATGTTGATACCAATAGATAGTGAGATAGAGCAGTTTAAGGATACTAACATGCGATAATAATGGCCAATTATAAGAGGAAGGAATGAGGAGTGAAGATGTCCAAGAAACCACTTCATCTCGAACCAATCTCTGAGACTTGATGAGAAACCGGCAATTGATTAATCCTAAATAAGGAAAATGGAAAAAATGGAAGGAATTCTTTTAAGATGCTTCTTATCATAACTATCGAGATGAAATCGAAATTAATGGAAAATGGAAATAATTTCTCTTAAACTAAAATAGGACGAATCGATGAATTTTTGGGATAATTGTCAATTAAATATTTCGGTCAAAAGAAATTTATTTATTTATTTTTTTAGAGAATTCCGAGAGCTACAAAAGTGCATTAGAGGAAAAAGGGCGTATCTCCATTATTTTCCCAAATATTTGAAAGAAAATTAAAAAAAAAAAAAAAATCGATTTTTTTTAGAAAATTTCAAATTTCACTTTTTTTCAAAAAAATTAAGTTTCATTTTTTTTTTTCTTGAAAAAATATCTTTTTTTCTAAATCGAATTATTTTGTGATCATTTCCAATTAAATATCTCAGTAAATAATGGAGATACGCTTTTTTTACCTTTTTCTTTTTTTGAAGAGAATTTCGAGAGCTACAAAGATGTATTCGTGCAAGGAAGACGTATCTCCATTAGTTTCCAAGATATTTGAAAGAAAAAAGTGAAAAAAGAAAACGGAATTAATTTTTTCTCTAAAAATTTCGAAATTCAATGTTTGATTTCGTTAAAAAAAGAGTATTTTATCAATAAAAAAGGGGAAAAATGTTGAAAAAATCAGTCTAATTTTTTATTGTTCCTAAAAAAAAATTTGATTTTTAATTTTTTCAAAAAAACTCATTTTTTTCATCATTTTTAATTAAATATTTCAGTAAATAATTGAGATTCGCCTTTTTTACCCGAATTCTTTTTCTTATAAAAAACTCCAGGAGCTGCAAAAGTGCATAAAAAAAGGGCATATTTCCATTACTTTCCAATATATTCTCAAATAAACTAAAAAAAAAAAAAAAAATATTCACGTCATTAAATTCAATTAAAGTACATCTGTCATGAAAAGAAGCACAAATTCAACAATTACGAAATAAAAAAAAAAAAAAATTATCATTAGAATTCACTAATGAAGTGCCTCTCATCGCCCACTTGTGATCAGCTCATTTTTCTTTTTACCTTCGTAATGAAATTCGAGAAAGGAGCGAGAAAAAAAAGTTAATAAAAAAAAAAAAAAAAAAGAAGGAAGGGACATAGAAAGGGAAGCCGAATCCATTTGACCCAAATATTCTTCACTTCTCATTGATACTACTCCCATTCCCCCCTCCCCTCCCCCCTCCTCTTTTTTATGAGATAAAAAGAGAGAAAGAGAGTTGGAAGTCACTCGATTATGTTTCTTGACCAGAGGCGAGAGACTTTCGCAGGAGATGTTTTACGAATTTCATGTATTTTCGGGTGAATGTATTAAATATATAAATTGAGATCAGAAGAGGAATCGAAAGAAAAAAAAAAAAAAAGTCATAAAGAATGGGAGAAGGTACACACGAATACGCAGAATTTCGAAGGTTAAAATGAAATGGAAAAAAAAATGAAAAAAAAAAAAAAAAAACTTGAAAAAAGTGAAAATATGGGGGATACATGTGTGGAGAGGCATCTCTTTGGATATTGTGCATTCGCCTTTCTGCCCTGCAGCGTCAAAGTAAAACGTTTTTGATGTCCGGGGCATCGGTCGTTTCCCCCTTCACCTTATAATACACGTAGTGCTAGCGAGTTCTTTTTCAGTGTCTTCACTTTTACTCAATTGCCATATGCACAAGAATAATGTAATTTATTGGAATTGTGAAGGGGAAAAAAATTGGATTTATTTTATTTTTTTGTTAATTATTTCTTGCACTTCCTCAATTATTTGATACAAAAAAAAGTGGGTGGAAGAGAGGGGGGATGAAGGGGGGGGGGGGGGGGTGAATGATATGGCATGGAGATAAAGGATTTTTTTTGGATTGGAAATATTGAATCTTTTTTTTTTTTCTAATATCATAAAAATAGCAGATTTTGGAAAATTTTGGGATTTTTTTGTGTCTTGATAAATAAATTATTAGAAAAAAAAAAAATAAGTACATATAGAAAATTTAGGAGACTATGAGTGTGAATTTTTTTTATTTTTTTTTTTGGCAATTTAATTGTTTAAAAAAATCTGAAAAAATTGGCAGATTTGGACTAATTTTATTATTATTTTTTTGAATGTTTTATATTTCGGGAATGAGGGGAAAGATTTGAGATTTTTTTTTTTTGATGATTTCATTGAAAAGCTGAGGAAATTTTCGGTGGAAAACATAGTTTCAAATTAATTTTTGATGATTTTTTGAAAATTCCAGTTTTTTAGGGGGAAATTAGGGATCTAATCCTTTACAAAATTGGAAAATTTCATTTTTTCGGGGATTTCTCAGATTCTATTGGTCACAGCGACTTGGGACCGATCTTAAATGAAAAGTGAGACCATTTGCCATGAATTCATATAGTTTTCAAAAAAAATAATCGATTTTTAAAGATTATACAATGAAAAAACTGATTTTCATCAAACGGAGCGATAAATCACTCAAAAATCGATTTAAAAAATTTAGAACTACATAAATCAATGGAAAATGATCTCCTTTTTCATTTAAGATCAGTCCCAGATTGCTGCGACCAATAGAATCGAAAACATTCTTGAAAAAGTCATAATTTTCGAAAATAGAAAGGATTTGACCGTCAATTCGTCTCCAAAAAAAGAGAATTATCAAAAAAAAATTAAAAAAATTATTTTTAAAACTTTTTTTCACCCAAAATTTCCTCAGCTTTTCAATGGAATCGTCAAAAAAAATCCATTTCAACCAATTTTTTTTTTTTTTCGAAAAAATCGATAATCTTCATTTATTAATTTTTTCATAGACGAATACTTTTAATTTACAGAATAAAAATATTATGACAGTAAAAATGAATTGATTCTCAATGAAATAATGTAAACATTGTTCCATTATTTTCGTAAAATTAACGATGTCAACATTGTCCACAATTCATTGAAATGAATGCAAACAAGAGAGAGAAAGAGAAAAAGAAGAAAAAAAATGAATTCTTTTGCTGAAGATCCAAGAAGAATGAAAACATGAAAACGTCAGATTGAATGAAAGGACTTGAATAATGAGAACAAGCTCTCAACAGAAAAAAAAAAAAAAAAAAAAAAGAAACGGTGAAAACAAAATTATGATGTTAAACGTTAACTTTCTGCTATGAATTAGGCTAAATTAATTATTTATGTAATCCGAGAAATTGTGGAATTAAATAACTTGATAATCATGATTTATTTCAAGTACTTAATTGATGAATATTAATTAATTTGTTGGATTTATTGATCATGTCATTAGATCCATTTAGTAGTGAATGAGTAAAACAAGATGCGATTGATTATTTTTTAATTTTTTTCTCAAATATCTCGAAAATTAATGGAGATATGATTTCGAAGAAAAAAAAAATTTCATTAAAAAAAAAAAAATTTTATTTAAAAAAAAAATATATTTTTTCATTAAAAAAAATTGACTTCTATTTCTTGAAATTTATCAGTTTTATAAATATCTCAAAAATTAATGGAGATACGCTTCTTTTGTTCCAGTCACCTTAAGTAACTCAATATTCTCTACAAAAAAAAACTAAGGCAAAAAAGGCGTATCTCCCTTATTAAGGATGTTCTACACCTACCGTAAGCGGGGGTTGTGCGGCATGAGAGGGGCAGTGATTTCGTCAGTGTTCCAATCCCTGAACATGAAATAATGATTTTTTAAATTCCTCATTAAAATGATTTTCAGGGAATTATGGAACGCTGTGGGTGTTCAAATATTATGTTATTATCATTACATTTCATAGATATTTTTTTTATCCTTTATTTAATTAGTTTGAGAATTATTTGGAAAAAAGCGTTGAATTCTAGGGAATTCTGGCGACACAAGTTGGCAGCACTTACGCGAAATCGACAATTTTTCAAGCATTTTTATTAATTTTAATGCCAATTATTGACCCAATCGTTGTATAAAAATGAACAAATTGTGCGGGGGGTTATTTCTCACCTATAGCCGCAGTTTCATCAAATTTGAACAATTTTTCGAAAAGTTTCTTAAGCTTTTGTGAATTTCCCATAAGAATCATGTTAAAAATGGTTATTAAAAAATTTATAACTTTTAAACCAGGTATGAAAAAGATCCAAAATTTAGCATACGGTTTCTTTATAAATTGGAGAACCTTGGAAAAAAATTTCATTGAAATCGTACATTTTTAAGTTCTAATAAAATACCGGTGGAACATCCTTGAACGATGGTTATTAAAAAATTTATAACTTTTAAACCAGGTATGAAAAAGATCCAAAATTTTGCATACGGTTTCTTTATAAATTGGAGAACCTTGGAAAAAAATTTCATTGAAATCGTACATTTTTAAGTTCTAATAAAATACCGGTAGAACATCCTTAACCGAGATATTGTCGAAAAACTATTGAATGAAAAAAATTGAATTATTCTGTTCATCTTTTCGCTACTGAATTGCAATTAAATAACCTATTATCGCACTAATATGCGAGATGCATGGTGAATCTTAGCACTGTATTTATTTGCAACAGGTGAGATACATACAACTGTTGTGTGTGAGTAAAAGTTGAAAGGCTGAAATGACCTTGCTTCAATTTTTTTTTCTTCCATTTAATACAATTTTTTTTTTACACCATGTAAGGACCTAATACTAGGTCATTATTCTGTAGACCTATTAAAGATTATTTCATTCATCACAAATGGGTTAACTAGAATGGATTTTTCTTAATGATTATGTAAAATTAAGTAACACTTCATAAAGTAGGTATTTATAGATTAATGTGAAAATCTTAAAATTATATCGTCACTTCAGAAACAAAGTGGCATTAGAAATATGCATAAAAATAGCACTTACGCCCCTTTGTTTCCAAGGCGAAAATACGAAGTTAATGGTAAAGAAGTAAAACAGGATAATTCGATTTTAATTTGGCATTTTTTTAAAGAATGTTTCAGAAATTAATGGACATACGCCCTTTTTATCCTAAATTTTTTCATTAATTCTTGGAATCCTCTAAAAAAAAATTGATAGTGTAAAAAAAAGCGTATCTCCATTAGTTTTCCAGATAATTTTAAAAAAATTATTAGAAAAAGTTGATTTTTTTCTGTCAATGGTTATGGTCACTCCAAAAAAAAATTTAAATTTTTAATTGAATTTAATTTTTGAATGCATCAACGTTTCGTCTACTCTGCGTGAACCTCATCAGGGTGCATTTCATGTTTATATTCTAAAAATATCAATACAATTATCATTTAATTACATATTTCCAAATCAGTGAAAATATAAATAAATAGTGATTTATTGTCTCAGAAAGTGCGGAAGAAGTTCTTTGTTGCTTTGGTGCTTCCGATTTTTGATTATGGTGCATTGGCATTAACGGATATTGCTTACGGTAATTCTTTAAAACTCCAGAGAACATTCAATGCATATGTTCGTTTTGTTGCTAATAAAAGACGATATGATCACATTTCTGGCGTGAGAAGACACTTGGGGTGGTTAAGGGACCATCTCAGTGCAAATTTTTTAAAAACCATTTTTAACATGATTCTTATGGGAAATTCACAAAAACTTAAGAAACTTTTCGAAAAATTGTTCAAATTTGATGAAACTTCGGATATAGGTGAGAAATAACCTCCCGCACAATTTGTTCATTTTTATACAACGATTGGGTCAATAATTGGCATTAAAATTAATAAAAATGCTTGAAAAATTGTCAATTTCGCGTAAGTGCTGCCAACTTGTGTCGCCAGAATTCCCTAGAATTCAACGCTTTTTTCCAAATAATTCTCAAACTAATTAAATAAAGGATAAAAAAAATATCTATGAAATGTAATAATAATAATATAATATTTGAACACCCACAGCGTTCCATAATTCCCTGAAAATCATTTTAATGAGGAATTTAAAAAATCATCATTTCATGTTCAGGGATTGGAACACTGACGAAATCACTGCCCCTCTCATGCCGCACAACCCCCGCTTACGGTAGGTATAGAACATCCTTAAGGCATGTCAAATGTACAAAATCATCAATCTCGGTAAAGTCAGCTTAATCAATAATGAATTACGCTTTCGTTCTTTGAGTTCGTTGCGAAGGCCAAGAAATCGTACAGAAACATTGGAAGTACTTGCAGCAAGAATCACAGTGTACCAAAGGTCTTTTTTAGTTTCTGCAACACAATTGTGGAATCAGCTTCCACCTGATATCACGGGTGCTCCATAGCTTTCAATGTTTCGTGAACTTTGCTTTAATTATTTGATGTCTGAAGAGACGACAGAAGCTTCTATTTAGTGTACTAGTGTTTGTGCTTTGATAATAATGCTGGACTTTATTGACTTTATTGGCCATATTGACTCTATTTTCAACGAGTTGATGAAAAATTTTATATTATTTTCATTGTTCTTTTTTTTTTCCATTAGTTTAATTGATTAGAGAAGTGATTATTATGTTTATTTTTTATTATTATTACTATTATTTTATATACTTTAATGGCAGAGCTAACATTGTAATGTTATTTGAAAAGGCTTCGATGGGTTTTTTAACCTGAAGTCTATATATATATATATATATATATATATATATATATAGGCCATTAAACAAATAAATTTATTAATAAATTAATTTTTATTAGTGAATTTTTTTTTTTTTTTTTTTTTTTTTTTTTTTTTTTTTTTTTTTTTAAGAGACATATATATTAATAATGAAAGATATTCTCGAAAATAATGAATTTCAAGGAACAGAATGTTAATTTTCTTTAAAACGATTTTTGTGTTCTCACTTAGTTTCCGAAATATTGGCAGAAGAATTATTGGAAAAAAAAAACAGCAAAAAATTGGAGAAAAAAATTATTTCTATTAAAAAAAAATAGTTTAAAGATAGTCTTTAAAAACTATCCAATTAAATTAACTCTCGTCCAATTAACTGAAGAAAAATGATCAATTTAAATACAATTATATTACCTAGAAAAAAAAATATAAAAAATGATTTTCTCCAGTAACTAAAATCATAACATTATATTAAAGTGCTGCATATAATTCGCATTAATCTGTGAAAATCTCCATTTGACAACTAGTCTCATGAAAATAACTATTGTTTCAACTGTGAGAAGAGAACATAACATAAAATTAGCCATAAAAAAAATGAGTTACTTCGTGGTAACCGTAAATAACTTCAAGAAAAACTTTTTAAAAAAATAGATATTTTCGACGAAAATATTTGCATAATTAATAAAAAAAATTTCGAGACAAAAAAAATACTAAAAAAAAAACAAAAAAAAATTGAGATAAATAATTTTAGATTGAAACAAAAAGATGTGCATTCGCTTCATTGAATCAGCATTCACCTTCACGATATATTAAATCCTATTGAGCACCTGGTTTTGTGTCCTGAAGAAAGTTGAGAATTTTCACCTCACGGAGAAAGCTTATTACGTGCGAGGAGACCCCTTACGACACACAACCAGAAAGAGGCAACCAACTTAGAGACAATCGTTCAAGAAAAAAAAAAAAAAAAAAAACACTGAATCCTCTCATTTCACGGATATTACATTGAAACTATTCATGTTATTAATCTTGCCTGTTAATTGAAGAATTTTCATTTTTTTTTAAATTTTATTTTTGTGATGAGAATATAAAATTCAATCATTTCTTGAGAAGTTCTTGGAAACTAATGGAGATACGCCCTTTTTGCCCTGATCCTTTTTTGTTGCTCTTAAAATTCTCTACAAAAAAGATTTCGTGTAAAAAGGGCGTATCTCCATTATTTTTCGAGATATGTCGAAGGAAACTATTGAAAATTATTCAATAAAAAAAAACTATTGAAAATTCGATAGCGATGTTTCTATCGATAGTTTTTTTTAAGAATATCTCGGAAACTAAGCGAGATAGAGTGATTTTGGTGGAGTACATTTCTGGAGCTTTTGAAAAAAAAGAAAAAAAAATTTGGGATAAAAAAGGCGTATCTCCATTAGTTCTTCTAGGATAAGTTGATTTTTTTGGATTTTTTTGATGGAAATTTTGGGGAAATTTGTGGAAATTCGGTAGTGAAGAAGTTTCTATCAATAGTTTCTTAAGAATAATCATTCTAAAAAAAAAAAACCATTTTCCAAATTTAAAGAATTTTTTTGATGAAAAAATATTAATCAGAAAAATTCTTAGATGAAATAACAGATTTTGAAAACGAATAATGAATGGAAAAAAAATATATATATAAATATAATAATTTCATAACAAAATTATGCAATGACTCAACAGGAACTCATCCGATTCCAACTACTGAAGGATTAAATGAGGCAATCACTTGAAGCAAAAAAAAAAAAAAAAAACTCAAATTCAATAATCAAATTTCAATTTAAAAAGTGAAATAATTCCGAATTACACGTGTCAAATGAGGCGCAAAGTAGCTTCAAAAGAAAAAAAATCCCAAGAATTAAAACCCCATTAAACTCCAGCAGAAAGTAATAAAAACGAAAACAATAATAATAATAATAATAACAATAAAATATAAAACCTCGTGGAATTCATTTTCTTTAAAGCGTAAAATATAACGTAATTTTTCGTAACCTCGGCAATATGACTTAGTCTTTTTTTCTTTTAACACTCACAACTCATAGTATGAAAAACTGGAGTGGATGAAAGAAGAGAAAAAAAATAAAAATAATATAAAGTAAAAGAAAAGATAATGAACGTGAGAGGACAACAGAGCAAAAGAAAGATGAGGGAATTCTTATCGTAAGCATTATACGTATTAACTTTTGTGGCTTGTTGCATAAAGTCATTTACACCAGTTACCTACACTACATAGCTTTCTACTATGAGCAGTCACGCTTCTTTCGAAAAATAATAAAATAGAATAATAATAATAATAATAATAATGATAATAATAATGATGATAATGGTAGTGGTAATAACAATGATGGATGAATTAATACGTGTAATCTTGAAGAAAGGGGAATTGATATTTAGTGCTTTGTTCATACGCACTGAGAAATAATTCTGAATTATTTCATTGAATTAAGGTAATATTCGGAGTGAAATTGAGTACAGTGAACCCCTTATTTCTTCGATGGCCCATCAAAGATGATATTTTTTAAAATTTTTCTGAATTTTTTCATAATTTTTGTTCGTCCTGTTTATGAGATACGCCTTAAATCGGAGAGAAATAACGAAATTACTGAAAAACCAAAGGGTTGATCCATTATTTAAAAACAATTGGCGAAGAGAACAGCATTTTAACTAAATAATAGAAGAAAAAAATATTCAATTCACCGGATAGTTATTGAGAAATTTTAATTAGAAGGTAGTCATAACTATTTGCCTCTCTCTCTGTCTCATGCATGTGATAGGAGATTGAATAAAAAAAAATTTGAGAAAAAAAAATTATATTTACGAGTTGAAGATATGACTTTCGAATAGTTTAATCACTTTTTTCGGGTAAATTAAAGCACTTTTTCTCGAATTATCAGCAATTAATTGGAAACTAACCTAAAAATCCTCATTTTTTTCTGTTTTATCGACCATACTCTGGAGTACTACCTTAAATGCGATAAATTGGTGATTCTGATGAAATGAGTTGAGATGACTTTTTTTTTTGATGATCGCATTGAAAAGCTGAGGAAATATCCGATAGAAAACACGTGTGAAAATTATTTTTTTAATTTTTTTTGAAAATTCTACTTTATGGAGATGAATGGGGATCGAACCCTTTCCATTTTTCAAAATTATCACTTTTTCCGAGAATATCTTCGGTTCTATCTGTCACAGTAACCTGAGACCGATCTCGAATAAAATGCGAGATCATTTCCCATCGATTGAGGCGGTTCTAAATTTTTTTTATCGATTGTTAAGTGAGTTATAACTCATTCCATGAAAATCAGTCTTTCCATCATATAAATTCTAAAAATCGATGATTTTTTTTCAAAAAACCATTTGAATTCATGGGAAATGATGCCACCTTTCATTTGAGATCGGTTCCAAGCCACTGCGACCAATAAAATCAGAGATATCCCTTAAAAAACGAAATTTTCCAATTTCGTAAAGGATGAGACCCCCAATTTCCCCCGAAAAAACTCGAATTTTCAAAAAATTCTCAAAAATGAATTTTTACCTACGTTCTCCACCGGAAATTTCCTCAGCTCTTCAATGAAATCATCAGAAAGAACCTATCTCAAATCCTTCCCCTCATTCGCCCCGATTTTCCCCATAAAAACCTTTTTTTTCTCACTTTTCCCCAAAAATCTCAGAAACAAATGGAGATACGCCCTTTTTATCCCAATCCCTTTTGTAACCCTTCAAATTCTCTTCAAAGAAACGATGAATTTAAAAAGGGCTTATCTCCATTATTTTCCCATATATTCCATCAACAATGATCACAAACATGTTGACCATTTGAAGTGATGAGTGATTTAATTTATTTGAATAAATAAACTATTTGTGAATCACTTCAGTTAATTCATTATTAATAGAAATAATGTCGTCGCCTTAGAGTAAAAGGGGCGTAAGTGCCATTTTTCCCGATTTTTTTTCTTCAAAATAATAAAAAGGCGTATCTCCACTATTATTGCTTCAATAGGCTTTCCAAGGTCTTTTACGCAATATTAGTAAAAAAATAAAAAATAATAACATGTAGGCGTAAGTACCACTGACTAATAACAAAGGGGCGTAAGTACCGGAGATACGCCTCTTTGTTTTTAGTGTTTTCATTGAATTTTCTCTAATCATCGGAAAAAAATTGAAAACAAAGAGGCGTAAGTGCCATAGTTTAGATACAAATCGCTAAAAACAAAAAGGTGTAAGTGCCAAAATTCGGATGAAAAATCCTAAAAACAAAAGGGCGTAACTCCAAATATTCTCATGAGATAAAAAAAATTATAAAAACAAAGAGCCATAAGTGCGGAGATACGTCCTTTTCACTTTAACTTTAACAATTATATAGCGTTTAAAAAGAAAATAACAAAAAGGCGTAAGTGTGGAGATACGTCCCTTTCATTTTAAAATTCGTAGTTACGCCACTTTGTTATTTTAATTTTCAACTATCCAAATAATGTTCCAGAGGCCGTAAAAAACATTTTGGAGTGATAAGTGGACATACGCCCCTTTCACACCGGAATTTCGTGTTTTTGGCACTTACGCCCCTTTCACTCTAAGGCGACGATGTGTTTTGCGAGATAAATAATAATTGAGAATATTTTTTATTCGATATTACAAGAGGAAATGGTCCGGAAAAACGCGTCTGCTCGCTCCAAAAGATTTACACAGAGTCACCTTAGAAACAAAGTGGCGGAAACGCTATGCTTATACATAGCACTTACGCCCCTTTGTTTCTAAGTCGACGATATTAATTTTCCCTATTTTACTTCTTCACTACAAAATTCAATATTTCAATGAATGGAATGGAATTCCTATTCTCCTCTGATATTGAAAATTTTCTCATTCTTCAACACTTCGTTGCTTTCAGGGACCCTATTCTCGACTGAGGAGGATTTTTATTCCACGTGAAATCCCAATCGTAAACGGAAAACTTCACACGGAGTGACTAGGGTAACATGACCAATAGATGGACGGTTAAGGAGATATTAGACTTTATTAATTCATATGAAATAGGGGAATAACGTTAAAAAGTGGCAGAAAAGAGTGATTTACAGAAAAATATACAGTGAATCGACTAAAAATCAATTGAACTTGAATAATGAAGAAATAATTAAAGAAAATCAAGGAAAAACTGGAATATAACTTGAAACCCCCAATAGATGGACAGTTGCATATTTGCAGTGGTATGATTTTAAGGATGTTAGGGCGAGGTGGTCGGACATAACCTTAATTTTTTGTATAAAATTGTGAATAACTTCGTATACACAATAAAGTTCTAAAAATCATTTTCTCCATGTTTGAAGAATGTAATGAGGAACAAAATAAGTCATAGAAACAAAAAATTGATTGAAAATTGAAAAATTGGCTGCATTTTTTACATTTTTTGAATCTTGAGAAATTTGAAATATGTAAAAAATGCAGCCAATTTTTCAATTTTCAATCGATTTTTTGTTTCTACGGCTCATTTTGTTCCTCATTACATTCTTCAAACATGGAGAAAATGATTTTTAGAACTTTATTGTGTATACGAAGTTATTTACAATTTTATACAAAAAATTAAGGTTATGTCCGACCACCTCGCCCTAACATCCTTAAATTTGGATCAACCGGTATGTAATAAATGGTTTATAAATCTATATGAATGTAATAATCGGGAATTCACGTGAAAAGTATAAGAATCATTTATTTATTTATGAAAATCCTCGATAATTGGAACCGTCCATCTTTTGGTCAGTGTCCATTTATTGGCCGTGTGACCCTACACAGAGAAAAATGTTTTCTTAATTTAAGAATGTACAGGTCACTTAAATTAAAAAAGAAAAAGTTACTTGATTTAAGTGAGAAAAGTCACTTGATTTAAGTGAGTTTTACTTTCTTAAATTAAGAAAGAAAAAGTCACTTGATTCAAGTGACTTTTACTTTCTCAAATTAAGAAAGAAAGAGTGGCTTGATTTAAGTGAGAAAAGTCACTTGATTTAAGTGAGAAAAGTCACTTGATTTAAGTGAGTTCTATTTTCTCAAATTAAGAAAGAAAAAGTCACTTGATTTAAGTGAGAAAAGTCACTTGATTCAAGTGAGTTTTACTTTCTCAAATTAAGAAAGAAAAAGTCACTTGATTCAAGTGACTTTTACTTTCTTAAATTAAGAAAGAAAAAGTCACTTGATTTAAGTGAGAAAACTCACTTGATTTAAGCGAGAAAACTCACTTAATTTAAGTGAGTTTTACTTTCTTAAATTAAGAAAGAAAAAGTCACTTGATTTAAGTGAGTTTTACTTTCTCAAATTAAGAAAGAAAAAGTCACTTGATTCAAGTGACTTTTACTTTCTTAAATTAAGAAAGAAAAAGTGACTTGATTTAAGTGAGAAAACTCACTTGATTCAATTGACTTTTACTTTCTTAAATTAAGAAAGAGAAAGTGACTTGATTTAAGTGAGAAAAGTCATTTGATTTAAGTAAGAAAACTCACTCGATTTAAGCGAGAAAACTCACTTAATTTAAGTGAGTTTTACTTTCTTAAATTAAGAAAGAAAAAATCACTTGATTTAAGTGAGAAAAGTCACTTGATTCAAGTGAGAAAAGTCACTTAATTTAAGTGACCAGCACATTCTTAAATTAAGTGACTGCACATTCTTAAATTAAGAAAACATTTTTCTTTGTGTAGTGAAATTAATTTCTAGTCGGAATTTAGGGTACATAACCCAAGTCACTGCATTGCTGTGTTTGAAGATTCTCATATCGTGATTTTTGCCCAAAAATTTGATAAAAATTTGTTTTTGCTCTAGACAAAGTTCAGTGGAGCATTTTATTTGATCCTGTGCCTTTCTCTGTTTTCCTTTTTTTTTGAACTAATGTCTTTGAAAGTCATTTTTTTATCAAATTAAAATGCACTGTTGATCGTTCAATCGCAAACGTACCGCTTTTCACCCAAATGAATCCGTGTGAGAAATTTCAATCGTGAACGGATAGTTTTCCCGTATGAAAACTCTTCGCTTACGATTGGGATTTCGCGTGGATTGAAAAATCCTCCTCACTCAAGAATAGGGATCCAGAAGAAGAACGCACTCTTGCATGACTCTGGTCAGGTGAAAGCGAACAGAGGCACATGATTAAAATCGTTATTAAAGTGGAGTACTGATAATTTCGTTAATTTCTCGGAAATTATTGATGTTCATGAGAATTCATCATCATACGCCTTTTGCAATATCTTTGACTCAGAAAAAAAAAGTGGCGTAAGTGCTATGCTTATACAGAATAGGGGAGACCGGAGCAAAATGGACCTGCGGGTCAAAATGATTTGGGATTTTTTTTGAGAGTGAAGGGCTTTTAAAAAAAATTTGAAAAAATTCACTAACAATGTCCACGTATTGGAGCATCTTGTCAATTTTTTTCAGATTTTTTCACCGAGTCCTTCATTCTGAAAAAAAATCATGAATCATGTTACCCTGGAGGTCCATTTTGCCCCAGCCTTCCCTACTTATGCCATTTTGCTTCTAAAGTGTTCTGCTCCTATAATATTGGAAATAGCAAGAATTTCGCAATTTTTATCAATTTTTTTTGTTTTTTTAGCAAATAATTGACTTTTACAAAAATTCTACGAGTGAAAATTTTTCGAAATTTTTTTTAATAATAATTTATTTGTTTGAAAAAAAATCCTAAAAATTTTTCAGATATTTGCTAATTTCATTATTATTATTTAATTCACGAAATTTACTGCAATATATTTTTTAATGTCAAATAATGTTTTTCGATCCCTTGAAACCATTGAAATTGTCTCCACTTCAATTTTAAAAATATCCACTTGACACTAAAAAAAAAAAAAAACGAATTGAAGGAAGAAAAAAACAAAGGAGAGCATTGCGTATGTCATAATCTCAAACACTTCAGCTGCCCAACTTTTTGCGCTCTCTTGCGTAAATAAACTGAGTACATAAAACCATTGTGTCCGCCACTTATTACCCACCTGTTCTGACAGCATGGAGATCACAGACGAGTTCCACTTTTTCCATTTCTGCTTCTTCAGCTCATTCTCTCATCTGATATTTTTTTTTCTTGCAACAATCATAAGAGTACGTGTTACGAAATTATTTCAAATGAGTGGAAAAAGAATCATTTTAATATTTCTTGAAAAATTGAGAAAATTTCGGATGAAAGGCAAGTGTCAGAATGAAATTTTTCGAAATTTTCAAAAACATACGAAAAATAAAACCGAAAAAATCAATTTTTTTCGTAAATTTTTTTCCTCACATAGGGGACACTGATACATGATTTTTTTTTTGAGTGAAGGACTTTGTGGAAAAATCTAAAAAAAATTGAGGAAATACTGCAATATGTGGAATTTGTTGGTGAATTTTTTCAAATTTTTTTAAAGATTCCTTCACTCTCAAAAAAAATCCTCAAAAATTTTGACACGCATGTACATTTTGTCCCATTTTCTCTTATCCGGAGATACGCCTCTATTTCACCCTTAACCATTATTATAGAGAATGTGAAGAGCTACAAAAAAGAATGAAAGCAAAAAGGGCGTAAGTCCATTATTTTTTAATATATTCTTAAAAAATTGGAAAAAAAATCATTTACGTTTTTTTTGTCATTCACTTTTTCTCAAATATCTCGAAAACTACTGGAGATACGTCCTTTCCACCCGGATCATTTTCGTAGCCCTCAAAATTCTCTACAAAAATTGATTCATGTGAAAAAAGCGTATCTCCCTTAGTTTCCGAGATATTTGAGAAAAATTGAAATAACTCAATAAATAGTAACTTTTTTTTTTCTCTTATTGGCAAAACTCAGGGATGCCACTCTCTTTCATTGACTGACGTTTCTCTCCCTCTCCACGTGCTTCTTTATTTGGCCACTTCATCGATAAATTACTACCAGAGAATGAAAACAAGAGAAAATAATTTTTTTTCTAAATTAATTGTCAATTGTCAATTATTGAGGTGATGAATGCAAAAATTGAAATAAAATAAATGACGTGATTTTATTTTTATACTGTCTGGGAAGAGTGAATTTAAACGTTGAAGTATAAAAGTGGCAGGCCATGTTATATACATAATAAGGATGACCAGATGACCGAGAAGACTTTCACATTCTGTAATCGAGATCTCTCGTTGGCGAGAGGGAATGAAAAAAAAAAAAAATTAAAAAAAATAAATAAAAAGAAGATATCTTTCGTAGTAACAGAGGATGGCCATAACCTAATACGTTCGATTCGAATGTACACTGAGCCTCGATACAAATTACCTGGAGCAATAATTTTTTTTCTCTTTTTTTTCTCCTTCTGTTTCAGAATATGCGAATATGGAATAGGAGTAGTTAGAGAATTTTTCAAAAAAAAAAATATATTAGTAATTATTTTTTATTTGAAATTCTGAAATGGTTATTTGTGTCAAATTGTATCTTTGGAAATTTAATTGATTGATGACTTCATCCTCGCAATAAAATATTCATATAATTCGTGAATTGTCTTGAGATAGTATTCCAGAGTAAAAATGAGGATTTGTAGGTTAGTTTCCGAATAATTGCTGATAATTCGAGAAAATGTCCTTTAATTTACCCGAAAAAGTGATTAAGGATGTTCTACAGCTACCGTAAGCGGGGGTTGTGCGGCATGGGAGGGGCAGTGATTTCGTCAGTGTTCCAATCCCTGAACATGAAATAATGATTTTTTAAATTCCTCATTAAAATGATTATCAGGGAATTATGGAACGCTGTGGGTGTTCAAATATTATATTATTATCATTACATTTCATAGATATTTTTTTTATCCTTTATTTAATTAGTTTGAGAATTATTTGGAAAAAAGCGTTGAATTCTAGGGAATTCTGGCGACACAAGTTGGCAGCACTTACGCGAAATCGACAATTTTTCAAGCATTTTTATTAATTTTGATGCCAATTATTGACCCAATCGTTGTATAAAAATGAACAAATTGTGCGGGGGGTTATTTCTCACCTATATCCAAAGTTTCATCAAATTTGAACAATTTTTCGAAAAGTTTCCTAAGTTTTTGTGAATTTCCCATAAGAATCATGTTAAAAATGGTTTTTAAAAAATTTATAACTTTTAAACCAGGTATGAAAAAAATCCAAAATTTTGCATACGGTTTTTTTATGATTTGGAGAACCTTGGAAAAAAATTTCAATGAAATCGTACATTTTTTAATTTTGATAAAATACCGGTAGAACATCCTTAAACTATTCGAAAATCATATCTTCAGCTTGTGAATATAATTTTTTTTTCTCCAATTTTTTTTTATTCAATCTCCTATCACAAGCATGAGATAGAGAGAGAGAGGCAAATAGTTACGATCACCTTCTAATTGAAATTTCTCAATAACTATACGGTGAATTGCATATTTTTTTCTTCTACTATTTAGTTAAAATGCTGTTCTCTTCGCCAATTGTTTTTAAATAATGGATCAACCCTGTGGTTTTTTAGTAATTTCGTTATTTCCGTCCGATTTAGGGCGTTTCATCCCCACCACCGGTATTTTCAGTAACTTTGATAATTCATATCTCATAAACTACACAGACAAAAATTATGAAAAAATCCAGAAAAATGTGGAAAAATATCATGTTCGATAAGGCATGAAGAAAATAAAGTTTTAACTGTACTCAAATTTACTGGCATACTACCTTAAATGTGTCACAAAATAATGGAGATACATCTTTCTTGCACTCACCCTTATTCCCAAGAATTCATAAATTATGTCAATATTTTTGCGCCTTTCTCAACCCTAATCCCTTTTTTTCAGAGAATTTCAAGAGCTGCAAAAAAGGATTAGAGCAAAAAGTATGATAATGAAATTAGCAGATATCTGGTGATTTTGTGCATTTAAAAAAAAAAATAAATCATAAAAAAAAAATATTTAAAAAATTTGCATTCATAAATTCCTAAATTTTCTACAAGTGCATATTTTTCCTCTTTTTTTTATAATTCATCTTTCATAAGAAAAAAAAAGTGTATTTCCATTAGTTTCCGAGATATTCTTAAAATATCATTGGAAGATAAAATCAATTTAAAACAAGTTTCTTTTTTTATCATTCAATTTCTCTTCATATATTCCGGAAATCAACGGAGATACGCCCTTTTTGTGCTCACTCATTTTTATAACTGTTGCAATTCTCTGCAAAAAGAATAAATGCAAAAAGGGCGTATCTCCGCTGTTTTCCAACATATTGGAGAAAAATTGTGAAAATAAAAAATTATACAATTTATACATTTTTGTTACTTTCATCAATTTATCCATTTATTTTGATTGGAGTGAGAGTCCCCCAGTAATTTTAAGGGACATCAATCAAGATTCAACTGAAGACTAAAAAAAAAATTATTTCTTAATTTCATTCCATAAAATTCGCAAAAAAAAAAAAATTGCATTTTTTTTCCCTTTTTTGTGAAGAGATGACAATATTTACGGTTGTTGAATAATCCAGCGAATGGAGTCATATGCATTAACTCCTTTCTGCGAAATGAATAGGTAATAGGTAACGAAGAAAAAAAAAAAGGATCTACTAATTAACCACTTTTTCATTTCCATCTTCATTAATCACGGAAGCATCATGAATTTGTAGAAATATTGGGCAAAAAATGAAATGAGTTCACATAACTTCATGTAATGATGTAAAATGACGTACAAATTGCTCATTAATGAGAGGAAAATGATTTTTAAATTCTGCAGAATTACAAAAATTTCAGATAAATTAAAAAAAAAAATTGTAATAATTCTTGGACCGTAAAAATTTCAAAATTATTATTATTATTTTTTTGCACAAATTTCTCTATTTTTTCAGCATAAAAAAATTAAAAAAAAAAAAAATAATGTCACAAATTTTTATTAAAAAAAAATAAAATGTAATTTTATTTAAAAAAAAAATTAATTGTCTTTTTTTTTTTTGATCTTCATCCATTTTCGAATGACTTTCAATTTATCGACATAAATAGATGGTACTGGTACAAGAGATGAGGACTAAAACATATCGTGGGAAATTGCTCTCGTAAAAATACACAGAAGACCGGAGGATAGACGGTGAAAGTATCTCGTAAACTCGAGCGTTGGATCTGTACGCGTCCCAATGCGATCTTTGACCCCCTTTTCCCCACTCTAATACATGCCAATATCCCTATTATTCATGAAGAAGCTATTTCCGTTTCCGGTTGTGTTTAAAAGTCATTCCCAGTGGTTATAAGATAAACAATAGCTGAGGAGAATATTTATAAAAAAAAGTTGAAAAAAAAATGTTTCTCTTTCATTTAATCGTGACTTTCATATTCTTCTTCTTGGAAATTCATTTTTTTCGAGGAAATCTCTATTACCAACTGTTGATAAAGAATTTTCGAATGGCGGCATCTTTGGGGGCTCGATGAAAGGCTAATGTCGAGTTTTTTGAACTTTTGAGAATCGCAGTGGAAGATAATACAAACGTGCGGCTTCTGTGTTCAATCATTCACTTTGTTTAGTCTGACGAGGCGAAGAAATAACTACTTAATTTTCCTTTTGATGTGAAAAATGTGATACTTCAAATCCTTTTGAGAAACGTTGGAAACTATATTTTTCTTGTTTTAGATAAATGATTAATTTGAGCAAGACCGATAAAACCATTTTCTACACCTTTTAAATAAAAAAAAAAAACGGTCATAAAAATTAAAAAAAAAAACCCCTTAAGGGCGATACGGTTAGAATACATTTAATGAAATCAGTGGTACATTAAAATATAAACCCGGGAAAAAATGTTCAGATCTGATCAAATCTAATTAGATCTAATCAGATCTAATTAGATCTAATTAGATCTGACAAAATGGAAATTTTTAATATGAATAGATATGAATAGATCTGTTCAGATCTAATTGGATCTAATTAGATCTGATCAGATCCAATTAGATCTAAGTCTGATCGGATCTGTTTAGATCTAATTAGATCTGATCAGATCTGAGAAACTCAGATCTAATTAGATCTAAAGAACTCAGATCTGATTAGATCTAATTTGATCTGATCAGATCTGAACTTTTTTTCCTGGGAATATATATATTTAAGAGAAAATTTCAAAAACCTGGCATATAAAAAAACAAATGGGCTCAAAATGTCAATTATTTCGAAATATTCTGAAAAAATTATTCAAAAAATTGAATATTCTTATCGATTTTTTTTTGCATATATCTCGAAAACTAAAGCAAATAGAGCAATATCACCTGAATCCTTTTTATAGAGAATTTTAGGGGTCCAAAAGAGGTTAAAAGTATAAAGAGCGGATCTCCATTATTTGTCAAGAAATTGGAGTAGAAATGATAGAAAAATTTGTTTTGTTGCTGAGGGGAGAAAAACGGTTCATATCAGCTATAAAAGAAGAAATTCCTGTGAAATTGAACGAAATAGAGTAATTACGATAAAGAAAAACATTCTTAACGTTGAACACAATTTTTTGTGATTAAGAAGAAGAATTTTATTTTTTTTATCACTTTTGAAAGATAAACCGTTGTGCCCCGGGGAATTTTTGAAATTTTTTTTTGGAGTTTGGGCGAAATATCGGTGGATTCATTCAAGATAGAACAAAATTAGACGATTTAATAGTGTGAAGCCACAAAAAGTAATAACCGGCTTCGGGGGCCATCTTACCCCGGTCTTCTCTAGATAAAATTATATAGGAAAAAAAAAAACCGGTTACTTCATAATTAGCTCCAAAAATTTGAATCTATGCAGTGATCAATTAAAAAAAATATGCTAATCTGTTTCGTTTGAAAATTCTACCACGTTAGGTTAAAGAAAATTACTCTCTATATTCTCAGTATTTTCTTCTAATCTACTAACGTGGTCGAGTCGTTGACGATTGTTGAAATATGCGGATGTCATAATTTTTTTTTCCACAACATTCTATTGATAAATACCGTTTTTATTTTTTTCTCTAATAAAATTTTCCATTTTTCGTTTCTATAATTCTTTTGTCTTCCTCAAAAATTCTATTTTTTCGTGGAAAACTATTTTTTACTATCTATTGAAAGGAAATAATCGAATAAATGACAAAAAAAAGAATTTCATCACGTTGAATCTACAGTATTTTATTATGATTATTGTTATTTTTCATATTTCATTATACAATTGATTGAACAATATTAAGTGTAATGGAAATTAATTTTTAAAAGTTGAAAATATTTATATTTTTATAATTATTATAGTAATCACTTCCTTTGAAAGGGGAAATTTGAATTATTCATTTTGTATTATACATATGGTTTTGGAGACGTCTTATTTTATTCTTCATCTTCGGTTTGACAGAATATCTCACCGATTACTCTGCCCATGAGATATGAATTTGCGACATCATATATATAAGCTTTGTCGCAATCATCTCCTTCTTCTGCATTTGCTATGTTGTTTACAGGAAAGAAAGGTTGATTATTTTATAAAGTAGAAGGTAATAATGATTATTATTATCAAAGTTCCAGTGATTCTTTACCTATATTAGCCGCAGCCTTATATCCTTCTACCAATACGTCCAGTAAAACATGCTCACCAACATATTCTCTTATTTTACTTCCAATAGTATCACCATCAAATTTACCATCTACGAACTAATAATGTTTCGACTAGTAACATAGTAACTTTTTAAAATTGAAGTTTTTCGATGATTTGGTTAAAAAGCTGGGAAAATTTGTGATGGAAATACAAATTAACATGTAATCAGAGGGTCGTGAGTTCAAATCTCGCCTGCGCATTACATATTTTTTCCGAAATTTGATTCTCTTAAAAAATTTATTAGTAAAAATTAATTTATTAATAAATTTATTTGTTTAATTTATTTGTTTATGTGCTGTAACATACGATGGAGGTGATTTTTTGAATTTTATTTGAAAATTTGACCACTTTGGACTGAATAAGTCAAACTCTTTAAATTTTTGGAAAATGTAAGTTTTTTTTAGAAAAATGTTATTGGTTGCAAGTGTTTTAGCTCAAAAATTTGAAATTGAGATGAAATGTGAGATCATTCATCATCGATTCATGTTATTTTTCTCCAATTTTCATCAATTTTTGTGATACTTATCTGAGAATTCATAAAAATTAGTTTTTTTTACCCATAGTTTCATCAAAACTTGATAAAAACTCATTAAGAACCACAAGAATCGATGGGAAAAAATTTCACGTTCCAGTTCCAATTCGAATTTCTGCACTGCGATGAGTGAAACAAGGGATATGTTTTTAAAAAATGCAATTTCCCGAATATCGAGACGGTTAAACCTTTTATTCGAGACTAAAAAGGTTGAATTTTCGAAAAATCCTCAAATTCACTTATAACCTATTAGTTCTTATGGAAAATTTTTTCAGCTTTTTAATGGTAAAACTGCGAAAATCCTGCCTCAAACAGATTCACTGATTTCGAGCGATTTCCACCATATAGAACATTGATATTGTGATATTTAACTTGAATTATGAGTAAAATCATAGATTTCTAATAATTACCTCTCCCGTTTCAGTGAAATAACATTGAGATAAACACTTAGCTTCTCTAGTGGCTAATGTCTCGTCAAACGAATAATAGCTCTCCAAAGTATCTGAAATAATTCAACAAAAATAAATAAACGAAATTAATTACTAATTGATAATGATCAATTTCATCATTTATTCATACCTTTTGCGACATTTTGGAAGCATTTATCAGCAGCACTTTGCCATTCGTTCGGAAAATCAAGGCAGTCACTAGCATCTTCATTATTTCCATCTTCACTCTGAAAAATTATCAATTCATTTCGAATCATGAAATATCATGAGTTGCCTTTATTTAAATTGCGAAAAAAACTAAGTTGAAAAATAGTCGAAGTTCAACACAGTCGTGAGTATCCTTCTTCGTATCTGATTATCCGCGTGTCAAAAAGCTCGCGTGCTTCGGTACTTGAGAAAAAGCTGCAAGTAGCAGCAAAATCCCAGTCCCTATCTATTGATGAAAAAAGGCCAAAGAGGGACGCAAAATTCAAGCAGTTATCCTATTATTAATATTATAAAGACTGTTGACTGTTTGCAATTTTTGATTATTTAGTTTAAGTCAAGCCAATATTAACATAAGCTACATAATTAATTAAGGAGGTTCCTCAGTTTCTCGGCAAAAACAAGGAAATATTCCAGACTGCTGAAAATTTATAAACAGGCTTATTGCGTAATTACCATTATATAGTAATTTTTTGGAATTTATTTTCCATGAGAGTAAAGGAGAAAATAATTATGGAAGTTAGATATTATACATGGGGTTATATGAGCGGTGGAGAATTGTAGCATGATTACTTCATTGCCGATCGAGCGGGCTACGTAGGTACTCGTCAAAGTTTACCGACTTTCCGTATAACCCCATGTATAATATGTAACTTCAATAATTTTTTTCTCCTTTATTCTCATGGAAAATAAATTCCAAAAAATTACTATATAATGGCAATTACGCAATAAGCCTGTTCGTAAATTTTTAGCAGTCTGGAATATTTCCTTGTTTTTGCCGAGAAACTGAGGAACCCCATTAATTAAGTCATAAGTAAGATAAGCTCTGTTTCTTCTTTTTTTGTAACAATGTAATAATATAAACCAAAGTTCATGTACAGGGGATCATACATATTATACATGCGAAGAGGGGGGGGGAAAAATGTAAAAGGCTGAGAAGCCATACATGTGCTAATAAAAATAAATAAAATAGTCGAAATTCAATGTTTCGGAGATCTTTTTCTTATTGACAATGAAAGTTAGTTAGAAAAATAGAATACTTGTATTTACTTACACTCGCCATTGCAGATACAACAAGAAATGTTGCGAAAAATTTAACAATAATTGTATACTTCATGATTAATGTCGAATTTCCCAATCGATTCGATGCAAAATTGAAAAAATACTTTTTCTGATTCGTTGAAACTTTGTGAGACGTTTGCAAAAAAAAATGTTCCTTTATATACTCGAGTTTATTATCTTACTCCATATACGCGGACCAATCATAGTACGACAGCAACAAATTGACGACACAGTAGTTTTTGCAGAATGTTCTACTGATAAATTTTTTTTTATTATTATCCAGATTAATATCCATTTTTCTTGTGTTTGATGTTTTTTTTGTAAATTTTGTAGATTTTTCTGTTTTTTTTTTGTACGAGGATTGATGAAGAGAAAAAAAGCAAATGCGATTGAGTGAAAGATTATTCGCAGGAAAAATCAGAAAGTTAAGTTTTTTAATTTTTATCGATGATTCCGAATCCGAAAAGGCTAGGTTTCTGAATTTTCATACGAATGATCTTTTGTCTAATCGTACTTATCTTTTTTTTTCATCATCAAGACTCATTCCATTGATGACACACATCGTCAATACTAGACAGTCCACTGGGGCAGAACGGCCCACCTAAAAAATTTGGTCATTTTTTATTTCTTTTTTTCGTCAAATTATGATACTTTTGATGTATTCAGTGATTTTCAGGTCGCATAAAGCACTACCCTAAAAAATAGAGCAAAAAAATTTTTTTGGTCATTTTCAAATGATTATAAAATTTTTTTTTTTTTTTTTTTTAAGAATGTCGAATATTTCGATATATTCTAAAAAAATGGTAGAAAAAAATTTTTTGTTGCTGGAGGGAGAGGTGTGGGGGGGAGGGGGGGGGGGGCAGCTTATATCAACTATTAAAAAAAAAGTTGAGTAAAATTAAAGTAAATAGAGTAATTGAGATGAGAAAGAAACTTTTTCAACAATTTAAGGCAATTTTTTCTCTTTCATCATTTATTAAAAGTGGGCCCACAAAAAAAATTCGGAGTTTCGACAAAATGATGTTGGATTCATTCGAGATAGAACGAAAGGAGACTGATTTGATGATTAGAAGCCACAAAAAGTAATAATCGCCTCAAGTGGGCCGTCATGCCCCACCCTCTCCCCACAGTAATCTGAAAGTTGTGACTTCAAATCTCATTTAGAGATTTCCTATTTTTTCCGAAATTCAATTTTTTGACATTTTCTCAGTTGTCAGTCTGTTGATTGTCAATATTCTGAAATAGTCCGGGATATTTACTCATTTTCGTTATTACAAATACTGAAATAATTGCTGTCAAAAATCCAAGAATTCTTGTATACCTTGATCTATTTCTATTGGTCTATTGAAAAAATAAGTTTCTGTGTTTCGTTTCAAAATTCCGACAGGTCAGTCAAAAAAAATCATTCTCTATATTAAACACAGTATTTTCTTCTACTCTACTTACGTGGCCGAGTCGGTGACGATTGCTGAAATATGCGGATGTCATAATTATTTATTTCTAGAACATTCTATTGATAAATACATTTTTCATTTTATCCGCTAATAAAATTTCAAATTTCTTGATTCTATGATGCTTTCATTTTTTTTCGAAACTCCTATTCTCCCTCGAAAAGCTATTTTTTATTATCTATTGGAAGGAAACTGTCGAATAGATTACAAAAAAAAATTTTTATCAATTTGAATTTTCCGTATTTTATTATCATTAATATTATTTATTATTCTCCATTTCATAATTTACCTAACAATATTAAAATTAAGGAAAATTATTTTTTTAAAATTGAAAATATTCATATTCTTATAATAATAGGAATCATTTGCTTCGAAAGGAAAAATTTGAATTATTGATTTCGTTAACATATGATTTTGAGACGTTTCATTGTTGCCAGCAATCTTTAAGTGGACGGAATACTGCGTTCCATAGTTTTTGATGCTCGGGAGTGCCGAATGTGGTATGATACACCCATGCTTTGTCGCTATCAGATCCCTGTTTTGCATTTCCTGTATTATTTACAGAAATTAAAAATTGATTATTTCTTAAATAAAACAAGCAGGCATTCGTCGCTGCGTTAGTCACTATTCCTTCGACGTTATCTTTTAAGGATGTTCTACAGGTATTTTATCAAAATTTAAAAATGTACGATTTCATTGAAATTTCTTTCCAAGGTTCTCCAAATCATAAAAAAACCGTATGCAAAATTTTGGATTTTTTTCATACCTGGTTTAAAAGTTATAAATTTTTTAAAAACCATTTTTAACATGATTCTTATGGGAAATTCACAAAAGCTTAAGAAACTTTTCGAAAAATTGTTCAAATTTGGTGAAACTTCGGATATAGGTGAGAAATAACCCCCCGCACAATTTGTTCATTTTTATACAACGATTGGGTCAATAATTGGCATTAAAATTAATAAAAATGCTTGAAAAATTGTTGATTTCGCGTAAGTGCTGCCAACTTGTGTCGCCAGAATTCCCTAAAATTCAACGCTTTTTTCCAAATAATTCTCAAACTAATTAAATAAAGGATAAAAAAAATATCTATGAAATGTAATGATAATAATATAATATTTGAACACCCACAGCGTTCCATAATTCCCTGAA
Organism: Aleiodes leptofemur; assembly: GCA_963942555.1. Taxonomy (NCBI): domain Eukaryota; kingdom Metazoa; phylum Arthropoda; class Insecta; order Hymenoptera; family Braconidae; genus Aleiodes; species Aleiodes leptofemur. Next base: position 13,481,513 of record OZ012619.1, read on the forward strand.
AATCATTTTAATGAGGAATTTAAAAAATCATTATTTCATGTTCAGGGATTGGAACACTGACGAAATCACTGCCCCTCTCATGCCGCACAACCCCCGTTTACGGTAGGTATAGAACATCCTTAAGGAGGAACTTCAGCAACTCAGAAAAAACAAGGAAATGTGACAGACTGCGTGAACTTTCTAATCACATTCATAGAGAGATTAACAGTAGACACTCATTTTTTGGACATGATTCACCGTTAATATAAGAAAAAAAATAATCATTGAAATAAACTTTTTTACATGAGGTTATATGGGTGATGGATAATTGTAGCACAATTACGTTATTACCGACTGATCGGATATGTAGGATTTTCACGAAATTGACCGACCGGCTATATAACCCTATGTAAAAAGATCAACTTCGATATTTATTTTCTCCCTTATTCTACGGTCACTCAATTCCAAAAAAATTAGTACATATTCTTAATCACCCAGTAAACTTATTTAGAAATTTTCAGGACTCTGTCACATTTCCTTTGTTTTGGTTCAGTTGCTGCAGTTCCTCCTTAAATCGCTATTCCTTCCTTTCAATTTCTGCTAATGAATTAGCAGAATGCTTCCGAATGGTTCTCTCTGAATTTCCTCTATTATTTCTTTTTCTTTTCGTGTTATAATTAATTGAAATATATGATAAAGTGATTAGGATTTATTAAATTGAGATTGTAGTTTTGTTTTTGATAGAGAGTCGTAGGGCCGTACAAACAGACACACACACATACATGTCTACTTTTTTCTCATTATGATTTCTCGACGTTTTGGATTATTTTGAGTCGTTTCCAATAAAAATTGGTATTTTGAAAAAAATTGCGAAAACAAAGCTTCCATTCGGAAGCAAAAGTGATAATGATGATTATTAGTAAAGTTCCAATGCTTTCTTACCTGCGTTAGCTGCAGCTCTAAACATTTTTACCGTTTTCTCCAGTAAATGATGACAAACAATATGTTGTCTCAAAAAAATTTCAATTGCTGTTGGATCAAATCCACCATCTACAAACTGATAATTTTCCGATTAATAAAATAATAACTGTACTGAGAAAAAATAGTAGTCGGAATGATGAAATAAATTATTTCAATGGTCCTGCCCAGGAAAAAATGTTCAGATCTGATCAGATCAAATTAGATCTAATTAGATCTAATCAGATCTGAGTTCCTTAGATCTAATCAGATCTGAGAATTGGCACGCTCTGATCAGATCTAATTTGATCTAATTAGATCTGAGTTTCTCAGATCTAATTTGATCTAATTAGATCTGAGTTTCTCAGATCTAATTTGTTCTCATTGGATCTGAGTTTCTCAGATCTGATCAGATCTAGTTGGATCTAATCAGATCTAGTTAGATCTAAACAGATCCGATCAGACTTAGATCTAATTGGATCTAATCAGATCTAATTAGATCTCATTAGATCCAATTAGATCTAATTAGATCCAATTAGATCTAATTAGATCCAATTAGATCTAATTAGATCCAATTAGATCTGACCAGATCTACTCATATCTATTCATATTCAAAATTTCCATTTTGTCAGATCTAATTAGATCTGATCAGATCTAATTTGATCTGATCAGATCTGAACATCTTTTCTCGGGTGAACAAATATTTTTTTCAAGTAATTTTCTCAATTGTTGAAAAATAACATTTCTTTAGAATTAACGAAAAAATGATGAATTAGGTCAATTCCGTTATAATAAACAGAATTATTATTTCTAAGAAATTATTTGTTGCGAACTATTAAAACAATCCATTTCATTATTTCAACTACTTTTTTCTTCTTCCTCAATTTCGCTCTTGAGTTTCATGAATTTCAAGTGATTTTTACCACGTAAAAGATCAAATTGAAAATAAAATCTTTTGCTTTATTTTCAAATTTATCTTGAATTATGGAAAATTCATGTATATTCGATAATTACCACTCCCGATTCAGTGTAAACACATAATGCAAAACATTTGGCAGCTGCAATATCTGATTCATCGTCATACGATATAAAAATATCCAATATAGCTGAAATCGTAAAATGTAATTAAATCAACAGAATTAATTTTTGATTGATAATTAGTATTTTTATTATTTCACTATACCTTCTGTTATACCTGCGCCGCATGTATCTATAGCATTTGCCCATCGTTGTGGATACAGAACTCGTCGAACACCATAATTACCCTGAAATTTTTCGAAATTTTCTGAAATCATGAACTATTATGAATCGTCTTCACTTGAATGGAGAAATAAATTTATTTAAAAAACAGTTGAGTTCAACAGACTGGATGCCTTTTTCTTATTTTTGAGAGTCGAAGTTAATGAGGAAAGAAATACTTTTTTTTTATTTACACTCAGTATTGCAGATACCGCGGGAATAGTTGCGATAAATCCAAGAATAATTATATACTTCATGATTAACGTTGGAATTATTGATTTATTCGATGAACAACCGACACAAATTACTTCTTCTGATTCGTTTGAGACTTTAGACGCGTTTATTAGAGAAAAAAATGTGGTTTCTCTGAATAGTCAAATTTTTCATTCTACTTCACAAACGTAGATAAATCGTAATCTCATAGCAAGAGTTCAACGTTCCAGTGATTATTTTACAATTTTTTCACTGATAAATTTAATCCTCTCTCATTCATGAATTAAGTTTCTTTGCTTTGTTGTATAATATTTCTTGATATCAATCACAAAAAAATCGTCAATCTAAATTTGCGCTACTGAAATAATTCAGAATTATTCGATACTGAATTTCTCAAAATATTCTTGTCTTTCTTTTCATCATGTTAGTTCATAGAAATTATGAGAAAAAATTGAAAGTGCAATTCGTGATGAATATAGTTTTAATTTTTTCCCCTAATAAAATTTTAAATTTCATGATTTTCTGATTTTTTCGTCTTCCCCGAAATTCCTATTCTTCCTCGAAAAATCACTTTTAATTATTTATTGGAAGGGAATTGTTGAATGAATTACAATAATAAGACTACCATTTATTTGATTGTCTATTATTTTATTATGATTAATATGATTTGTCATTTGTCATTCTACAATTGATCTAACGATATTAAAATTAATGGAAATTAATTTTCAAAAGTTGAAACTATTCGTATTTTCATAGTAATAGTGATCACTTATTTCGAAAAGTAAAATTTGAATTATTAATGCCGTTAACGTATGGTTTTCAAGACGTTTCATTTTGACCATGAATCTCCAATTGGACGGAATACTGCATTCCATAGATTTTGATGCTCGGGAGTGCTAAATGTGGTATGATACACCCAAGTTTTTTCGCTACTAGATCCCTGTTTTGCATTTCCTATATTATTCACAAAAATGAGAAATTGATTATTTCATAAATAAAAAAATAATCATGATGATTATTATTCAAGTTCCAGTGCTTTCTTACCTGCATTAGCTGCAGCTTTGAACATTGTTATCGTTTTCTCCAGTAAATAATGGCAACCAATATATTTTCTTAAAAAAATTTCAATTGCTGTTGGGTCAAATTCACCATCTACAAACTGATAATGTTCTGATTCATAACATAGTAGCTGCACTGAGAAGAAAATTGTAGTAAAAATAATGGAATAAATTGTTTCAATAGTCCTGAAGAATTATTTTTCTCAAGTGATTTTTTGATTGATGAAAACAAATATTTCTTTAAAACTAACGAAAAAACGGTGAATTGGATCAATTTTGTTAGAATAAAAAAATTATTTGTTTGGAGAAATTATTCGTTAAGAACGATGGAAACAATTCATTTCATCACTTTCACTGTTTTTTTTTTTTCAGTGTACTGCACAAGAGTAATGGAAGAGTCCTAACATAGTAAGTCAAATATAAAAAATCGAAAATTCAATTAAATTATCAAAGTATGCGAAAAAGTAGGAGATAAATTTATAAGATAACTACTTATGAATTTATAATTTATGAGCAAGACAGCAGTGATCGTAATGGAAAGTTTCGAGATTTCGAAAAAAAATTTTTCTTTTATTTCCGAAGATTCAACCTTTTTAGACTGAAATCTGAATCGAAAAACCCTTCCAATTGTGGAAAAAGTGCGATTTTTAAAAAATATCACTGATAGTAATTTTCGTAGCGTAATACTTCAAAATTGAGTTTGAAAAAGAGAGCATTTGCCATTATTGTAGGTTTTTTTTGCTTTTTAAACTTTTTCCTATCCCAACTCTCCTGTATATCTCAACAACTAGGCTTACGAAATTTCGCAACAATCCTTCAAAATCCATATGAAAGCTTATGGGCTGAAGCTGTGTACATAGATCGTTATTGTTACTATATATGATTGTTATCCAGTTGTTATATTATGTTAACCCTCTGAGGCCGATTTTTTTATCCTCACTCCACGACCGGCCGTTCATAACATGGAGTGGAGTACATGTAAGTTCATAGCGTATTGTACGCTCATTAATCAGCTCCACTCTGGGAGCCGTACTACGGATTACTACGGATTTGGCCTCAGAGGGTTACTAAAATTGATTGAATCTGGATCTGAATCATTTGCCATCGATTCCTGTGGTTTTCATTCAATTGCTATCGATTTTCAAGATAATTATATACAAATTAATGAAGAATCACGCTATTTGCACAATGCACGCAAAAATGACGCAAAGTATGATATACCAAAAATATGATTAAAATTTGATTTAGATTACTGCATGAAGGGCAGAGGTGGGGTATATACTGCGCGAGTGACTTTTCAAGGCAATTCGAATGGAAATTGGTATAGAACTGGATAGCTTAATCGGTAGAGCGACCGACGATGAAAGCGATGAAAGTTTTTTTTGTAACACAAATTTTTTACTGTCGCTAAAAATCAACAATATATTATAATACAAAAATTAAACACAACACACAATAAAACTATATGAATCATGTTTTAACATGGCCCAAGCTCCCATGTAGATAAAATGTAGAAGTTCGAGAGATGTAAACATCCATAAACTTCAATAATCATAACACATGTAAATAATGATTATAGTTTTTTTTTCACTGTTTTATACTGTACATATGTAAATATTTTCTTTAGTGCCAATAAAAATTGTTGATATCAAAAAAAAAAAAGTAGAGCGATCGACGCGACATCGGAAGATCCTGCGTTCGACTCCCAGTGCAGGATTATCCAATTTTTTCTGGAATTGTTTTGAAATGTATTGTGCAAATAGCCAAATCCATTAATGGATGATGAAAACCAGTCTTTTTCACATAAGCCTATCAATAATTGATAAAAATTGATTGAAAACCATATGAATTAGTGGAGAACAATCCCACCTTTCGCTCCCAAGACGAATGCCTGTCCTACGAGAGTAGAACCAGAGAGATCCTCGAAAAAATGTAATTAGTCAAGTATCAAAAATGCTAAATCTTCAATTCGAGTCCAAAACGGTCGAATCCTTGGGAAAATCCCAAAAATCACTCGCAACCTACGGAATCCTATCCGGGAAAAAATGTTCAGGTCTAATCAGATCTAATTGGATTTGATGAGGTACAGAATTTGGTACGCTCCAACCAGATCTAATTGAATCTAGCGAGATCTAATCAGATATCATCGAATCCATTCTAATTCGCATCAATATGAATCGGAATGTGTAAATCTGGCTGGAGTTCAGTCGATGCCGTATTTAAGGATGTTCTACCGGTATTTTATCAAAATTTAAAAATGTACGATTTCATTGAAATTTTTTTCCAAGGTTCTCCAAATCATAAAAAAACCGTATGCAAAATTTTGGATTTTTTTCATACCTGGTTTAAAAGTTATAAATTTTTTAAAAACCATTTTTAACATGATTCTTATGGGAAATTCACAAAAGCTTAAGAAACTTTTCGAAAAATTGTTCAAATTTGATGAAACTTCGGATATAGGTGAGAAATAACCCCCCGCACAATTTGTACATTTTTATACAACGATTGGGTCAATAATTGGCATTAAAATTAATAAAAATGCTTGAAAAATTGTCGATTTCGCGTAAGTGCTGCCAACTTGTGTCGCCAGAATTCCCTAGAATTCAACGCTTTTTTCCAAATAATTCTCAAACTAATTAAATAAAAGATAAAGAAAATATCTATGAAATGCAATGATAATAATATAATATTTGAACACCCACAGCGTTCAATAATTCCCTGAAAATAATTTTAATGAGGAATTTAAAAAATCATCATTTCATGTTCAGGGATTGGAACACTGACGAAATCACTGCCCCTCTCATGCCGCACAACCCCCGCTTACGGTAGGTGTAGAACATCCTTAATCAAATCTGAACATGTTTTCGTGGGTATTTCAAAGATTTTCATCAATTTCAAGTGATTTTCACTATATAGAACATCAAATTTGAACTGAAATCTTTTGTTCTATTCTGACATTGATTTTGAATGATGGAAAATTCATGTATATTCGATAGTTACCACTCCTGCTTCAGTGTAAACACATAATGTATAACATTTGACAGCTGCAGTTACTGATGGCTCACCATACGACATAAAACTATTAACGGTAGCTGAAATAATTCAATGTAACTAGATCAACAAAAATAATTTTTAATTTATAATGAGTCATTTCATTATTTGGATATACCTCCTGTTACATCTGCACTGCATATATCTATAGCATTCGCCCATTCTCTTGGATACAAAATGCGTTGAAAACCACTATTACCCTGAAATTTTCAAATTTTTTTGAAATTATTAACTATTATGAGTTCCTCACTGGAATTGAGTGAGAAATTTATTTTAAAAATATTCGAGTTCAATAGACTAATTGCCTTTCTCTTATTTTCGAGACTGGAACTTAATTAGGAAGAAAAAATACTTGTTTTTATTTACACTCAGTATTGCAAATACAGCGGGAATAGTTGCAATAAATCCAAAAATAATTTTATATTTCATGATTAACGTTGGAATTATTAATTTATTCGATAAAACAACTCGCAAACTTCTTTTGATTCGTTTCAAAATTTAGACACGTTTTCTAAAAATAAAAATTATGGTTTCTTTATGTAGTCAAATTTGCTAGTCTACTTTAGATATGTGGACCAATCATAGTGGATGATAAGAACTTCCGGCTTTCCAATGGTTGTTTTAGGATTTTCTAATCATAAATATAATCCCTTATTTGGTATCACATTATTCTATTTTTGCTCAGTTTTATCTTTTTCGTCACTCTTCAAGCATCTTTGCTTAGTTGCGTAATGTTTCTCATTATTAATTTCAAGAAAATGTTCAATTCAAATGAAATTATTACTACTGAAATAATTTAAAATCATTAGATTTCATTCATACGGAATTTCATGAAATCTTCGTGTCTCTCTCTCTCTCTCTCTCTCTCTATCGTGTTGAATGAATGAAGAAATTTATCAAAGAAACATAATGAAGTGCTGAAAGTAATGCACTTTGGACTCCGGTAAGGCCGGAGATTTTGAATCTAAGTCTCGTATAGCTGCTAAGCAGCTAGGTTGGTCGAAAACATAAAGGACATTATTCGGAGATTCGGGATTCGAGGAAGGCAAATTGAGTCATTTTAACGAAGAAAATCGAAAACAGAGGAAGAGAATGCTCCATATTCGATATAATAAGACCCTACGGCTGAGAAACGTCGACTACAGTCGTCCAGTCTCCATACCCATTGGACGTTTCATGAAAAATCACCCCGCATCATTATTTCCACTTCAGGCATGGAAGTTCGGAGCCTAAAGAAGACAACTTGAGTGATTTCAAGGAATGAAATCGTAAACATAGAGCAAGAATACTCCATATCCGATATAATAAGACCCTACAGCTACAACAGGATGATGATAATGGAAATCATCATTAATATTTTATAAAATTAATAATGATTCCAATCATCATCATCATCAGTTACTTAAATTTTTTTACATGACCAACCGAAAAAAAAAATCATTTGAATCTCCTGTATTTTATTATTATTAATATTTCTGAAGGAAACATTAGAATGATTGATTTCAGTTACATATGGTTTTGGAGACTTTTCATTTTCACCATGTATCTTTGAGTGGTCGGAATACGGCTTTCCATAGTTTTCGATGCTCAGGAGTGCCGAATGTGGCATGATACGCCCAAGCTTTGTCGGTATGAGTTCCGGGTTCAGCATTTCCTGTATTATTTACAGAAATGAGAGATTGATTATTTCATGAAGAGAAAAATAGCAATGATCATTATTATTGAAGTTCCAGTGTTTTCTTACCTGCATTTGCAGCAGTTTTGAACATTATTATTGTTCTCTCCAGTAAATTATGGAAACCAATATGTTTTCTCAAATAAAATTCAATTGCTGTCGGGTCGAATTTACCATCTACAAACTGATAATTTTCTGATTAATAACATAGTAACTATTTTGCGAGACTGATGGGAAAAATCCTGACATAGAATCACGAAAATAACAAATTGAAAATTTAAATAAATCAAAAATCTTTTGTCCTATTTCGAAATTTATTTTGAATTATGAAAAATTCATGTTCATTCGATAGTTACCACTCCTGATTCAGAATAAACACATAAAGCAACACATTTGGCAGCTGGGCTCGGTGTTTTCTCTCCATACGAAAAAAAAATATCCAAGGTAGCTGAAACAATCCAACAAAATTAATTTTGCATTGATGATCGATTATTTGATTATTTATTTATACCGTCTGTTATATCTGAAATGCATGTTTCTAGACCATCCACCCATCGTTGTGGATAGAGAACGCGCTGAGTACCACTATTACCCTGAAAAGAAATTAAATTTGTTGAAATCATGACACATTACGAGTCGTCTTTGATCAAATTGATAAGAAAATTCATTTAAAAAATAGCTGAGTTCAATAGACTGGACGTGTTTTTCCTATTTCTGAACATGAAAGTTAATGCGAAAAAAAAGAATACTGGTATTTACTTACACTTATTATTGCAGATACTGCGGGAATTGTTGCGATAAATCCAAGAATAACCATATACTTCATGATTAACGTTAGAATTATTGATCTATTCGATGAACTGAAAAAAATTACTTTTTCTGTTTCGTATGAAACTTTAAACACGTTTACCGAAAAGAAAGAATATGGTTTCTTCGCATAGTCAAATTTCTAATTCTACCATACATACGTGAGCCAATCGTAATCCAACAGCAGGAATTTAATGTTCCAGTGATAATTTTAGAATTTTCTACTGATAAATTTAATCCCTTTGCTTCTACAAATTAGATATTCCATTTCACCTTTGTCTTATCTTTTTTGTCACACTTCAAACTTCCTTGCTTTGTTGCGTAATATTTTTCATTATTAAGGTAGTATTCCAGAGTAGGATCGATGTCGAGTCGAAGATTCCAGCCTCATTTCGGCCTCATACTGAGGTTTGGGCTGAGGTTGATGAGACTAGAATGAGGCTCTTGGCATAGGAAAAATGTATTGCATCTACGGTCTCATATCACCCTCAGATTGCTCAGTATTTCCTTTATAGACGTCCAGATACTGATATGAGGCTTAGCTGTACAGCCGGGAAAGAGCCTCTTTGACCTCAAAATTCATTTCCGCGCTGCCCCTCGCCTCCCTCCCTCCCCATTTGTATTCACTGCTTTCAAAATAAATCTTAAAAATTATTAATCAAAAAAATCATTATTATTTGTTTTTTGATGACATTTTCTATTCGGAAAAAGTATACATGTGAATATTACATTTCATATAATGAAAATGAAATCAATTACAACACTATATATAAGAGTCCTGGAGGAGCGCCTATCATGTTATGTTTCCTTGTCCGCTTGATCGTGATTAGGGGCTGAAATATAAATTGAAAATGACTGTTAATTTTTTATTATCAGATTTTGGAAAACATCTCGCAAACTGAGTGAGATAGAGTGATTTAGTTTCAATCCTTTTTTGTAGCTCTTTGAATGCTCTACAAGAAAGCTTAGGGGTAAAATTGCTCTGTCTCCCTTAGTTTCCGAGATATTTTTAAAAACCTATTGACAATAAATATCAACTTTTCTTTTTTTTTTAATATTTTTGTCAATAATTTTTTGAAGATATCTTGGAAACTAAGCGGGATCAAGCGATTCTATCCATGAGCTTTTTGCAGACCATTCCAAGAGCTACAAATGAAAATCACGAGAAAATCGTTCGATCTGGCTTAGTTTCCAAGATATTCTCAAACAATAATTAGAATAGAGAGTCTTTTTTTCTTTGAAATAAGTCTATTTCATTCAAATTGATTGGATTTTATGATCGGTTTTCTTTCAATATCTCGAGATATAACGGAGATAGGGCAATTCTGGCTGCGTTTTTCTGTAAAGAATTTCGAGAGCTACAAAAAACGATTAGGGCAAAATCGTATGGAGTGTGGTAATCCATGAAATCGAAAAATTAAAATTTACAAGAGTGAACTCACCACAAAATGCGAGCACTTTTGCGTCATTCTTTACCGTTTGTCCACTTGCTTTGTTCTTCCATGGAAGTGTTCTCATATCACCCACACTTGAGTTATTCTTCCCTACGAATTTCACTGAACTAACGTCCTTTTAAGGAATATTCACCCAAAAAATGAGCACAAACGTTGGTTTTCGTGATTTGACTGGATCTTTGTTAAATTTGCCGCACCGTCATTGTGTCTAATCAACACTCATCTATTACATGATATTTATAATTTTACTCTAGAACGGAATAGAAAATTGGCTCGATGAAGCCTGCTAAGTGAGCGTTATGTTCGAGCTGGAGTTCAACTTGCTACTGAAGGGTAAACGAAAATATTCTTTTCTCTGAAGCTGTTTGATAAGTTTTGTTGAGAAAGAACAACGTTGCATTGTACGGTTTTCTGGTGCACATGTGTTTACTGCAACGGAATGCTGTCAGAAAAAAAATTGGAAAGAAGGATGGGAGAATTTTACAGCCACAGTCAATGGGTTCTTGGAAAGAGTCGACCGAGGACTGCGATGGGAAAAATTGAGAAAAATAGTGTATTGAGGTTCATCCGGGGGCCTATTCTCGACGCATGGGCAACTGGTTTTCGTTGACGAACTAACATTCGTGAACGAATGAGATAATTCGTACATGAAATTCGTTGACGAATTTACGATTCCCTCACGAAAAGATTTCGTTGATGAATAGAGATCCCTTCCCCAAATGGAATATAAGTTCTCACAAGGAGGAACTCACATAACCTATTTTCAATCTCCAAAAGTGACAGCAAAAACGTTTTTTGAGCTTCAGTTGGATTTGCGGCTTTTTTTCCAGGATCAGCTGTCTTTTTCAGTGTCGACTTTCCTTTTTTGCCACTCATTTTTGATATTATTGTTTATTGCTATTTGATAAATGCTCGTGAAGAAATAACATACGTGAACGAGAAGTCGTTCCGTCAATGAAAGTCCTTCGTGTGGGAAGGTCTCCCGTGAACCGATTGCTCGTGAACGAAAATATTATATTCGTTGACGAATCGTGTTCCCATACGTCGAGAATAGGCCCCCTGAGGTTAACGAGATTTCGAATGTCCGGAAAAGTATGGATGGCTGTAGGAAAGAGCCTACAGAGGCTCAAATATGGTTCCAAGTACTCTTGAGTCTCACCTGAGCCTCACATCTGAGTTCTCAGCGGTCTACGAGGGCAGTTAGAGATTGAATGAGAGTAATGAGGTCTATTTCGAGGCTGAAATCATCGATTCGGGAGAAAATGAGGATTTGTGGGTTATTTTCCAATTAATTGCTGATGAGTCGAGAACTTTAATTCACCTATCAAAGTGATAAAACTATTCGAAAACCATATTTTCAGCTTGCAAATATCATTCTTTTTTGTTCCTTGGATCTTTTTTTTCCGAAGGGAAGCATTGTCATCGTAAAATTTTTCGATTTCGAGAAATCAATGGAATATAACTCAGGAAGTTCCAAAACGTGGAGAATTGATGTTTTTGACAATTGTCAGGATGTATGTGTGTGTGTGTGTGCGTGTGTGTATGTGACGTTGTATATACGTCGCTTTTCTCAGGAACTGTTATATGAGACGCTCTGGAAATTTGACAGTATATCAAAATTTTCCCGATACAAAATGCTGCTAGTGAAATTTGAGCAAAATATTTTTGTCTCCATTGTCATCATGTTAATTCATAGAAATTATTTTAAAAAAATTGAAAGTGAAATTCCTGATGAATATAGTACTAATTTTTTCCCCTGATAAAATTTTTAATTCCAAGATTTTCTGATTTTTTCGTCTTCCCCGAGACTCCTATTCTTCCTCGAAAAATCACTTTTAATTATTTATTGGAAGGTAATTGTTGAATGAATCACAAAAATAAAACTGCTATTTATTTGAATCTCTAATATTTTATTATGATTAATATGATTTGTCATTTGTAATTTGACAATTGATCTAACGATATTAAAATTAATGGAAATTAATTTTCAAAAGTTGAAACTATTCGTATTCTCATAGTAATAGTGATCACTCATTTCGAAAGGTAAAATTTGAATTATTAATGTCGTTAACGTATGGTTTTGAAGACGTTTCATTTTGACCATGAATTTGCAATTGGACGGAATACTGCGTTCCATAGGCTTTGATGCTCGAGAGTGGCGAATGTGGTATGATACACCCAAGTTTTTTCGCTACTAGATCCCTGTTTTGCATTTCCTATATTATTCACAGAAATGAGAAATTGATTATTTCATGAACAAAAAAATAATAATGTTGATTATTATTAAAGTTCCAGTGCTTTCTCACCTGCATTAGCTGCAGCTTTGAACATTGTTATCGTTTTCTCCAGTAAATAATGGCAACCAATACATTCTCTCAAAAACATTTCCATCGCTGTTGGGTCAAATTCACCATCTACAAACTGATAATGTTCTGATTAATGACATAGTAACTGCACTGATAAAAAAATTGTAGTAAGAATAATGAAATAAATTAATTCAATAGTCCTGAAATTCATTCGGAATTCTGGTATATTCGATAGTTACCACTCCTGCTTCAGTGTAAACACATAATGCATAACATTTTGCCGCTGCAGTTACTGATGGCTTGCCATACGACATAAAAATATTGAAAGTAGCTGAAATAGTACAACATAATTATATCCAGAAAATTAATTCCTGATTGATAATGAGTAGGGCCAGGGACTTGGTATTCAAGGGGAAAGACCATTAAACAAATAAATTTATTAATAAATTAATTTTTATTAATAAATTTTTTTAAGAGAATCAAATTTCGGAAAAAATATGTAATGCGCAAGCAGGATTTGAACCCACGACCCTCTGATTACATGTCAGGTGCTCTGACCACTGAGCTATTGCGAGTTACTATATTTACCTTCAAATTTTGATTCTCACATCTTTTCTCCACCTCCCATCCACGAGGCAATGTCGCCATTAAACAAATAAATTTATTAATAAATTAATTTTTATTAATAAATTTTTTTAAGAGAATCAAATTTCGGAAAAAATATGTAATGCGCAAGCAGGATTTGAACCCACGACTCTCTGATTACATGTCTGATTACATGTAATATATGTTAAAAAAAAAACAAAGAAGAGTAATACGTGTCATCAGCAATATTCGGTAATCGGTGATGTTCAAACTTAACAACAATAAAGTGCAAATGACAGCGGTGACTGTCAGAATAGATTATCAAACACGATGAAATTTAAAACTAAAAATAAGAGAAATTCAAGATAAAGAATAGAGCAAAAAATGAGCAAAAATACGAAATAAACAAGCAAGAGTTCCACTCTTCGTGCATTATTTGCAAGAAGCCCTTGCTTGTTTTTTTATGAGAATATATTAGTATTTCCCCTTCCATATCAAGTCCCTGATAATGAGTCACTCTATTATTTGGTTGTACCTGCTGTTACACCAGCACTGCATGTGTTTACAGCATCCGCCCATTTCCTCGGATATAAAACACGATAGACACCACTATTACCCTGAAATTTTCGAAATTATGAACTATAATGCGTCGTTTTTACTTGAATTGAGAAGAAAATTTATTGAAAAATAGTTGAGTTCAATAGTCTCTTTCTTATTCTTGAGAGTGAAATTTTATGAGGAAGAAAGAATATTTTTCTTTATTTACACTCAGTATTGCAGATATCGCGGGAATAGTTGCAATAAATCCAAGAATAATTGTATATTTCATGATTAACGTTGGAACTATTAATTTATTCGATAAAAAACTGACAAACTTCTTCTGATTCGTTTGAAAATTCAGACACGTTTACTAAAAATAAAGAATTTGGTTTCTTTATATAGTCAAATTTGCTAAGTTACTTCGGATATGTGGACCAATTATAGTCGACGATAAGAATTTTCAGCGTTCCAATGATAAATTTGATCCCTTTTTATCCTTGAATTATTCCATCATTGCTCTATTTTTATCTTTTTTGTCACTCGCCAAGCTTCTTTGCTTAGTTGCGTAATGTTTCTCATTATTCATTTGGAAAAAAAGTAGATTTAAATTGGTGCTACTAAAATAATTCAAAATTATTAGATCTTATCGATGCGGAATTTCATCAAATTTTTGAATCTCTTCTTTCATGGTGTTAATTCCGAAAAATTAATGAAAAAAGAAATAATGTCAAAAAAGGAAGAGAATGAATTGTTGAGAACAACGCCTTTTGGACACTTCAGAGAATCGGAAAATTCAATTAAATATAACTTATGGGTAGGGGCCATCCATCAAGTACGTCACACGAATTTCAAGATTTTTAGACCCCCCCCCCCCCCCCTACCCCTATGTCACATTCTGTCACATTTTCATTGACCCCCCCTCCAACCGCATTGTGACGTCACAAAATCCCTTTAATAGTCCAGATTCAATCATTGTAGGATTTTTTTGCATAAATTAATCTTAGAGCAATTTGATAGGCTTCAAGTTTCACTTTATTTTTAAAAACATCTTCAAGACTTCATTCAATATCATTTAATAATATTATTGTGGTGAACTAACAATACATTGTTAATTTGAAATAATCTGGAATTAAAGAAAATATATTTAAAAATTTTCTAATTTTTTACTTCTGTGACATCACAATCTTCAGGACCCCCCGGGAGGCCTGTCAAATTTTGTCACAAATTTGAGACCCCCCCCCCCCCCCCCTCCCCACAACGTGTGACGTAATTTATGGACGGCCCCGTAGGACCGGAGACTTCATTCAAATTTGAGTCTCGAATAGTTGCTAGGCGACCAGTCTGTTTGGAAACATGAAGAAAATTTATTTCACACCCACTCTTTAACAATTCTAATTCGTATCAATTGAACTGTCAGTTCCATCTGTTTTAAGATGACGTGAAATGGATAGAAATTTTGAGGAATACATGGGGAATGCACGTGTAGAACCTGGAAAATGCTTGGAATATCTGTGAGGAATGCATGCGAAGTGCATGGGAGAGACATCGGAAATGCATTATAAATATATTTGCAGTTCCGTTAGAAGCTATCACATGTCAATGAATGGAGAGAAAACATATGAAAACGTATACGTTACTCTTCCCTGCTTCAATTCAATAAATGAAAATAATCATATTTCCATTCTTACTTTCAATGTTCCCCTACTTTATCTTCTCTAGTTATGAAATCACTTCTAATTGGCCTATTGTAATGGTTAATTATCCAGGATTGACTGAGCGCAGAATTTTTTCAGTATTTTTTCCAGATTCCTTGAATGTTACTTTATGGGATACCAAAAGGTTTTCTATCAATTCAGAAACCCCCTATATATATTGATGGATTAATGATTCAATATAGATATAGAATTGGATTTCCTCGAAAAGTGTTCCTCAAGATGATCTGCAAGTATGCTTCAAGGTATCCTTGGAAATGCACTTTAGTATGTTCCTAAAAGGGCACCTCAATATGTTCTCAGAAGTGAGCATTGGTTGAAATCATATCTCTGTCTAATTATTTTTGAAGCAGAATATCTGAATTAAAACATTCAATCATCGAATATATTTTCAATTGATTACAAATCCAATCCATCAAATTTCAAACATTGAACACCAGTTCGACATTTGTATGATGAACTGTTCCATTTCACAATATTCATATATTTTGATTGCTTAGCAACTATACCAGACTTTTTAGACGTGAGATTTCTGGTATAGTTGCGTTATCCTACGGGTATGCTAATCAACTCAAAGAAGATAGAAAACAATTATTAAATATAATTTTATTTATAAAAACCTTGATTCTTTCATCTTTCTCGAAACTTCTATCCTCCTTGGAAAACCCATTTTTCATCATCTTTTGGATGGAAATAGTCGAATAAATTACGAGAAAAAAAGAATTTCATTTATTTGAATCTTCAGTATTTTATTATCATTAAAATTATTTTCAATTTTTCATTTTACAATCCATTTGAAAATATCAAAATTAATGCAAATTCAATCTTCAAAGTTGAAAATATTCATATTCTTATGATGATCGTAATCAATGATTTTAAAATTAAATTCGAATTATTGATTCTGTTTATGTATTGTTTTGAAGAAGTTTGATTTTAGGTGGATTCAATTTGGAATATAAAATACTGCCTCCAATACACGCTGATTTTTGCGAGGACAGAGTGACGCATGATACGCAAAAGCTTTGTCGCAATAATCCCCCACTTCTGCATTACCTGTGTTGTGTTTACAAAAATTAAAGATTAATTACTTTATCAAGAACAAAATACCAATTATTACTAGTATTAACATTTCAGTGTTCTCTCACCTGCAGCAGCCGCTTCTTTATAAATTTTCACCAATTTGTCCAGTAACTGATGAAAACCAACATATCCTCTTAGGAAATTTTCAAGTGCTATTGGGTCGAATTTACCATCTGCGAACTGATAATGTTTCGATTAATAACATAGTATCCATCCCGGAAAAGCAATGAAAAAATCCCTCCAAGAATTCGATTTTTCGGGACGGAAATAGAGGTCAAACACATTAAATTTCAGAAAAATTGGGATTTTTTGAAAATATCTCCGGTCGTAAGTGTCGCAGCGCAAAAATTAGAAATTGAGATGAGAGGTGAGATCATTTTCCATTGATTCATGTGGTTTTCACTCAATTTTTATCCTTTCTTTGCTTCCGAATGGAAGCATTGTGAACGCGATTTTTTTCGATTTCGAGATTTCATCAGAATATGACTCAGAATGTTCCAAAACGCCGAAAAATTACATTTTTTTAAATGTCTGTCTCTATGTGTACGTGCGTGTGTGTGACACATATCATCCCATTGCTCCGGGACGGTCATACTTGGCGACATGCAAATTCAACAGTATTTTCCCTTCCTATGCAAAATGCTGTCAGTGAAATTTGAGCGAAATCGGTTGAAAACTTTTCGAGAAAAATCAAATTTTAGCAAATAAGCCTTGAATTCGAGCCCGAAAAGTTCGAATTTATGACAAAAATTTAAAAAAAAACTCGTGTTGACATTACAAATTTCTTCAGCTTCTCAATCGTATTAGTGAACAAATTCTACTCCAAAGAATTCCATAAATTTCAAGTGATTTTCACTATGCAGAAGATAAAATTTCAACTACAATCCCTTTTTCTATTCTAAAATTCAATTTTAATTATGAAAAATTCATCTATTTCCGATACTTACCTCCCCTGACCCTCCATGAATACACAATGCAAGACATTTGGCCTCTCTAGTCGCTCTTGTCTTGTCGCAGGTTATGAAGCTGTTATAAATCTCTGAAATAATTCAACAAAATTAAATTAGAAAAATTAATTTTCAATTAATAATGAATAATTTGATGATTTATTCATACGTCTTGAGTGAGTTCGTATGCAAATTCCTGAAGCATCCACCCATCTTTGTGGATACGGAATGCGACAGACACCTCCATTACCCTGAAAATATTTTTAAAAAATTTAAAATCAAAAAGTTTTGCATTGATAGAAAAATTTGTGTAAAAAATAATTGCATTCAATAGACTGGACGTCTTTTTCTCATTGAGAATAAGAGTTAATTTGAACGAAAGAATTCTTCAATTTCTTTACACTCGGCTTTGCAGATACCGCAAGAATTGTTGCGAAAAATCCAAGAATAGACATATATTTCATGATTAACGACGGAATTTTTAAACTATCCGATAAAAAAAAATGAAAAAAATTACTTCTTCCGATTCGTTTAAAACTTCTGACACGTTTAACACGGGAAAAAAAAATATTCTCTTTATATAGTCAAATGTGCAATTCTATTCCATATAAATGAACCAATCAGAGTCCGACAGCGAGAATAGTTTGACGCAACAGTAGTCGTTTCAGAATATTCTACTGATAAATCCAATTCTTTTTTATTTGCGAAATGAATATTCTCTTTTTCGTTTGTTTGATCATCTCGTCGCTCGTCGAACTATTTTAATGTGTTACGTAATATTTCGCAGTATTAGTTTAAAGATAATTGAGGAGCCCATGGGAATTAGTGCTACTGAAATAATTTGAAATTATTGAATTCTATCGATAATGAATTTCAGAAAAAGTTTTGGTCTCTCTTTTCAAGATATTGATTCAGAAAAATTAATGGACAATTTTTCTTTATTAATTCTTACAAATCTCGAAATAATTGCTATCAGAAATCCAAGAATTATTATATAACTCATAATTATCTGAAATTTTTTCATATATTCACTGGTGAATAGAGGAGTTGCATAAATTTAATATCCTTCAAAATTCATATATATATGGAAGAATAATTAATTTGAAGCATGTTTGAATTTTTTTTTCCAATCAACAAATTTCTTTTTTTATATATAAATTATAAAAAATAAATAAATGCAGGCGCGATAAAAACGATTTCTCATTGGTTGTAACGTCATTATATCCGTTGAGGGTGAGAGCCAATCAGAATCGCACTATACACTTGTTTTTTTTCTTCTATATTCCAATCTACATGCAGAATAGTCTCACTTAACCTCATAAAAATAACCGTCATAACGAAAATACGAGATATTATAATTTGTTTTTATATAAATCTAAAGTGTTTTTGCATTGAAATTGAATATGGTTGACGTTGGTTTCACAAAAGCAACGTCTCGAAATCTGCCAAAAGTAGATGATAGACATGGGGGGAGGGGGTGGGGGTCTAAAAACCATGAAATTCGTGTGACGTACTTTATGGACGGCCCCTATATAGACGGTCAGTCAATTTCGTGAAAATACTGCATATTCGACCAGTCGGTAATTTATTTATTTATTTATTTATTAGCCAATCCAACAGCCGAAGCCAATAATAGGATTGCAAGAGTAAATACATATGATATTACATCGTGATAATCGTAGAAATAGTTATAAAAGACTCATAATAGATACAGTGGCTAATTACAAAGGAATCATTTAAAGCTTTGTGCATATTGCAGTGATCACATAATTGACTTCAGTAAAGTAGTACACTTTGTCGTCAGTGACTCCACAGAGTCATTAAAGACGTCACACTCCGGGAAACGCTCCATAAGTAAATTAATATACGTCCCACAAATTCATTATACCTATCTGCTGCTGTTTCCGGAAGAATATATAAAGCAATAATGACCGAGGAGAGAGCAATTGTCTCCATAGAACAGAGACAGGAGCTTTGTAGAACTTCTAAAGACTAATAACGTAATTGTACTACAATTACCCATCACCCATATAACCTCATGTAAAAAAGTTTATTTCAATAATTATTTTTCTTTTATAACGGTAATTCATTCCCAAAAAATTAAGCAAAGATCGGCAAAAAAAAATTCGCATTTTTAATTTTTTAATTTTTTTCATTTCTGTAATTTCGATCGGAAAAATTTTAATAACTTTCTTAATGAAAAATTTGGATTTTTTAATTTTTCATCAGTTTAAAAATTAATTTTTTTTTTTTAACAATTTTGATTACTATTGTAATGAAAAATTTGACTGATGAAATTTCATAATTCTTTTTCTTATTCAAAATTTTGATTCTTTCTTACTTATCAATTGATTGGAATAATTAATTTTATAATAAAATCAACGCTACTATGTTTAATCTTCCCAAATATAACCGTCTTTCAGACAAAAATTTTGAGTTGAGAGTGTTAACTAAATGTAACACAAATAAGAACTTATAATTCAATCCAATCTAAATAACGCTTATATGACATTTATCATTCAATTGAACTAATAAAAATGTTAATAAGTTTAATAGAGAAAATAATTATGAAATTCCATCAGTTAAATTTTAAATTACAATAGTAATCAAAATTGTTTAAAAAAAAAATTAATTTTTAAACTAATGGAAAATTTGAAAATCCAAATTTTTCATTGAGAAAGTAATTAACATTTTTTCGATGGAAATTACAGAGATAAAAAGAATTAAAAAATTAAAAATGTGAATTTTTTTTTGCCGATCTCTGAAATTAAGTGTCTACTGTTAATTCCTCGATGAATGTGTTCAGAGAGTTTAAACAGTCTGTCATATCTCCTTGTTTTTTCTGAGTTGCTGAAGTTCCTCCTCAACTGCCTAAACGTACATGTAACTGCGACAGCTCCGTCAGCTAATCGATGATTAGCCCTAATCGAGTTTTATAGACCTTGGCCTTACATATGGTTTCGGAGACTATCCATTTTTACCATGAATCTTCAAATGGACGGAATACTGCTTTCCATAGTTTTCGATGCTCAGGAGTGCCGAATGTGACATGATACGCCCAAGTTTTGTCGCTATGAGATCCCAGTTCTGTATTTCCTGCATTATTTACAAAAATGGAATTTACTGAAATTCTAGCCTTTATAAAGGCTAAAATGGAATTCTAGCCTTTTTGAAGGCTAAAATGAAATTCTAGCCTTTATAAAGGCTAAAATGGAATTCTAGCCTTTTTAAAGGCTAAAACTGAAATTCTAGCCTTTTTAAACGCTTAAACTGAAATTCTAGCCTTTGTAAAGGCTAAAACTGAAATTCTAGCCTTTGTAAAGGCTAAAATGAAATTCTAGCCTTTTAAAGGCTAAAACAGAAATTCTAGCCTTCATAAAGGCTAAAACTGAAATTCTAGCCTTTATAAAGGCTAAAACTGGAATTCTAGCCTTTATAAAGGCTAAAACTGAAATTCTAGCCTTTATAAAGGCTAAAACTGAAATTCTAGCCTTTATAAAGGCTAAAATGAAATTCTAGCCTTTTAAAGGCTAAAACAGAAATTCTAGCCTTCATAAAGGCTAAAACTGAAATTCTAGCCTTTATAAAGGCTAAAACTGGAATTCTAGCCTTTATAAAGGCTAAAACTGAAATTCTAGCCTTTATAAAGGCTAAAACTGAAATTCTAGCCTTTATAAAGGTTAAAATGAAATTCTAGCCTTTTTAAAGGCTAAAATGAAATTCTAGCCTTTATAAAGGCTAAAACTGAAATTCTAGCCTTTATAAAGGCTGAAATGAAATTCTAGCCTTTCTAAAGGCTAAAATTGAAATTGTACTGATTATTTCATGAAGAAAAAAATAGTAATAATCATTAGTATTGAAGTTCTAGTATTTTCTTACCTGCATTAGCAGCAGCTTTGAACATTGTTATCGTTCTCTCCAGTAAATCATGGAAACCAATATGTTCTCTCAAAAAACATCCAATTGCTGTTGGGTCGAATTTACCATCTACAAACTGATAATTTTCTGATTAATAACATAGTAACTATTTTGCAAGACTAATGGGAAAAATCCTGACATAGAATCAAAAAAATAACAAATTGAAAATTTAAATAAATCTCAAATCTTTTGTCCTATTCCGAAATTTATCTTGAATTATGAAAAATTCATGTCTATTCGATAGTTACCACTCCTGATTTAGTATAAACACATAATGCAAAACACTTGGCAGCTAGGGTCGGTGTTTTCTCGCCATACGAAAAAAAAATATCCAAGGTAGCTGAAATAATCGAAGAAAATTAATTTTGCATTGATGATCGATTATTTTATTATTTATTTATACCGTCTGTTACATCTGAAATGCATGTTTCTAGACCATTCACCCATTGTTGTGGATAGAAAACGCGATGGGTACCGCTATTACCCTGAAAAGAAATTGAATTTGTTGAAATCATGACACATTACGAGTCGTCTTTGATCAAATTGATAAGAAAATTTATTTAAAAAATAGTTGAGTTCAATAGACTGAACGTGTTTTTCCTATTTTTGATGATAAAAGTCAATGAGAAAAAAAGAATACTTGTATTTATTTACACTTATTACTGCAGATACTGCGGGAATTGTTGTGATAAATCCAAGAATAATCATATGCTTCATAATTAACGTTAGGGATTATTGATTTATTCGATGAACAACTGAAAAAAATTACTTTTTCTGTTTCGTTTGGAACTTTAAACACGTTTACTCAAAAAAAAGAATATGGTTTCTTCGTAGAGTCAAATTTGTAATTTTACTATATATATGTGGACCAATCGTGATCCGACAGCAAAAATTTGACGTTGCAGTGATTATTTTAGTATTTACCTCTGATAAATTTAATCTTTTTGCTCATATAAATTAAATATTCCATTTCTCCTTTGTTTTATCGTTTTTTTTTTTACTCTCAAAACTTCTTTGCTTTGTTGCGTAATGTTTATCATTATTGAGGTAGTATTTCAGAGTATGGTCAATAAAACAGAAGAAGAAATGGGGTTTTTTTACGTTAGTTTACAATTAATTGCTGATAATTTGGGAAAATGTGCTTTGATTCAGCCGAAAAAAGTGATTAAACTATTCGAAAGTCATCTCTTCAGCTTGTGAATATAATTTTTTTTTCTCGAATTCTTTTTCCATTACTAAATTCCTGTCACATGCATGAGATAGAGAGAAAGAAGCTAATACAGTAGACTCTCGCACGTTGCACATCCGCAAGCTGCATGTATTTCCCCTAATTCTCTTTTCCGTCATTCGAGTGCTTCCCCCACCACTACGCGCCGTTTTAATTTTCTCCTCTCGTGCTGGCGATCGCCTTTTGTCTCTTCCACAGAGAAAAATGTTTTCATAATTTAAGAATGTGCAGTCGCTTAATTTAAGAATGTGCAGGTCACTTAAATTAAGTGACTTTTCTTACTTGAATCAAGTAACTTTTTCTTTCTTAATATAAGAAAGGAAAAGTCACTTAAATCAAGTGACTTCTCTCACTTAAATCAAGTGACTTTTTCTTTCTTAATTTAAGAAAGGAAAAGTCACTTAAATTAAGTGACTCTTCTCACTTAAATCAAGTGCGTTTTCTCACTTAAATCAAGTGACTTCTCTCACTTGAATCAAGTAACTTTTTCTTTCTTAATTTAAGAAAGGAAAAGCCACTTAAATTAAGTGACTTTTCTCACTTAAATCAAGTGACTTTTCCTTTCTTAATTTAAGAAAGTAAAACTCACTTAAATCAAGTAACTTTTTCAATCTTAATTTAAGAAAGGAAAAGTCACTTAAATTAAGTGACTTTTCTCACTTAAATCAAGTGACTTTTTCTTTCTTAATTTGAGAAAGTAAAACTCACTTAAATCAAGTGCGTTTTCTCACTTAAATCAAGTGACTCTTCCCACTTGAATCAAGTAACTTTTTCTTTCTTAATTTAAGAAAGGAAAAGTCACTTAAATCAAGTGATTTTTCTCACTCAAATCAAGTGACTTTTTCTTTCTTAATTTGAGAAAGGAACACTCACTTAAATCAAGTGCGTTTTCTCACTTAAATCAAGTAACTTTTTCATTCTTAAGTTAAGAAAGGAAAAGTCACTTAAATTAAGTGACTTTTCTCACTTAAATCAACTGACTTTTTCTTTCTTAATTTAAGTGACCTGCACATTCTTGAATTAAGTGACTGCATATTCTTAAATTAAGTGACTGCACATTCTTAAATTAAGAAAACATTTTTCTCTGTGTATCTATCGTATCATACTCTCCCTTTAAATTCCCTGGAACGAGGCTTAAGGTGTCCGCAGAGTGGGACTTGATAATTAATATTTCATGAACTGCACGGACAAGAACTATTTAAAAAAATCAGAAACATAGCAACAAAAAAATTATCAGTACTGAAAAAATAGGACAGAACAATTCGATTTTCATTTGAGAATATTTCTCTCCCTTTCTGTATTAAAATGTCTTCAGGCTGAAAAATCTATGAAAGCTTTTTCAAAACATAATTTAAGAATTGTCATTACAGTACTGCAAGAACATCATAAACCTATCTCCAATGAATTGAATGAGCAACAACATTGAAATAAAAATCATCATAAAAAAGAAGTACATAATAGAGTCAATAAAATCCATCATTGTTGAGGTACTAACACATTTAAAAACACATTCTGCTGCCTCTTCAGCCACAAAAGTAGTTTGATTACTACACAAATTTGAATATTAGTATGAAATAAATTACGAATGAAAGTTCATAGGAATCTGAATGATCTCGTGAAATTTCAAGTCGATTGACCGTTTTCTATTTTCAAAAATACATAGACAAGAAATAAAAATATCACGACGTCCGTAGAAAAAAATAAGTGGGCGAATTTCTCGTGATGGGAAAATAACGAATGTTGAAAAATGACGATAGCAAAATATTTAGTAAAACAGAATTTGTAGAGATGCATTTGGATAACTGGACTTTTACATTCATGTTACACGTTCCAAATAAGTATAGTTGTTCACCATTGTGTATATGACAATAAAATTTGTGAAAAATAGCAACAAAGAATTTCTCGATTTGACCTCGACAATATAATTTCGTTAAATTTACCATCGGGAATTCCCTCAGTGTGCATCCTTAATGGCAATACATTCTCGAATGTACTGTTTGATTCTAATGTTTTTGGTACTTGTACACGGAGAGAAATTTTTCTGAAAAATCGTGATGCTCAGCGACATAATGTGGATGCAAAATGCAGGCCGGGGGTATTTCATGAGTCTACCGATGGAAAAAATGTCTTTGTGACGGCAATTAGTAATAGGGCCAATAAAATTTTCAAGATGAAATATCACAATAACTGTTATGTAGCATTACAAAAATATTAGCTGATAATTTTTTCTCTGGAAGCTGAAGAAAAATTGTCTATCCGACAAATGATAAATCATCGGGCCTTTAGAAATTTTCATACGCTACTAAGAATTTTTATAAAATTTTTTCAGAATTTTTCCCATGCCAGCCTCATAATGGGTAGACAAAGGGGCTAGTCGGGTATCTTCGACTGTTTTCGGTACATGAGCCATTGGCCATTTAATGAGTAGCTCAGGAACAATGGCCGAGTCCTTTCTGAATTTTTTATTAAAAAATTAATATCTTAATAACTACGAGTCTTACAAAATCGAAGTTTTGCTTATTTTATTCGTTAATCTTTCCTCTAAATTTCATTCACAGCATGTCTCGATAACTTTTGAGTAGTTTTCGAGATATTTCAATCCAAAGCCAAGTGTAAATGGCTATTTTTTTAAGAAATCAGAATTATGATGTGCAGCATGGGAATTTTTCGGTCACGCTTCATGAAAACTCCTCCTCCGAATGACAATGTTCTTCTCTTTGCGCAAATTGCATCCCGTTTATAGAGCGGCATAACAGTTTTCATAAGAGTCATTCACAAAAACTCTAATATTTTTCTCTCCGTGTATCAACCTATTAGAACGCTCTCCTGAGTCAGATATCATTACAGATAGCCATCAGATATCATTACAATACTGCAATCTATTTTATAATCTATGGAAATTGCTTAAACTTGTAGTTTGTTTATTTGGCCTGTATCACCAGCGTATCAACATCATATCAGATATCTCTGCTAACATAATTGTAACTTTATAACTGTTCTTAACTTTGTATATCGCTCGCAATCCCCAGTAATTAGCTTCGGCCGTTGGTTTGTATGTATTCATAAATAAATAAATAAATATATTGGTCGAAATTTACTTATTTTAATTTTTCACCCCTTTACTACTGAATTTTATTAGATAAAAATTGCACGTATTTTCTCATAAAAAATTAAAGCAATTGGATAAAGTTAAATGAAAAAGATAAGTATTCTCATGCAATCAAACTCAGTTCATACAAAGTTATTAAAACTCAAACTATTTCAATAATTTGAAGAGTTCCTGAACTTTTTAAGTACTACAAAAAAACTTGCTCCGGCTTGATTTCAAAGTCTTTCAAGTAAGTTTTGATGCAATAAGAGGAAGAAAAAAAAATAAACACGATGAAATACATGCGCGATGTATTATCGGCGCTATTTGAGGTCTCTTGCCTCTAGTATGAGTCTATGGATGGCAGTAGTCTCAATCGTTGCTGCGCCGTAGGAGCGTCAAACTAGTCAGTCGGTCAGTGTTGCGCGCGCGAAACACATCTGTATCAAGTGAATTAAATTGTAGGATAAAGGGATTATAATTTGATTCAATTGACAGTTGAATGAGAAGAAAGAAAAAAAATAGTGATGAAAAATTGATGTGATTTTTTTTTTTTTGACAAAGTGGGAAAAATATATATTTTTTAAAATTTATTTTATTAATAATTTGTGATTTTTTTATGGATTTTTTTTTATTAAAATAAATTAAATTGGTGCAATTAGGGGACTGAGAGATAGACCCGTTGGCTCATTCCACAGGTGAGTCGTATATATATATATATATATGTATAGTTGGAGGGAATTTATCGAGAAAGAGATGAAAGCGAGAAAAGGAAAGGATAAATTAAATTAACACTGAAATTTTATTTCTCCACATGCCCTTGGAATATTTTTGATGTTTTATCTAGTTTTTCATTGGAATTTGATCTTGGATTGCGGTCAGAATGAGACAAACAGGATGTCAGAGCAATTTTGAATAAATTTTTTTAATTTTTATTTTATTTTTTTCCCCGAAAATTTGAAAAAAATTCATTTGAATATAAAAAATTTAATTATTTTTTAAAAATCTTATTTTAAATTTAATTTTTCAAATTTTTCGAGAATTTCATGCAATTATGATTTTTTTTATCATTTCATAATTATGTTTGAATAAAAAAAATTTTAAAAATCAAAAAATTTCAAAAGTTGCAAATTTTCGAAAATATTTAAATTTCTTAAAAAATTTAAAAATTCAAAATTTTCATTCTCAATAAAATATTCCGGAAACTAATGGAGATACGCCCTTTTAACTCTCACTCATTTTTGTAAAACATTTTAAGAGCTACAAAAAAAGGATTCAAGTAAAAAAAGAACGTATATCCATTGTTTTCCAAAATATTTGAGGAAAATGACAATAAAAATAGATTTTTTCTGTTTTATCTCTTCGCTACTATATTTTGCAACAAGATGAGAGTTTTATATTTATTCTCACTTAAATCTACAGTTACAGCGTCTTTCGACCTTTTTGTTCGGACAGTTGTCACGTGTGAAATATTGACGTTAAAAAAAATGTTGTCACTTGTTTTTTTATAGAGAAATTTAAGAGGGCTGTAAAAAGAAAGTTCGATAAGTTTTTTTTTTTTCTCTCTATGACTCATGATTTGCCCGGGGGAAAGCCAAAAGGGTCAAAAATTATTTCTAAGCTGGAATTGAGTGGTGGTCTCGGCGGATTATTTTCGCCCTAAATCTGAACGGTGAACCCTTTTACATCGAAACATTTTCTCAATCTCCGAAACTTCAAAAAATATGAAATAATAATATTTAAGTGGATGGTAATGGATGTTGGGTTTTTTAAAATTTATGTTTTTCCAGAAACTAATGGAAATACGTCCTTTTTATTCTAATCTATCTTTTGACTTCTCCAAATTTCTTATAAAAATGGCTTAGTGCAAAAAGAGTATCTCCATCAATTTTTGAGTCTTTTCAATGAAAATAATCACGAAATTCATACGATTTTTCATATTTCACCTTTTCGCTACTAAATTTTGATGAATTTCGAGTTTTATGAGATATTTGAAAAATTTTATTTAAAAAAAAAGAGTTAATTATTTTTTAATAATAACATTTCAAATTTAATCATTTGAATTCTTGGGAATTTGATGCAAAGATTGTTTTTCGTCATGTTGTATTTATGTTTAAATGAAAAGGAAAGAAAAAATTCCATTTTTTGGAAATCTGAATTCTTTTAAAAATTCTGATTTCTCAAAAAATTTCTTTCCGATGAAATATTTTTGAAACATATGGAAATACACACTTTTCATTCTAATCCACTTTTGCAGCTCTCAAAATTCGACGAATACGAGTTAGTGTAATAAAGGCGTATCTCCATTATTTTCGGAGAAATAAAACTAGGAAGCCATTTCTTATGCGTTATTTGAGTACTTATATTTAATAATATGCCAATATATTCTCAAATTAATGACTATTTATTCTCGAATTTTTTGAATGTAATTTTTTTTATAGAAGATACTTAAAATGATCTAAATAGAGAGAAAATGATATTTTTAGCGCATATCTGTGTGAGTGTATGTCTGTGTTTGCATTAAAGTCTCAATGACAGCAAAACGGTTTTATAGAAAAATTTCATATTTTGTGGAAAACTTGCTCTCGACGAACTTTATTGTTTAAGCTTCATTTGAAGAGAATTCGTTCGGTACTTTGTGAGATATGTCCATTTTTTGAAAATCAGTTTTCAATGGAATTTCTGGAAACTATTCAACTGATGTTATGTATACTCATACACAGAGAAAAATATTTTCTTAATTTAAGAATGTGCAGGTCACTTAAATTAAGTGACTTTTTTCACTTACATCAAGTGACTTTTTCTTTGTTAATTTAAGAAAGTAAAAGTCACTTAAATTAAGTGACTTTTCTCACTTAAGTCAAGTGACTTTGCTCACTTAAATCAAGTGAGTTTTCTCACTTAAATCAAGTGACTTATCTCACTTAAATCAAGTAACTTGTCCTTTTCTAATTTAAGAAAGTAAAAGTCACTTAGATTAAGTGACTTTTCTCACTTGAATCAAGTGACTTTTCCTTTCTTAATTTAAGAAAGTAAAAATCACTTAAATTAAGTGACTTTTCTCACTCAAATCAAGTGACATTTTCTTTCTCAATTTAAGTGACCTGCACATTCTTAAATTAAGTGACTGCACATTCTTAAATTAAGAAAACATTTTTCTCTGTGTATATTATCTTGAGAGTCTTATCAGTTAGATGCCTGTCAATTTGAGGGCTTATTTGCATGATTAGTTCTGGAGTTATTGCGGTTTTAAAGAATTTTTCAAAATTTGATATTTTGATGATGGTTTGAAAGAAGTTATATCACTTCCATTTGGAAAGCAAAACATGTTTATATAAATGTTGAATAATTACCGTAATTTCTGTAAATTGTTAGAAGATCTACAGTGTATTTCTTGTTAATTCTCATCTTCACCTCTTAACTCAATTATTAAATTGTTGAAATTGATTATACTGTGTATAAAGCCGATTGGTGTATAAAATAAATAAATAAATAAATAAATTATTCACTTGATTTTCTATGCGATATATCGTATTATATGCATATTCCCTTATATTCTATCTATCTATTTATCGCTCTTTCGATTACACCTTGTCAATAGCAATATTGTTACCGATATTGAATACCCTCTCCCTTCTGGAAGAACATGCTATATAAAATGAGTAAAAAGATGAATGTTGTGTAGCTGCTAACATGTGTTTGAGGTGAAATTTGAAGTGTACTCTTCATCTGGATCTTGTGAGAGATGCGTCTCTGTGAATAATAGAAAGATAATCATCCCTTTGATTAAATAAGCGTGGATTATTCATATGAGAATACAACGATATGTTAAAATGAATTATTCATTAAAATTAATATTTCAATCTCTCATTCGATAAGAATCATTGGTAAATATGCAGAAAAGCGGCCCATCCAAATAAAATTAATTTAAAATTAATTTAAATTACCTCAGGAAGGGAGGTGGCGAAAAGGTTATAATATATCTTGGTCAAAAATTTGAAGGAAAGTATAGGAACTCGCAATAGCTCAGTGGTCAGAGAACCTGACTTCTGATAATGAAAGCGTAGATTTTTTCACTATTTTTTTTTATTCGCTGAATATATATGTTATCTGTTATTACATAAACAAATCATATACCACATAAATAGTTATGCATAATTTTTTTTATGAATGATGTTGGAAAGAAGAATTACTTCTCCTTCCTTACATCAATACTTCATATTGTTAAAATGCAGAAGTTTGAGAGATATTTGTATCCATTAACTTCATTAGTTATAAGTTATAATACTAATGATTATAGTTTTTTCTACACTGTTTTCTACTGTACATATGTAAATAATATCTTTTTATAGTGCCAATAAAAACTGTTGTTATCAAAAAAAGATCAGAGCACCTGACATGTAATCAGAGGGTCGTGGGTTCAAATCCTGCTTGCGCATTCCATATTTTTTTCCGAAGATTTCACTTTGATTATTATTTAATTTTAGGGGGGGGGGGGGGGGGGCTTTCCTGCATAATTACCGAATCATTTTGATTGACTCAACTTTTTCTCTGAATTAAATTTTTTCTGTATACAAAAAAGTAATATTAAATCAGTATTTTATTTTGAAACCTCCAAAAAAAAAGTATAGTTGTGAATTTTTTATGAGATTATTAAGAAGAAATATTGGTGTAGGCTTAATAAAGACACTTTTGAAATACATTTTTTAAAAAATTCTATGCATTTTATGCACTTTTTCTACACAAAAACATCATTTTAAATACAATGCCTCGATCAGTAGGGGGATCTGCGCTGGTATTGAAATGTTGAAAATGGACAATCTGAAACAGGAAAATTAAAAAGTTGCAGGTTCAATATAAAACTGGCAACCGACTGAAATAGAATTATCTTGAAATTTTGATTTTTAGTATTTCTTTTGTTGCAAATAACAGTGAAAAAAAATACAATTTTTTTTTCTGCCATTTTATTATTTTTGCATGAACGTTGGAAGTTCATTAATTTTTCATAGAGAAAATGAAAAAAAAAAAACTCTTTCTGGAAATTCCATCTTTTTCGGAAACTATTCAACCAATTTCGCTGACATTTCGCAGTCATATTCCGATGAAAACTCAAAATCAAAAAATGTCGCTTTCATTCCGAGGTAAAAAATTACAAAAAAAAAAATTTTTTTCCCTCAAATATCTCGGCAAATAAGCGAGATAGAGCGATTGTGCCTCCATCCCTCTTTTTAGCTCTTAAAATTCCCTCCAAAACCAGATTTAGGCAAAAAAATGCATATTTCAATCATTTTCTCAAAATATTAAAAAAAAATTAACAAAAAGATACTTTCTCTTTTTTTCAAATATCTCGGAAAATAAACGAGATAGATCAGTTTTGTGCAAATCATCGTTTGTAACTTCGGAATTGTCTACTAAGAGGGATTCATGCAAAAAAAGGCGTATCTCCATTAGTTTCCAAAATACAGAGATCGGTGGTATTGGTTTTTTCGTGACGATTTTGATTATATTACTAATTTTTTGAAAAAATTAGTATTTAGCTAGAAAATATTACTAATTTTTTCCAAAAATATCACTAATTATTTTCGAAAAATTAGTAATTAGGAAGAAAATATTTCTAATTATTTGGAAAAATTAGTAATTAGGAAAAAAATATTTCTAATTATTTCAAAAAATTAGTAATTAGAAAAAAATTTTACTAATTATTTTCAAAAAATTAGTAATTAGAAAAGAAATATTACTAATAATTTTCGAAAAATTAGTGATTAGGAAAAAAGTATTACTTGATACTTCATTGAACTTAATAAATATCTTCTTTATTAAAGAAATTACTAATTACTAATTTTTTGAAAATAATTAGTAAATTATTTTTCCTAATTACTAATTTTTTCGAAAAAAAATTAGTAATATTTTCTCGCTAATTACTAGTTTTTTCAAAAAATCAGAAAATGGAAAAAGATAATTTTTTTTTTGCCGATCTTTGCCAAGATATTCCATTAAGTATCTAAAAATCCCAAAAATTTCTAAATTTTCACGTAAATTTAATGGTATCAGAAGAAAATGCGGTGACAAAATTTATGTTTCATGTGAATTATCATTTTTGGGGTTCAATTTTATCGGATATATATATTGCCAACGATTTTGATAGATGATGTCCATTCAAGACACCTGATCCCCAGTTGTCCCAACTCTATGCTTCATAAAAGTCTTCAATATATTAACTGCATAGAACGACCATTTCGCCTCACCAACTCCCAATGGGCCAGT
The DNA here is from genome assembly GCA_963942555.1 of Aleiodes leptofemur. NCBI lineage: Eukaryota > Metazoa > Arthropoda > Insecta > Hymenoptera > Braconidae > Aleiodes > Aleiodes leptofemur. Next base: position 13,513,614 of record OZ012619.1, read on the forward strand.
GAGAAAGAGAAAATAGAATATAAAAAAATGATAAGAGGAAAAAAAAAATTATCGAACACCTGCGTTAAAAAGGAAACTAATACATGTCAATGTAAATGAGTTTTTCCACAAGAAACATTCTGAACGATCGATCATGAATTTTTTATCTATTTCGTGGAAACAAAAAAAAAGTGAAAAAAAAAGGAGCTACCCGAAGTCTTTTCATCCACAAATTCCTACGTGATACTGTAGAATTTTCAAGCGATTTTCAATATTTCATAAGTTACCAGCTGTTTATCACTCAATAAAAAAGTTTCATTCAATTTTTTATAATACAAAGCAACACTCAGAGAATATGAAAACAAGTGGAATTGAAATGAGTAATAAAAAAATGAAATTTTTCTCATGAATAATAAATTGTGAATAATTTTATTGTATGAATCAAGGTTTTTCGGTAGTTTTCATCGAATATTTTGGAAAATAATGGTGATAGGTCCTTTTTCTCTGTATATTTTCCTATTTAGCTCTGAAAATCTTCTGTGAAAGAAAATTGAAAACGAAAAGAGCGTATCTCCATTATTTTTTGAAAATATCTTAGAAAATAATTGAGATACGCCTTTTTGCTTCTGAATGAGAGTTTTACAAACGTTGAAATTTTTTATTCCAATTTTTTTTTTTTTTCATGGAAGTTACTTGAAATGATCTGAAAAGTTCAAAAATGATATTCAGAAAACATATCCCGCATGGAAAAGAAATATATTGCTACGAATATATTTAATAATATCGGATTGATAATGGGTGATATAATGCGGCAAAAATATGTGTGATGTTCAATATATTATGTAATCATATACATAGTTATACTATTCCAATTATATAGATTTTGGTATTTTATCATGTAAATTTCTATATCTGAGTCATTTGATATTGAAAAATGTATTTTTTCATTTGCAATTCATCATATAATAATGGCAGTATACTCAATAGTGTTTTCCTGTTTTGTATGGAAATAATTAGAATTTTTAGTTTATATTCGATCATATATTTTATTAAAAATAAAATATATTATATTCCATTTTATATAGCTGCACTTTATGATAACTAGATAGTTTGTATCGTTACCCTAATGCGAATTTAGTGTGATAGACATCTTCAATAATTTCAAATGTTCCCATGATCCATTCAGATATTGTGGAGAGTACGTTACGTAGGGAGCCTCCTCTATAGAATAAATTGAATATTTTTTTGTCTCAAAATTTTAAAATTATATTGTTTCTTGGAATTTCATGATTCTTACAAACTATCTTTAACTGATATTTTTTATTATATCTTTAAAGTATTAATTTCATTATATGCCAATATTATATATTACATTATATTCTGATCATTTATTCATATTATAAATAGTATAATATATGCTGGAATATATTCCAAATTTATAGTTGCTATAATTATATGTTTCAATAAAAAAGAATTATAATGAACCATTATATTTTTCTCATCATCAAATCATATAATATTTCGGCAAAAATATGCCTATGGATTCTTATATTGCATTTATAATATCATATAATTCATCAGTTACTCAAAATTATATTTTTAACAATATATATCTTTTCCATGCGGGATGTGTGTGTGTGTGGGTGTTTGTTTGTATGGCTGTGCGTTCAATGCATGCCTTCATTATTCATGAATGGTTCTACTTGAGAATCCCAAATTTGGTATGCATATCTCTGGTATCGAACTCTCCAGTTCAATCGCAACTTGATCGAATAGCAATGATTAATTTTCAAGAAATGCATGATTTCCGATTTTTTTTCAAATATCTCAGTTAATTTTCATTGGATATCACCCAGACTGATAGAGTATATGTATGATCATATAGTGTAGCTGTGTGACTTTTTCTCAATTTTTTTTGATGATGAGTTTTTTCTATATTATTATTTTCATCATTTTCCCCATAAGAATGTAGTTTTCGCAATAAAAAAAAAAATTTGAGATATGACTGAATTTTGATTTTTCCATCTTCCAAAATATTTTGAGAACCCGTTGATCTTGGCGCGACTTCACATGCAACTTTGAAATCACGGAAGCTATTCTTGTATCCAATTACTGGGAGCTTTCGAATTCGCGTCAGAGTGACGAGGATTTCGTGATTCCCGTGTGACAAAAATTCCCTTGATTTTTACAAATTCCTCTATTATTTTATTTTCTATGTAATTATTTAGGAATTTTTATTCGGAATGAAAGATTTGATGAAAAAATCTGAAAAAATTTGAGAAAATCCTCCAAAGTGTTTATATTGTTCGTGAATTTTTTCAGATTTTATGAAGCAGCCGCTGCTTTAAGAAAAATTTGGTAAATATACAGATT